>JAPSGF010000005.1:22980706-23023545 GCA_035772895.1 Perdix hodgsoniae
AAACGGGTTGAGTAGTGCTGGCCTTCTGCAAACTATAACACTCTACTCATACAAATCACTTGCAGACTGCTGGAGTGAACCAACTACCAAGAGTGGAGTAACTGCATCATGTATGAATGGATTTGACAGATGGGGTAGTAGCAGAGCAAAAGCAGAGTTTAAGCAGACTTTAAGCCATTTTTATCCTATTATAAGCTGAGAAATACAGTACTTCTCCACTCAGTGTCACTTGACGAGCAGCCCTAGGGAAGCATAGGAAATCAGCAGTAGGAAGGAAGGCAAAAATATAGGTTTACAAAAAGCTGAGAGAAGTGGTGGTGAACAAGCTAGGAGAAAAGAAGAAACAGCAGAGGTGAAAGCAAGTATCTGACACTTCATTCTTTGGAAAGCTTTCCCTTTAAATTGAGCAATGCTTATATTTTGATACTTCAATAGTCCACATTAAAATATTTTTCCCTTTCTTCCTAACTAACCTAAGGTAATGTAATGTCCGTGGAAAGTTCTTCTTTTCCTATGTACTTTTCAAGGCACAGAGTGATATTATATTACTTGAATTAAAATACAAAAATGTTCCAGACATTTTCTAATGCGCCATTCATTTTCATACTCATCACCCTTTACCTTTTTCTCACTAATTATGCTACCACTGAGAGAAAAGAAACATACTATTACAGGAATAACACAGTAATAAGTACATGATAATATTAGAATAAAAGAAAATACCTCTAGATAAATTGCAATTTCAGATAATTTACAATTTAGTAGGTCAATGGAGACCCCTGACTCTTCTTCTTGACCTTCTGTTAGAATAACCCAGTACATTTCATCCGAATTTAGCAGTTCCTTTAGATTAAGTACACAACTATCTCAGTCCTCAAAAGACACACCTTTGCTAAAGATCAGGAGACATTACTATTGATGCCAGAGGCTCTACCTGATAGGAAAACTGCGTCATATACAGCACAAAAGAAAAAAAAAAAAAAAAAGCACTCAAAGAACCTAGTAGCACATTTCTACCCAGTGAGATCTGAGATCGTCAGCGTAATCATAAAATTATAATCACAGAATCACAGACTCATATCAGTTGGAAGGAACATTTAAAGATCATCTAGTTCAACTCCCCCACAGTGATCAGGGACACCTACAGCTAGATTAGGCTGCCCAGAGCCCAGTCTAGCCTGACCTTGTACGTCTCCAGGGACAGGGCATCCCATAAGTAAACATCACATATCTGAATGCTTCCCTTTACTGTTAGAGCACTATGCCATCCTTACTGACAAAAAACACCTAATAGGGAGAAAGAAAGCAACACAACACTTCTTCATATCAATTCTTAATAAGAGCAAAAAGTACATATCTTATGGCAAATTTAACACAGTACATTTCAAATTTATAGGCTTTTCCTTTCTACTCTACGTAATATAGAAAACATAGATTGTTTGCACCTTATTTTGAGGGAAAAAAAATGAATGCAGTAGTTTGCAAACATCTAAGTTGCTAATATGCAGCACAACACAGTAAACACTTTAACTATTGCAGATAATAAACTTCTGCCTACAAATATGCAGAATGGGGGTTTACATAATTTGTAACATACTGTTTGTGACTGTGGTTAACAGAGACATAAAGACTGGGCAACTTTTAATTGCTGTAACTGTAACAAAATAGAAAGGTCCTCAGAAAGAATGAGTGATGCAGTTGAATCCCTGGAGAGTGCTGAAAAACAGCACAGAGGAAATCTAAGCGTTTTTCCCATTCACTCAGTTAAAAAAAATTTTTCTTCCTCCTCTAGGTGCTAAATTCATACAGAAAATAATGCATAATAGATATCCAACCTCCAAAAGAAGCAGGGGCATGATTAAAACCATTTCAGTGTAAGTGTTCTGTTCAGTCATTAAAATCTTCATTCTACAACTCCTACAGAGTGTGAATAATCTGAAATGCAAGCTCATGGCTGCAGTAACTATTGATTGGAAACATTTCTCTTGACTACAGATAATTAATTTGAGATGATTCAGAAGAAAAACTCCATAGCCTATTAAAAAACAAAGTTAAAACTCCTCCTCAGGGGAAGAAACAAAAACCAAGACATTCTGAGGGTCAAAGTATGCATACACATGTGCTGTGCTATTGTTCACATCTCAGCCTTGCAGCTTCCAAACTTTTCAGATGATAACATCAGTTCAGTGGGGTAAAGGCCACATTCCATTTTTTGGTTACAGAAAAATAAACCAAAGGAACTACACTGATGCAGCCCAGGGACTTTATAGAGACTGAAACTCAGCTTTAGACTTCACATTTTGCTCTAAAAACATAATATGTAATTCCTTCTGAAATTCTGACAGATATGTTCAAAAGCAGCTTTACAGTAACTTAAATGACAGCATTTAATTAATGTGACACAGTGAGAAGGATTGGCTGTCCAGAAGTTCACTGATAGCAGATTTTCCTCATGTGGTGTTCTTCACTGAATCTAGCAAGTTGCTTGCAAGAAATTCTTAAGCTGCATAATTTCATCATTATTTGAGGGACTTAAAAGACTGCATTTTTAAGTTACACACTGAAATTTGAAAATATTCTTCAATTATACGTTAACATGCAGAATTGAATACCCATCCCATGTATTTCAACTCAGCACTCAAATTCTACTTCTTTGAGAATATTCAAGTGACCTTTAGACATGAGTCATGTCTCATCTCATTCAGGGAGGTGATTGTTCCCTTCTACTCTTCCCTCGTGAGGCTCCATCTGGAGTACTGTGTCCAGGTCTTGAGTCCCCAGTACAAGACAGACAGGGAGCTGTTGGAGAGGGTCCAGAGGAGGGCCATGAAGATGATCAGGGGACTGGAGCACCCCCCATACAAAGACAGGCTGAGGTAGCAGGGTTTGTTCAGCCTGAAGAAAAGAATGTTGCGGGGTGACCTCATTGCAGCATTACCTAAAGGGATCCTATAAATAGGAGGGGAGTCAACTTCTTGAAAGGGTTGATAGTAGCAGAACAAGGGGAAATGGTTTTAAGTTGAAGGAGGGAAGATTTAGGTTAGATGTCAGGGGGAAATTCTTTACTGTGAGAATGGTAAGGTGCTAAAACAGGCTGCTCAGAGAGGTTGTGGATGCCCCGTCCCTGGAGGTGTTCAAGGCCAGGTTGGATGGGGCCCTGGGCAGCCTGGTGTAGTATTAAATGGGGAGGTTGATGGTGGGAGGGGGGGTGCTTTGAGATTCATGATCCTAGAAGTCCCTTCCAACCCAGGCCACTCTGTGATTCATCTCTATTTTCTCTTCCTGGCTACTGCTGAGGTGTAAGGACATGAACTGAATCCCAATATGGGATGTATAAGAAAATAACAATAATTCTAAAATACATTACCTGCTCTAAACTCTCCATTTCTCCATTCTCTAGTTCTTTGTCTGTCTTCCATCGCTCATGGCCTAATGCCAGTAAATAAAGAGCATGTCTGTGTTAAAATGTTCAGCTAAGCAACGCACCAAGCACATAAATTTTGAAAAAATAATCCTAAAGTAAAGATGGTATTTGAAGTATGGCATGAACAGAGGCACTGGGCTCAAGAAGTTGCAAATATCCAGTGTCATATCTAGCAGACAGATTACAGAAGAATCATAAAAGCACACTGGGAAACTACTGTGGCAAAAGTGCTCCTGCATGCTGGGATGACTGGAGAGCCCAGGACACAGGTATCTTTTCATGGAATAATGAACAATAAATAAAGATGGGCAGGGTTTAGGGGAACTCCATGACTCTTAACTATACAACTAGAGAGTCCTCAAGTTAGTTAAGTTATTGCAAGTTTGACTGGATCAGCACAAAACATCAACACATTGACCACATGCACTTCCTCACTTTTCTCATGTGGTTCCTGTAGTCCATAGGTGATGTAGTCTATGCTGTAATGGCCCCAACCTGATCACATCTCCACAGCTTGAATGGCACAGAGGGATTCCTCCTGCCCATGGCTGCTGATTAAACAGTCACACAGCTGGAGGGGCTAACAGCCAAGTTCTAGAAGGAACTTTCTCTTGAGTATAAGCCCAGGAAGGCAGAAGAGGGTCCATAACATGCCTTGTAGATTAAACACAGCAAACAGATAATGCAATTAGTACCATTCCTTAGGGTTTAGAAAAATATATATAATTTTAAAGGGGAAGACGTGCTTACTTTATGCTTCTTGTTTCCTATTAGGCTATAAGAGTCAAGCTACACCAAAAATATAGATCTTACAGACGTTGTCTTACATAAATTTGCAGTATGCTTTTTCTTTTTTGCCTGGTAACAAAAGCACAAAGCATGTAATACAATAGCCTCCCTATACATAAATAAAAGTGCTCAAAATGAAAATATATCCAAGTGACAAAAGTCTTGTGAAGTAACAAAAATTTGGGACTGTTTTTTTAGGGAAAAAAAAAAAAAGCTATTTTAAAGCCAGTCTCACAATTCCTTATCTCCTGCTTAAAGACATAAAGGAACACAACCTGCATTGCTTTAGCATAAGGATTTATGGTACTCCATAACTAAGATGCTTTATTAAAAATTAAAGAGATGCAATATTTTGGTAGTTATGAACACATCTCTTTTTATGAGATAAGCACACAAGGTTGTCCTTCATGTATCTGGCATCCTGAGTTGCACTACAGAACAATCTACTTTACCACCTTCAAGACTTTCAATTAAATTATTACCAAAGCTTCCTTTCAAAACATCCAAAGACCATCTTGTGCATACTTGCAATTTCAAATATGTCTTTGGCTGTCTGTAAAGATAAGTTCAGATCTTTCTCATACTTTCTCATAATAGACATTTGATTAAGGAACTTTATTAAAGTTTGTATGGGCATGACTAAACATGATGTAACCACATCACTCACATTACTTACTCCTCACTTTAAAATCTAGATCATCTGTGCTACTTCCATGGTGGAGGGCATTCATCTTCCTTGTAAAAAAAGGTGATTGCAATTCTTCAAGACAAAATACTAAAAGAGGCAATATCAGTGCCTTGCAGACTGCCTGCATGTGGAGTGCTTTTATTTTATGGCATTCCTTAGAAGACAGATATTCAGCTAAATAATACTAAATATAATACTAAATAATATAAATAACGTAATACTAAATAATAAAACTAAATAATGCTATTGTCGTTATTTACAAATGGTACAAGAGCACATACGGGACATTAAATAAATATCTGTATAATTCACTTGCAGGATCTCCAAAGCATTTTTAAAATATGAGCTGGTAATAACATTAAAAGCAGTCTTAGGAATAGTTCAGAGAGCTCGACAAAGTTTTTGAACTATTTTCTAAAAATAACTGTCAAAAATGAAAGCAAAGTAGAATAACTGTTTTCATCCTGATAGCAATTTTGACTTCAGTTAATCATTACAGATCTTGAATGTAAGTTTCAAGACTACAGAGGATTTTTAAATTGGTTTTTAAAAATCAGTACTCTCATATAAAAAAAAGTATTGTAATAAATTTTATGTTTAAGGGAGACATAGTAGCTTAATTTTGTTAGGTTCTTGTATTTTTATTTGTATCCTCAGAAGAAATAACTCTCCTGAAACGGTAGAGTTGCTCAAATGAGAACACCGAATGGCACAGACAGCTTCCCCAATACGATTCTGAACAAGCACTGTTTGAGCTCAGCTCTTGCAGGCTATAGAATTGCAATGATACAGCTTTGTCTGTTTAAAGGGAAAAAGAATGCAGCTTTCTTTAAGCCTTATCTGTATTTAAAAACTAGTTTAGCTGCTCAAGTAAATAAGGTATTTGGTAAGAACAAGCTTCTGGTGCTTCAGCTAGAAAGCAAAACTTTTACTTTTTCTCTTTTCCTCGCTTTTTTCCTTCCAGCTTCAGCATTTCTTCTACTTTCAGTTGCGTTTTTAACTTCATGTATCTTTATACACAAGCAATTATTTCACACCGTTCATCTCCTCAGCCTGTATTGATCAGATGAACATCTGGTTTGGCTCTTTGTGGCCATGCTTTAAAAGTTTCATCTGAACAAAAGAAGCAATCTCAAACTCCATTTCTACTAATTCTTTTTTTACTCAGTATCTCTTTTATCTTCAACAAACTGAATTCCCTTGCGCCCACTCGGCCTCAGCTATTACTTTGTATGCTCTGGTTCCATAAACCCAATGTCTATTCAGTAAGCAGAACTGTGTCTACAGCGTTACGTACATGCCGCAGCCCTCTTAACACTCCCAGTGTCCTCAGCCACAACATCTCCTTCACATTAACTTCATATTATTGTCTAGAAGTTTACACTTTAGGGACTTTTGTGAGAACTTTTGCTACTGAGTATCCTTAGTAAGACTCAAACACCGTTCCAGTCCAACAACTGTAAGAGAGTTACGCATTCTCTTCAAGGTTCATTAACAAAACACAAGTTGTCTTTTGCATGAGACCAGCTTCACTCCAATGATGGGACTTAAAACCCACATTCTCTCAGTTACTGCTTTTTGATTATTTCCCACTCGTTTGCACATATCCTTTCCTTTAAGCAAATCTGACAATAGCAGAAAAGATTTTCTGATTTTTTTTTAAACCTTATCTTCATGTGATAAAGTATTCCTGTCTTCAAGCCTCAGTTATTTCCTTTGTCTTATAATCTTGATGCTGCAGCAAATATTTTTACATAAACTGTAATAGAAACATATGCTAGATAAAAACTTTTGAGAAACATGGGGCTGCCCAGCCTGGAAAAGAGAAAGCTCTGGGGAGATGTGTGACAGGAGAGAGTTGTGACAGGACAAGGGGAAGAGATTTCAAACTAAACCAGTGGGAATTTAGATTGGATATAAGGAAGAAGTATTTTACAATAACGGTGCTGAGGCACTGGACAGTGCCCAGAGATGTGGTGGATGCTCCATCCCTGGAGACTTTCAAGGTCAGGCTCGACAGGCTCTGTGCAACCTGATCTAGATGTAGGTGTCCCTGTAGGGAAGCTGGACTATATGGCCTTTAAATGTCCTTTCCAACTCAAATGATTCTATGACTAAATAAGATCAACATTCACTAGAATTTGTTAAAATAAACTCAAAAGAATAAATGTGGCTACATAAAATGGTAGAAAAAAATTGTGGTTTCCATTCCTATATCAATAAATATTAACAATTTTGCATTAGCATTTGCCATCAGGAAGTCTTTTCCTTTAAAAATTCAAATCAATTATTGGGAAGAACATATTTTAAAGTGTGCAGACTGATTCATGAGGAAAAAAAAAATATATAGTTAGCCCAAAATCATCCATCCAAAAACATTTCTAGATCACTTTGTGTAATTAGAATTCATTTAGGGAAGTAAAGAATCTAAAGAGCTTTGTATAAGAATCCTTATTTCTTCAGCTGTTAAAGTAAATGCATTGAGTAAATACATGCAGTGGCTAAAACAGCTGTGTAATTCATAATCTGCCATCAGTAAACACCAGGAGCTCTAAAGCCAAGTTAGTCAAGCAATCCTTTAGTATGTTTAATTGATAACGTTCTGAGAAAGTTGCCATGGGTCATATGATTTTCTAAGCTCAAGAGTTGACCACTGTAACGTTACTTTCTACTGCGATTTCAGTATGCGTTTAAAGGAACCAATATTGTACTTACACAATAGATAATACATAAATTTTAATGGGTTATGACAAGCATTGTATTTCAAGACAATTAAAAATTGCCTCTAGTAGGCATGAGACTAAATACCTACTGATTTTACCACACAAGAAGTATTGTTTTGAACAGAAATGCCTGGATTATATTACTGATATAAAATAAAAAATAAACTCAGAAAGAAAGAAAACAAGGAGGCCACATATTTATTTGTGAATGATCTCATTGCACACCAACTCCAGCACACTCATTTTTTTATCAGGAACTCTGAAGCTATTTGTAATGGCAATTGCTATCAGTTTGTTTTCAATTTCTTAAGATGTTAGACAAATAAAAACACAGTTCAGGTAAAAACAACTATTAATCTCAGAAACATTAAAAAGCAAAAATGCTGCATAATTATGAGATTCTGCCGGCACCCACAATTTATATATCATATATCCATATGGTCTCTATCATATTTAAAAATAACATTTCAAAAAGTTCAAAATTACAAAACAGTACTAATTCGTGATCAAAAGACCAAAATCCAAGATGTGTATTCACATGGATTCAGTTAAAAGCCAGTCTCTGAATCTTAAAATCTAAAGACAACTTTGCTAGGTGCTACAAAATGTTGCTCTGAACGTAACACCTCCTTATTTATTTCCATGGAAACTACAATGGATACAAACAGCACAATAACACCATTTGATAGAGCAAATCCTCAGCTACAGAACACCCTTTGACAGTCACCACCATGAGCTCTGCATTCTTGCCAGCAAGAGCCTGCATGTTGCACTCATATAAATCTACACCAGCAGAGGCGACCCACTGTTTCACAGCAGCTATGATGGTATCACTGCTAGGAAAATGTTGTCCATGCAGTTCAACTTTCACTACACTCACATCCAGTGTTTGGTCTCCTTAAGTGCTCAACTGTTCATGAATGTCAATGGGTACAAATTTTTCCACATTAAGAATTTCAATTGCACACCTTTCCTTCGTACACACTTCCATGTCAGACACCATTTTGTCAGACTGCCCCTCAGCTGCCATCTGTCACATAGCAACAGAACATAAAGGAATACTGGTGGGTATGTTCAAACTCTTACTTCCATGCCACTAACATCTGTTTCTGACAGTATGGGCTGACACAATAAAATGGGAACATTACTTTTAGAGCAGAGCTCATTGTTTGCTATTCTTTTAATGTTTATTTGTTTTGTTTTTCTCCAAAAACCTCTAATTGCATAGGCTACTTTAATTGCGGAATTGAAACACTCAATGAAGTTAAACATTCAATAGAGTGAATCAGCTTTATGTTAAGTGTCTGGTGCAAGTCATATAAAAATATGGATATTTACAGATAGATATAACTAAGTTTTTGCTATTTCTTCTTGCCTTCTATCAATCTGGCTCACTGAATTCTAAAGCCCAGCAATCACTTGCTGCTTTTGTCTTGACTGTTTTCTGAACAATGCCTCAGGATTATATTAGCTTTTAAATTCTTTTCTCCCATCACTAAGACAAAGTGGAATTTCAAAAAAGTGGTACCATACCTGTAATCCCACTTACCCCATAGCACACAAGTTGCTTCATTTATTATATGGATTACCTTTCATAAAGAACACAAATTCTTACCTCTGGCACAAAGGCATTCTGTGTGTGGGATAAGCAAAGTCACAAAGACTAAATGCAAAGCAAGTAAAAGAAAAGACAAGCTAAGAATTAACAAAATTCATTAATCTTCCATTTTGTCTTCAATTTATCTTACAACTGGGTACTTCCAATCTATGCCAGCAGGCAACAATGCTTTTGGAACATAAATTTCAAACGAGAGATCAGCGAGGACAAGGTTTTGTCCTCCCTCTTTGCTATTGAGACAGGAAGTGAATAAATTGGAAAAAAAAAAAAAAAAGATACTTGAGGTGACTCCCAGCTTCTAAGAAAATCCCAACCTGAGCAGAAAATTAACAGGTGATTTTGATTCCCTTCTCATGTAAGACTAAGCAGAAAATGATACTGTATGGCATACTTTTGTCATTTTGGCTTTGAGGTTCTGAGTTTTAACTACAGGCAATGAGGGCCAGCTAACCTTCTTTCTGAATAAACCATCAGGAATGAGAGAAAACAGAGCAATGGGAGCACAAGCCTTCTGACTACTAACCATGTTCTCTCAGCATCCAGTTGCACATTTCTTCAGCTTTCAGCTTTCCTTTCCCAATGTTTATTTGTCTCTGTTCTAACACAGATAACTTTTTGATGGCTAACTGAATTAAGTACTTTTGAGTAAAGGCTAACTTCTGACTTCATTATGAAAGATGAAAAGCATCCTCAGTTTTTCTATCACAGGCTGCATGCAGAGAAATGAACAGTCTGTTATGAACTAAAACATGGAAAGCCAGATTGACACAACCCACAGGAAATGACGAATTGCAAGACCAAGCAATGAGAGAACAGTTCTTTACCTATGTACAAAAATTCATCCTTAAATCAGATGACAGGTTCTGAAAAACAGCTGAGATTTGGATACTGATTTGTAGAAGGGCTTGATTTTCATTCAATCTTGAAAAGAAAAATAGTGCCCAGCATAACTTTCAACATTCAAAGAAACCAACAAGCAGCGCATGCATTTTTACACCATAGTCCTCAGATATTCTACTTACACACCAGGCTGCTAAAAAGTAGAATCTCTGGGCCTAAAACCTGCTAAATCTCTCTGTGTGCTTTCTCTAAGCTATCTGGCTTACTCCAACCCAACAATACATGCAAAAACAGTTAATGAAATCAGAAATTTTGTTTCTCCTTCACTCCCTTTACAGTCATAAAGGAATCTTTTCTATCCTATGAAGCGATTTAAGATCAGGAGCCAATAACTTGTTTGAGCATTATAGCTGGATGTCCCAATCAGGCAAATGTAGCATGGAAAGGAATGCATTTTGTTTCATTTCACATTCCATACAGCATTTTCCATCTGCTGCAGATGCAAAATAATTCACCTGATAAAAATTCTTGTGTGGGAGACATTTAAAAAAAAAAAATCTCCTCTAAAGGGGAAAATAACTTGATGTGATATATAAGCAAAAAGACATTAAATGAAGACTCATGGATTTTTATTTTTCATAAATCACCACCTAATCTGATTTTGGTAATGAAAGATAATTTGTGAAATTATTACTTGAACTGTCACTGAAACAATGTATTACCAAAAAAATATTGTTCTATTAATAAACTATGTAACTCTGTACTTGCATTGGCTGTCTCCCCATGCACTGAGAATTACAATATAACTTGGTAGATTTAAATTGTTACAAATTATACCTAAAAAGAGTTGTTTTTTTTTTATTTTACCTTGAAAGAATTGTGACAGCTTCTCACAGAAGGAAGTTTAACTTCCTCAACTCACTTCATGTCTTGCAAGTTTGTTTTCAATTTACTTTTACTTAGTGTCTTTACTTATTTAGGGCAAAAGTGCAAAAGGTAAATAACACATCTTCTTAAAGACTTTTCTTAGAGTCTTTAATTGCCTTCAATTTAAATTTTACATTCTGAAATTTTGTATATTGTGCAAACTAAGGAAACACTGTATGCCAGTCTACCTACTTCCAAGGGCATCTCACCGTCGCAAGGAAAGTCCCACAAAACAAAGTGATCAATTTAAATATACAGTGGTTCATTATACCAAAAAAAAGAGCATTCTTAGAGAAAATTTTGTATTCTTACAATGCCATTCTGTTCTATTATAGTTGCAAAATCTATAGACTAAAAATAAGCAGAAATTCTTTAAACTCTGACATTCCATATCAAGCACAGTCCTACTTAAATCGAGGCACATATGTTATTTAAACATGATATGCTCAGTGTAAATCACTGGAAATACAGTATGTCAGTGAATAATCAGCCTTTGGTAATCTCATTCTGTATTACCACACAAAGACATTAATGTTGCCCCAATTAGTTTTTTCTATCTGTGATCATGTAAACATCATATACTCCCAATAATGTTGTTTCAGATGCTGTTGAGGTGACGCAATAAGTGCCAAAGATTTTGGAGCTAGCAGCTCCCTCTGTAAGCTGGCATTTAACACAAAATAACATTTTAGATTTCCTGAAACAGTTGGCAGTGTGCTTAATCTGAACACAGGAATACTTTGTAAGGTATTTGCACACAACATTGTGCTAGTAACTTAATATTCCAGAAGTAAATCTTGTTCTGGCTAGATTTAAAACTAGCATTATACCATTGTTATTCAGTTTTCAATTGATCATATACTGCTGAAGGTACTGGATCGAGCTCAAGGTCGCAAAGTTGCTCTTACTACTTGATGCATTTTAAAACTCTGAGCAGTGCTCTCTAAACAACGGCACACATAACGTTCAGCTTCACTAGTAAAGTTAAGGTAGACATTGACAAACTTACTACAGCCTTGACTGTGAAGTGCAGTCCACATTATAATTAAGTTTTAGCTATATTTTCAGTGTGATAGACCAAAACTCAAAGTTTAGGAGGCTTTTATGGAGATACTGTTTAACAAATGCCTGATAGATCGAACTATTCACAGATGAGGCTTATAAATGCTCATTAAATTAGAAAAGCAAAAATCACTTAGCTTGCATATATTGTGAGATAGATACTTAAAGTTAAAAGAAAAGCATTTAATGACATCCGATTATTAGAATCAAAAACAAGGTATAAAGCTATTCAAAATTGCTGCCCTCCTGTCCTAGCAACCACACCATAGACACCCAAAAGGCTGCTTGGGGCTGTCCTGGCTGATTGGCTCACTGTACAATATGAGCAGTGCTGAAACAGCCCCCAACTCTGCTCTGGATTGCACTACTCCTGGGCATGCTGTAGAATGTCTCCAGGTACCAGATGTACACAGTGGAGAGCACTCAGTGCACTTTGGGAAATGTCAGGAAGTATTTCTAATTACCAATATTTGAGCAATGCTACCTGTTCAGGCCAGCCTGCTCAGAATTTAGCACTGCTGATATTTTCTTTTGATGAAGGATATGAACAAAATAACATCTGGAGATATTTAACAGTTCCCTTCGTCTCCTAATAAATGAATGCCTGAGTTGATGATTCACTGCTGCAAATTTTCTAATAACAGGCAACTTTCTGTTGCCAATTATTTAAATATCAAAATAATATATTTGCTTGAAGCAATGAAAAAAAAGAAGAAACAGAAGGAGAGCTGGCAGTTATTTCTTACATTATAAAAAGCTTGACTCAAAACAGTTCATCCAATTAGCAAAATAGTAAATTAGCTAAAAGATACACTATGCAAAGTGTTTAATCCTGTTTTCTTTTACAGTGTGTTTTGCTTTCCATTCCAAAATAACTACTAACAAGAGAGAGAAGGATCCATTGCACAAATCCTTCCATCTGGCACAGCATCCCTTGGAAGAGTAACTATGTGAACACCAAATGCTTTCATGGGAGCGAGACCACATCTGTGAGGGGCATGGAGGGCAAAAGAACTAACAGATGTGCAGTTTAATGGTGAAGCACTGGAACAGGTTGAGAGAAGCCGTGGATGCCCCATCCCTGAAGGTGCTCAAGATACTCAAAGCCAGGACTGGATGGGGCCCCCGGGCAGACTGACCTAGTAGGTGGCAACCCTGTCCACAGCAGGTTGGATCTAGATGATGTTTAAGGTTCCTTCCAACAGAAGCCATTCTAAAATTATCTGAATTATAATTCAGACCACTTCAAATCTGAGCCCCAGATCAAGCACTCTTACTTCAACAGTTCAGAGGAAAGCTAACTCACAAATCTTTGATTTCCAGACAGCAGGCATTTCACTTGGATACTCTCAGAGGAACCACATCACCCTCTTGTCTGTCACATACAATAATGCTAGGCAGTGACATGCATTTTCCTTACAGGCCTTGTATCTGGAGTCAAAGTCTTATTTTTGTTTCTCTTCCTACTTCTGCTCTGCATCTTTCTGTCTTTGCTTGCATAGAAGTGCCACCATGACGTTTTCAGGAGCCTCCTCTCACAGTCTCTTTGCAATACTGTTTTGTCAATGACAAATATGGAAGGAATTGCAGTGCTACTTCTCCAGCCGTGCTTGTTACTCCATGAGGATACCACTCCAGATGAACTGACTTCAGGCTTCTTGGAGGCATTTCAGTCTGGGGAGGAAGAAATATGTAATACAACTTCTAGCAGTCTCTACCAGCACTCCGATTTTGTCTCATCATCTGGAAGTGGCAGAAATATCTTTGGACATGAGATGGCAGATACGGTGTGCACAGAACTTTTGAGGCAGAGAGACACAGTTACAGTCTTCTCCTACCAGCTTGCTTCATGACATAGCCATACTATGAAATACCATTATGATTGACACTCTATGACCATATACCATACTAGTTACCTTGTTCTAAAACTAGAAGTTTGCAGTAAAAATGACTAAAGAATTCCTACAGGAACGTGTGCTACTTGTACTTTTCAGCAAATCTACATATTTAGTTCAATGCAGTTGGAGTTTTATAATTTTCACAGTTTTAAAGGAGAGAATAATCCCATTATTGCTTTAATTTTTATGATCTTGCAAAATGTTGTTAATATTAATAACACACTCTCTATTCTCTTCCAAATAAAGAGTTTTACTTTGCTAATTTTTGCATTTTTGCAGCATCATCAACCTGTGTTCAAAAGGTTTTCTTTTTGAAGAGAACATACCAGCAGTGCTGCAGAATTTTGTTAATTGACACTGATTTTTTTTCCCTTTGCATTTCAGATAATTATTAGGTCTCCACTGAACATCTTTTTCGGTCACTGAGAAACACTATTTAACATGCATACTGTGTGAAGTATGATGAGCAGTATGGCGCAATGATTTTCGTAATTGAGTAGCTGTTAGGAATTCATTTTCTTCAACAGAAACATACAACTAGAGGAAATCTCCATGGTCCTCTAGTCCAAATTCTTGCTGCTGAAATAACGGATATGATGCTCACAGCCATTCACAAATTGACAAAGCTTTTAAAATATTAATGAAATGAATTTAGTGAAAATGAAATCACCAGTCGGTTTATTACCTTTCATCTTCGTGTTTTAGTATAGCATTGAATTTAGACATTTTAAGTATTTTTCCTCACTGACACAATTCTTTTCAAAACTCATTACTTTTGCTCTAAGGTTTTATTTCTTCTTAGCTAAATGAATCAAACTCCTTAAAATATGCACAGACAAGCTTCTTGAAATACTAAAGTGCAATTAGTACAGCAACATGGATCTTAACACTGACTAAACACACTGCTTCTCCTAGCCATGCACAGAGACAAACCCTTCACTCTCCTATGTTCCAAGCTCCTACCCAGTTAATTTAGCTTTCTTCCACATAATTAACCAAAAGTCACATGGCTTACATACACTCATACATACTACTATAAAGTACCAAAATCAATTCTGAAATACTGCACAATTACTCTTCATGCTACAGAAGAGAACAGATTTTCAAATAAATGTTTTCATTAAAGACTACAATTGCAGCATATCAAAATTATGCAATATATCTAACAAATACATTTAAAACAAACAAGAAAACTTTTAAAAACAAACTTCTCAGCCTAAGGATTCAGCATGATATAAAACATCTCCTCTATTTCAAGCTCAAGATGAAGAATTCTCCACCACTTTTTCTTTCTTCCAAAACTGATCATTTGCGTTCACTCCTCCCACGTCTTTTAACAAAAGATAATAGAGGCCAAGATCTGTATCTTCAGATCTGGCCAGACACAGCATTCCCCCACACAGAGCACAGCTTCAGTGGTCCTGTCATCAATCACTGATGCAGAGAAAGGAATATGAATACTTTCTAAACCTAATAGCTTGATGATACTTGAAAAGAGATAAATCACTCTACAACTATCTCATAAATATCATTCACTTGCAATGAAAGCAATAACAATTCCAATAGTGTATATAAAAAGCTAAATAGAAGAAATATCTATCACAGATTATGGGCAGAAGAAAAACATAGAATAAACAGTTAAAAACCTCTGAGAGGAATGGAATTAGTAGATAGGCAAAATAAACATAAAAGCTATAAAACACTGTTGTAGAAAAATGCAGAATCACACTAAGATCTTGTGAATTAAAGCTGAGAATCTGCATGCATTTCACTCCTGCAGACACTTGCCCTAGGCTACTATATTTCTAAGAGAGCGTCTGTGTAAAGATTTACAAATTAACTTAACTTGAGTTTCAAGAACTGTTACTCATCATTGCATCTAGTTTTTAATGAAGACAGTTAAAAAACCTTAAATGTTTCATCTAAAGACTCTAAATACTTGCTAACTTAACACTAATTTTGATTCCAGAGTTGAGAAAAGACCAAAAAAAAGGAGCATGGTAGGCCAATTTCATGACAGTTTTGAAGATAAAACTATTTTTTTCTGACTTTAAAACTCCTTTCTGCCACTTGAATGTTTATTAGAGCTCTTTCTGTCTATTTGGTTGTACTAAAAATATTGCATCTTAGTTTCTTCTCTAGTGAACAATGGTGATAATCTCCAGCTACTGGGAAAAAAATAGCACAACTAGAACATAACCTGCATCACTGCTACTTCTATTTATATTTGACAGTTGCAGCAAAATAGAACAGTTTCCTAGTTGCTTCCACTTTACCCTTCAATATGTCATAATGAACAGACATAATTAACAATAATTAAGCATTCAATCCACCAAGGAAAAAGCCATAACTGAAAAGTGAGAAGCTTGATGAATTTAACAAGTAGTCTGAACACATGGTGTTTCCTTGATACCGTATGCATTTCTAGCTCTTGGAAGGCCCTGAGCGTGCCTGCACGTACGAGCATGCGTAGGAATGTCTTGTTTCAAAATAAACATTAGAAACTTGGGTAATAAATATATAATTATCATCTGGATAAAATCAGATGCCTAAAATTCTATTGCCTCTGAGTATAATTACAGTAATAAAAATATTACTGACTGATGAAGTAAATGCACTATTTATGCTGCAGGGATTTGCAAATCAACACTTATTATTTTATACCCAGCCACTTAAAAAAATGCTGTCTTCATTACAAAACTTCACTGATATATAAAACAATTCATCTCCTCTGGCTTTCTTCTTTCTGTGTTATCTTTCTTCCATGATTTATACTATTGCCATGATAATAAATTCATCAGTTCCAGGTAGTACTTGATGTTTACTGCATAGAACATGTTTACATAAAATGCACATCCATTGTCCTAAATCATATTGTCTTAAAATGTATTTTATATGTACTAAAATATTATCTCAGTAGATTAAAAAAATATTTCCAAGCATGTCTACAAAGCACAGCTCTCAGAATTGTCCTATCTTATTTTAAAATCACATCTTTAATCTTATTTTGCTCATAAATCCCTGGAGTGAATATTAAGAAGACAGTCTATTTTACAATTGCCAAGTGGAGATACATCATCTGAACTGCATACTTAAATTTAAATGCTTTAGATCTTCCATAAAAATTAAAATGCTACTAGTGTTTTCATCTATATTTATGAAGTACTTATTGACAAAGTTTCCAAGTTCTCTCATTAGGGGTAGAAGTGCCCCTCTCACATTCAGAGATTGTGTGGATATTGCAGTATCTTTTCTATTCTCATTCTCATCAGTTTCGGGCATTAGTCTATTCATGATTACTTTTACATTACATCACTTATCAAGAAAAGGGGATGAAATCTGCTGCACTGTATGAATTTTCTATTATAAAATCCAAAGACTTCATTGAAGTGGCAGAATTCCAACAATTAAGGACAAGTGATTTCATACCACTGATGACTCACTTTTTCACTTCACAGGATCCACTGGGTAGAGCAGAGCACTGACAAATCAGATTGCTTACCTAGTGCTTAAGGCTACCGGGGCTAGTAAAATGACTGTGAACTCCATAACATATTACACACTCAGTTATGTTCATTGCTGCTCTTCTACTTTCAGGTTTGTGTTTCCTACGATTCCCAGTCCTGCCTTGCCTTTATTCTCCATCTTCCAATAAAAATATGTTTAATCCTAAGTAAGCAAGCAAGTACAACAGAATGTATATACAGATGCTTCACCTGGCTAAAAGTGGATTCATTTGCAGGAAAAGATTCCTTACATCACCTGGCTGGTGACCCTCCTGCCAGAATGCAGTTTACTTTCAATATTAAGAAGAAAAAGGGAGGAAAGGATTTGAAAATAAAGTTTTCTGCATTTACTGAATTTTCCAATCCATTTTCAAGCTCCTGGGTCAGACGGGAGAGCATGGACTCTACTAAAGATCCCTGTGAAAGACCAGAAGTTAGGAAGCTGGGATACTTCAGAGCAGCTGCAAAAATGGCAGTGATGATCTAACATACAAGTAACGACACTTACTAATCATAATAAATGTAAAAACAGGATTTGGGTCATTTTCCATTAAACACAGTGTTAGGAAAGTTTAGAAGCATTGGCTAAGTCAGTAAACAAGCCACACAGCTGAAAACATTCCATATTTTAAATTTACTTTCATTTCCCATGAGAACCATGCAAATAAGAATATTTCTTTCCTGACTAAAAAACTGTCATTATGCTTAGCTTGAGTACTTTTCCAAAAGGTAAAGTTTATCAGTCTGTTTTGAATAGTTAATATTTTAGTAAGATGCTGTTGGGAACCTCAAAGGTTTACTAAGTAGACACAATATTTTCACAGTCTCAGAATTTCCCTGAAAAAAACAAACATAAATGGTCACACTGGTGCCTCCCTTTATCATTCTGAAATGAATTGTAACTAGGAAAGCACAGAAACAGAATAAGCACTGATATCAGTAGCAAAATCTCTGTGGTTCAGGTAAAGTGCCTGTTGAGAATGAGACAGCAGGGTTGGAGTTCAAAGAACAGCTCTCTATCCAAAAAGCCACCAAAGCAAGTGAGTAAGAAGTGCTGAATACAGGGTAGGACTTCAGTCTTTCTCCTCAAAACGTAGGTAATCAACTTCATTTTGAAGTGCATACCTGAAGCTGAGTATCTTTTGCATCTGTGAGCCCTATGAATTTATATCTATTTATTTATTTATTTTTCTGTCAAAAAGAATTCACTGATTTCAGTTGGAGTGAGAGAAATGCAAATTCACATCTGATTTAGAAGTGAAATTTTTGTTCACATACACAAGGATGGTATTTGTCTACATTTTTTCTTCAGCTAGAAAGCAACTTCAGAATATATACCTATTAAGACTTTCTGCCTCCTAATTCAAGAAGATTTTGGAGCATAACTGCTGATGGTATAGATTATCAAATACAGGTAACAGAACCACGACAATTACATAACACTGCATATAATTTCTTGTACATAGGGAATTCCTAATCACAAGTCTGACAGAATGAGTTTACAATAGGACTACATACAATCAAAAAATTACTTTAGATAGAGCAGATAAAGAACAGAAAAGAAAAAGAAAAAAAGAAAAAGAAAATATTAGGAAAAGTTGAATCAATTCATTTCTAAGCCTAAGAGATCAATAATGAACTAATGAGAACTTAGTTCTTTGAACTAACAAGTAGCAAGGTAATTATTTCTTTGAGCTCATGGATGCATCTCAGCAGTCTCACCAACAAGATGCCCAATAGTGTAGTTTAGAAAATCCATAATGCAGTCCTAATTACCTTTGTTCCAATTAGCCACCTAGCTCATTCACATCTATAGTCCATTTTGCACATTAAAAAAGAGGTGGTTATTTTGACTTAAGAGAGTTTTCCTTAATCTTACCCAACATGACCATTCTATATTTAAGTGAGAGTACTGGCCAATTTTACAAGTATCTTCTACTTAGTTTAATTACCAAATGAAGCTGAAAGATAGAGATGACATAAATTGAAACTAAACACAATATATAAGGATATCAACTTGCTTACAGAGCACCCTAAAGCTTAAAGAAATAATAAACATACTACTAGTAATGATAAAATCATAGTTAAAAATAGAGCATATTGGATCAACATCATAGGACTGTACTAGCCAAGACTAATTAACACCAAAGTAGTCAATGATAAAGCTTATGCTATAAATTAGCACCCTCAGAGTTATTTTTCCAACATTCCTATCCCAAGTTAATCTGATCTTTCACATTCCTAATTATGCTGGCAAGTGCTATCCTAAACACAGCTATTCTTCTAGAAAAAAAAGTTCATAGATATAACTCTTACATATCTACACAGCATGTGGGTAACAGCAGTGGTTATACCACTTTGATGGGTTCATCAGTGTTACTATACATGTTTAGGAAAAACACAATTTTAAAATAAATGCCCTCTTCATTCTTTTCCTGTAAATAAAAAGCTGTCTTAAGTGTGCTACACTGCAGCACTTTAGCCTTTGACCTGAAGCAAGTGAGAGTGTCATTTTCAAAACGCAACATGAAGATCTTGACTTATGAAACAACATGTAATTGTATGGTAGTGTGATTCAGGCAGGCAACTGCAGGAATTTTATTTATTTTTTTAATAAAAACCCTGAACATTCCAGTGTATGTATTTGAAAAGATAGTGCTCATGTCTCTATTCACTGAAAATGCATAGGCAATAATTAAGCACTGAGCCACTCAGCCTCCAAGCAGTTCATCTTAACTTTGCAATGTGAATTAGTATAAAACATATGCACTTGCTGAATAGAAGGGAAGAATGGCATAGTTTGTAGCAGGAGTTAGATGAGGAAAGATATCCAGAGTTAATTACACAATATTTCTTTGCCAAAGAAAAATATCAGAAATAGATTGGTACACCAAAAAATGTGTGTTATGGATGAACTGTATTTTGTCACTTATGCAAGATGGACAAGAGTACTAAAACCAACACAGAAGGAGGGCAAAGATAAGAATGTTCACTTAAATTAATAATCCCGCATGTAGAGTGTGGATGATGAATCACATTTCTCTAATTTCTGAAATTCTGAATATGTTAGTCACTGATTTTGTTCAGCACTAAAATATCAAATCAAGCCCTTTTAGAACAGACCAATTCCAACCTCTCATAGACAGAGTAACAAGGAGTTGTTGGCACATGAAATCATACCTGCTCTTCTACTATATACACAAGCCCTACTAACAAAATAAGTACCACATACATAACTAATAACTAGCCAGAAGAGGCACACATCTGCTATTTCTGTTTCTGCCACAACCTGTGAAAAGCTATTAGAATAGTGTTAGAATTTTCAGCAGCTACATTCCTGCGTTCACTGAATTTTATCCCCTTTTAATTCCCCTGCTTACTGTTGTAAATCTGCTAAATGTTAATTTTCAGTTCAAAACTAAGCAATTATCAGTTATAGACTACAACTTTCTGAACACGTCCAAGAATTACAAATCAATGATTTTCACAGAAACTTCATCTTTGTTCTCTAAAAGAGCTTCTAAATTGCATGTCTATCACAGTATCAAAGTAATCACAGATGATCTACTTATTTCACACACACAGGAAAAAGCATAGTTTTTATCAGACCCAACTTTCCCCGCCAGAGGTAAGTATAGAAACTTAGAAGTCACCTACCGCCTCCCACCAGTGACTGACCTAAAACCATGCTCTGCTTAGAGTCACATTTAGTTCAGGCTCTTCTATGGGATTAAATATATAAGTACAAATTTACCAGAATATACATATCACATTAATAATCTGTTTTATCTAACTTTGCATTATTTAAAATGTGCACACAATAAATTAGCATCTGGTACACTCAATTTCTCCTAAAAATGTGCTTTCAAGACAGCATAACAAAACAGAGAAGTAGTTTGGAAGAAGATGTGCAACAAAATTCTTGCCTAAATGCATCTCCACTTTTAGACCTCTATTCCATAATAGAATTCCAATAACAGTAAGAGTCTTTCCTGTGGGATGATGTAATACTCACCCACATAAGGAATGCTTAAATAAGGTTTTCATCATAAAATATTTCATCTGGGAGAAATACACTATGCCAATATAACTATAAAATAATTTGAATTCAAAGTTTTCACTGGAACCTTTTTCCATTCAAATTTTCAGATAATTAATCCCTTAACACCAATTACTATTGAACAGATTCTGAAATAACAAAATCAGCAAGGTTTATTTATAGTTGCGTGCATTTATTTGAACCTCAATAATTCAATCTCTTCAAATGAATGTAATTATTTTAGGCCATAATCATTGCAGTATGCCAATTATTTTTTCAGGAACGAAAGTAAAAGTAAAATTCCTGCCTAATGAAAGCATCTGGAGCATTTTATGGATGGCTTTGAAAATTCGATAAATGAACGCAGACTCCGAAATTTCACACATTTGCTTCAAAGTTTCTTCCGCCCAAACACTAAGTACAAATGGCAAACTCCTCTGCATTTTATCTCAGAAACAGATTCAGGAAATTTCATCTCTAAATCTGGGCTACTACATCATGTTTTGTCCAGTTATCCCATGTCTTACATAACATCCCATGGCTTAAACCTCCAAGAGTTACATTACTATGTAACATACACAACTGGTAGAGGAGGGGAAACCTTTCCATTAAAATTTCTTATAAACAGAATTAGAACAAAGTGCCCAACAACACTGCCTTCGCTGCTATTTTGACGGGGTGGTCTGGAAAAGAAATAATTCACCTCATGCAGAAGGAACTGATGACTTTTCTTTCAGCAGCAATACTACCAAAAGAGGGAGGAAGATTACTCACAACATCAGAGAGAAAAATGCAAATGATGTCACTTTTGACAAGTTCAAGAGTTTTAATTCACAAACTCCACAAGCTTCCAAAGACAGTCAATGACATAATTCCACAAATCTTTGTGCTTTAAACACTGCAAGCACAAAGCTCACTTTGAGGAGAAAAATCAAAAACTGAATTATGGCACTAGAATGTGACCCAGCTCTAATGTCAGTTTCTCTCATTTTTGACAATGAAAGATGCTGCAGAACAGGAACAAGCTTCTAATACTGCACAACTTGAGGACATAAAAGTTTTAGTGCAATTAGTCTGAAAAAGCGTACTTCAGTTTACTGCTTTTTATGTAGGGATCATACATTATTTTTCTCTCAGATGTTTTGCTTAAAATTTTGCCTACGTAATTCAACACCTGGACTGATAAGTATAAGCACTGAACACTGGAATTAACTACACAAGTCAGAGATACTTAGCATGTGTCACCACTGGAATGGAAAAACTGAGTCAGTGACAAAGCTGAAGCAGAGGGTCTGCTAAAAGTGAGCATTCACACTGCTGCCAGCACCACACAGGTCAAATCAAACTCAAACGTAAATAGTCGTATTTTGTAAAAGATTCTGCTTTGCGGAATCTTCAGAGATCAAAAGAGTTATAAATCAAACAGACTTATTGAGTATACTGTGAAGCAATAGGCCTCCACCTCTCAAAAGAAAATAGGACTTTTCTCAGCTGGCTGGGAAATCACACTTGTAAGAAGAATATAGTTAAAATATTATTTAGAAGGATGAACAAAAATTAGCTCTGGAAAATAACAGTACAAAGACTGCTTTAAAACCAAATTTAATTAGTTCAGACTGCAAATGCTGGAGATTGTGATATAGTGGTGACATTTTCCACCTCGTTTTAGTCCAAGAACATTATAGCAAAATAAGTTTCAGAAAATACTTTGCAAAAAAAAAACTGAAATGAAAGGAAAATATCTATGGATATTAATTATGTACTGTCTTTCTCTGAACAACAGGGATATTTAATGAGATAAATCAATATCCCATTCTACTTCTGCTAACCCTACCAAAATGTCTGCACCTCCATGTTTTAACAGAATTTTTACAGAGAGTTTAATCTAATTTCAATTGCTACGCATCTTAGACTATCTTGAGATATGAACAGATCTCCACACCCAGATGTTTCAAAAGATACTTAGATGAAAGCCCTAAATGTCTGGAGACATCTCACATTAGTGAGATGAAGATGCCACAAGGTTTCATTCCACTATATCTAAATGTTAAAAAGTAAATAGCTCACAGCAACCAGAAGCAGAATGCGCTCAGAGCTGGTTTGGCCTTACTCTTGGGTGAAGAGAGACAACACATTTATTTGCTGTAAGTGAATTTTTTTGCTCGTCTCTTGGTGGCTGGTTGGTTTACACGCTGCTTGCGAAGTCTGTAAGCTGCTTAGCATGAATGTGGATAAACAATATTTGCACACTGAAACACAGTAACTGAATAGACAACATAAGGCAAATGGCTAAGCAAAAAACCACATGGCCAACAAGAGCAAGAGGTACTAGGAGCCATTCATTGACAGCAAGGGAGCTTCCATTAGATTTTTCCTCTACCATTTCTCCATAAAGATAGAAATATGCAGAAGAGAAAAACAATAATCATGTAGCAAAAAGAAACGCATCCATCCACGTTGTGCTAGAAATCTCAGAAAGCAAGATTCAGCCAGGATATGAGACTGAAGAAAGTTGAAAAATCCTGTCCAAACAAGACAAAATTTTCAAACATCTGCTGAAAAACCAGCCCAGGGTGAGGCCACAAGAGAATCACAATGATGCAGAGAGAGTACAAAAAGAGACAGAAAAGACAGGAAGAAAGACAGAAAGAAAGGTAATACAAGAGAAATAATTGATGTCAGAAACATACTGAGATCTTCAACGCTTTCAACAAAACACCATGCCAAATATTTTTATGGAAACTGAGATATCACAATAAAAGACAGAAGTCCTGACATGGATATAAGCTTAAAATACAGAATAGAGAGGACAGGAGTAAGTTATATTCTCAGAACGGTATCCACATAGAACAGGAGGGATCTATTACAGGATCTACATTGTTCAACACATCCATAAATGAACTGTAAAAATGAGTAAGCAACAACATGAGTTTGCTGGTGATACAAAGTTTGTCAAGGTACAGCTGACAAATTAAATGAAGAAACGTCTCAAAAAAAAGTTACGGTTTTGTTTGACAACAATGCAAAACAGGTGGTGAGAAAGATCTAAAAAGTAATGTAAGGAGTTTTAGCATTTCCTATTGTTTTTTATCAGTAACTCTGAGTAAACAATATTTACTTAAACTAAGCTGCAGAAGTTACTGATTTCCTGATCATTTTATTCCAAAATCTTGATATATATTACTTCCATTTTCCCAAATAATGTTAAGAATTAAAAAGTTCATCAATACCTGAAGGCTGTGCACAGAGAGTAAAGCGCATTTGTTCCATTCTTTAATTTATTGGGCTTTTGCCACCCAGATTATTACTATCACGCATCATTTTTTACACACTTCAGCACCCAGTAAGTTCTATAATGGATGATTTTCATATGATCAATCTGATTTAAGCAAAAACAACATGACCTGCAGCTTAGTAACTCAAATATGAATTGAAATCTCAAGTGCTGACTCCAACCACTGTAAAGAAATACCAGAAATTCAGACTGGGACTGAATTTTTTGATTCCAGCTTATAAGTAGGGGGAGAGAGAGAAAGAGGAAATTAACACTCCAATATAGACTTGATGGCCATTGCCTCCACTGTACAAATTTTAAGAGCTACCATACTTCGACAACTGCAGCAAAAGACACAGAATGGCTTCGGTTACTAACAGTGTACAGTTTGATGGGAATTTCTTTTGGGGTTTAAATGGCTGAAGAACTTCAAAAGCTTTCCTGGTCAAATATAGTAACAAAAATCCTTATGCTACAGATTGTGTTGTGGGTTAATCCTGGGAAAGCAGATAAGCATCACACAGGTGTTCACCTGTTCCCATCCAGGACCCAACCATAAGCGACATGGGAAGAGGAAAAGAAGAGTAAAAGAAAAAAAAGAAACAAACAAACAAAAAAAAAAAGCTGTGGTTTGAGATAAAAATTGCTTAATAAGCAAAAGAGAAGTGAAAGAAAAGAGAAGCAAATTACACAAAGGCAATTACTCACCATCTCCCATGGATAGACAGATGTCCAGCTAGTTCCCAAGAGAAAGACAGCTAACCTCCTCATACTCCTTTCTCTCCCTTTTTATTGCTAAGCATGAGATTATGCGGCATGCAATACCTCTTTGGTTAGCTGGGGTCAGCTGTCCTGACCATGTTCCTTCCCAGATTCCTGCATCTCCCTTGAGCCTACTTGCTGGTGGGACACTATGCAAACACTGTTCAGCAATAACTAGAACATGGGTGTGTTATCAGCATTGTTTTTGTCACAAATCTAAAACAGAACTATGTGAGCTGCTGTGAAGAAACTTAACTCCAATCCCAGCCAGACCAGCTCCAGTGAGGAAGTTATATAGCGGAAGTTCACATGGCACAATAAAAAATTCTGAAGCATAACGGATATCTTTGCCATTGGGTTCAAGTAAACTATGGGAGTAAAAATTACTGATCTTTGCTTGTAGAAAATGTGGAATTGTTAGTCATCTTTGCCATATGATAAAATACAAAACTTGGAAGATAACACATCTGTCAGAGAAGATGACTACAGTAAAATACTGAAACAGTATCAACATCAGTAGTCGAGCTAGCATTAACTCCATAAAATCCTATTTATTTCATACTTCAGCTATAAAAATTAGACTTTGCATTGATACAATAAAGTCTCTGGGGAACAATATAGCAACCTTCCAATTACAATGAAAAGTCTCTTTATCAGGGAATGTAGAGATAGGACATCCAGAGAATGGTGAAATTGGGTTGCCCAGAGAAACTGTGGATGTCCCATCCCTGAAGGCATTCAATGACCAGTTGGATGGGGCCCTGGGCAGTCTGATATAGGTGGTGACAGCCCTGCCCACAGAAGGGGTTATAGAATGAGATGATCTTTGAGGTCTCTTCTAAACCAAGCCATTCTACAAAATTAAGGAAAAAATATATAGATATATGAAACATTTCTGTCTTTTTTTTTTCCTTAGAGAAGTACAAAAAAACATGAAGATATCAACACAATAGCAAGCTTGTAACATTTTAAAAATGCCTCTTAAGCATACCTGGCAATTTTAATAAGCTTCTTTTTTTGTTTGTTTTACTCTTTCATGTATTCATAGCTAAAGCCAAAAGAAGCAGATGTGTACATCTCTATAGGTGAATATTTTGGGTACCTGTTAAATGATGCCCTTGGGGAACAGCATGTAAGAAAAGTGAGAAGAATAATTTTTGATGCTCTTGGTCTGATGCCCAACTTACTCCAGAAGTAAAAAATGTAAGCACTGTTTTAAGACAGAATTGCAGCTCTGTTCACAAACAAATACAATGGACGTCACATGTTTTTATTAAGCAAGTCAGCAATGGAAAAAAAAAGTTAAAAAGCACTTTGTTTGCAAACAAAGCTGTATGTCAATATTCTTTCTTTTTAAATGTCTATATGTTTCCAATAAGAGATAGTAGGTCAACATCAAAGTTTTCTTAGCATGGAAAAAATGTCAGATAACAGATAAGTAATAACCGATTCAAAGATCAAACTCAGATTTGATACTCATAATATTTGTTTTTGCAAATGGTTCCAATTCACTGTTTACTCCCTATCACACTGAAGCATGTGATATAATTAAACCACACAAACTTGCAAGTTAGGTAAGTGTGTATCTCCCCTAAGAGAACTTGCCATTTCCCCTTTCAAACCCATTTGTTCACCAAAATTTTACTCTACGCTTTTACAGAATCACAGAATCACAGAATCGTCAAGGTTGGAAAAGACCTAGAAGATCATCCAGTCCAACCATCACCAATACTCCCCAGCTAAATCCTATCCCTCAACACAACATCCAAACGTCTCTTGAACACATCCATGTTCGGTGACTCCACCACCTCCTTGGGCAGTGCATTCCAATGCCTGACCACCCTTTCCGAGAAGTAATATTTCCTAATGTCCAGCCTGAATCTCCCCTGGCGCAGTTTGAAACCATTCCCTCTAGTTCTATCACTGTGTACACGAGAGAAAAGGCTGACCCCTAACTATTCTAGAACAGTATTATTTTGTACAATTATAATATGCATAAAAAGAAATAGCCAAGAGCCATTACTGACTAAAATTCCCAGAATGGTTGAACCGAGCTATGAAATCAAGGAAGTTTAAAGACCAATTTTAAGAAGGCTAGATTTTTAAGGATAAGTTTAAGTGCCTTTGGCTGACACGGTGATGTCCAATTAAAAGGTCAGGAGTGAAATGAGTCTAAAAGGGTCATGCATAAAAGGCATAAAACACTGATCTTGTCATATTCTGTGCCACTTGTTAAAATCCTTAAAGCTGTAAGAGCAGAGACAAATTAAGCAAGTTTCCAATCTTTCCCTGATAAAAACTCAGAATTTATGAAAACCCATTTATTTTTCTAAAAAAATGGGTTGCACTTGAAGTAATATACCTTGGTGACTTCTCAAATCATGCTCTGAAATATGATTTGAAGTCTTTGTGAGCAGGACACATTTTAAGGCAGGTATGTCCAACCTCCAGCCCCCAGGCAACATGAGGCCCTGGAAAGTTACTAATGTGACCACAAGTTCATAAACTTTCAACATTTAATGTGATTTTTAGCGATATTTTTCATGACTCAACTGTATGTAGCTGAAGCCCAGACTGCACAGATGAATAAGGAATGCTGTGTAGGGGAGGGCAAAGTGAAGTGCTAACACTGCCTCTCACAATTGCTACACATACTCAGTTGAATTGAAACTCACATGTATTACACATTACATGTGCTTCTGCTCTTTGGCAAGTAAAATGCAGTGATTGCCAATAATGATATTTCAGCCTACTCACACACGTGCATGCCTGTGAAGACACATGCTTTTTTATTAAATAGACATGTAAGTTTTCTTATTTAATTACTAAACTTGGGCTTGCATTATTAAATAAAGTAATATAAGAAATTAACACAGAATTAGCACAGAAGAAATAGCCAAAACGCTTGTGATGCTTACAGATTTCGTAATTTTCAACTTCTCAAAAAGCTAAAAAGTGTTTTAAATGATTTGTGATATGTCTTTTTGGTGGACTCGACTGCTCATTTAAATGAGCTAGACGTATCTGGGTGGCCTGGTTTAGTGGGTGGCAAACCTGTCCACAGCAGGGGGTTGGAACTAGATCATCTTCAAAGTCCCTCCCAACCTAAATCATTCCACAATTCTATGGTTATAAAAGATTTTCCATTCATTCAGCTTTATTAACTGCTTTTATGAGCTTATATGCATTTGGTTCATCTACATACAAAACATAACACACTCCGTTTAAGAGGAAACAAATATACTTACACTTAAGTCACGTTTTTAATGTTGAATTATGACCATGATAAAGGGCTTTTTTGACTTCTTAAAGCTACTTTTCAAGAGTTATTCAAATGACTTTTGTCATAAGAAGTCAGAATTCACCCAGAAAAACTGAATTTTAAGAGCACCAGAAAGAAGTCTGAAAATAGATGTATGCTCTTTGATGTTAAACAATCAAGAAAGGAACTACTATCATGTAATAACATCAGTCCCATACAAAATATTTACGTTGGCACCATAAGTCTGTAAAAGCATAAATTAATAGATATTGTTACACATATCTCTTAATAAAGCCAATAGAATCTGGGGGAAAATTTTGTTAGATATATTTTTGTCAGGTATATCTATAGAGAGCTTTCGTCAATTAAATACAAAATCAAAACACTTGTCAATTAAAAAAATATCAGGTAAGACTACATTTATCCTTCTATACTAAATTTTCCATTGAACATCTGACTTATTTCCTTGTTTGTTTTTGACTAAGTTGTAAAAATCTCTACATAAGCAGCAAAAAGCATTTCTACACTGGATGCAAGGCAGTCTCTACCTTTCTGGTTGGCAGAATGCATTTCTTGGTCAAAATGGTTTACTTCAAATAGTTTCTATGAGTACAAAAGATGCTGGAGTGCCATTTCTTCTTCCCTGCAGCTGAAGCAATTAGCTGTTACTGGAGACATGAATAGTATTTGTTTCACCGCCTCTTTGCTGTGCCCTTATTGTCACCTGAATTCCAAACACTGCCTTGATGGAGGGAGTAAAATTCATCAGAATTACTGATTAAAAATGCTTTCACTACTTTTTAGAGGCATCAAAGCAGAAAAGGAAAAAGAAAAAAGAGCTGTGACTTTTTCACATGTTTTTAAGAAGTGTTTGCCATTTGTTCTTCTCTAATCAAAATGCAAACATTTTTGCCTATAACTACAGGTCCTTCTCAATTTTGAGCAAGAACTGGCAAGAATCTTTCTTATAAATCTTTCTATGTCCTAATTAATCCCCTTTGATTTTGTTTTAGATGAAGACTCTATCATTAATCATATAAATAAATACTTTGCAGGAAGAAAAAGAATTACATACCTTACATTTGATAAGGAGACCATAAACCAAAATATTTTTCCTTTTCACTTCCCTTGCAAATTTCTTCATTCTAGTTAGTTCTTCCAAATCAATGCTGAAAGAAGTATTTTCTGAAGTATTCAAGTGAACCTGCAAAAGAACAAATTTGAAAAAAAATACACTTTTTCAAATTGTGTTATTTTAGACTAGCTGTTTTTAATATCTCATACCATTGTTACACATATGCAAGAACACAGGCAAGCCAAGGTTTCTCTTAGGTTCTATTCAGGTTGAGTTCCATCACTCACATATTTAGTGACAAGCATTTCTTTTCAAATAACTGTGAAATCTGTACACCAGAACAAAGCAGAACACAATGTTGTAATTAAATAATAACAAAGTTAGAAAACAAACATTCTTTTCTAAGTTCTAATCTTTCACAGATTGTTACTTATCAGGATAATGGAGAAATAAAGCTGTTTTTCTCAAGCATATTAAAGGTTTTCCAAATGGAATTCCATTTCCAACTTACTAACTTCTCAGTGTAGCATATTTGCTGCCTAAATTGGTTTTGCTTCAATAAAATACCTCATACTTAAAACATACTTAAAACATAGAAACTACTTCAATATAAAATATGACTATCCTGAACTCCTGGGCAGGAAAAGGCAGGTCTCACATCCCGTGGGGATGCTGCACAAACAATGTGAGTCTTAGAAAACCTAAGCTGGGAGGTTAGAACTAACTAGCTGTTTTCCAAGATTTAAGCATTCCCACAGCTTAATCAGTTTACTTCACAAAGTTCCTGTTAACTACAGAAATCAAAGGATGATAACTTGTATATGTAAAATTTAAGCATCTATTAACAGTAGAAACTTTTTCCATTAAAATAAGAAAATGTATTTTCTGGCTGAATAGTTTTTACTCCTTATAAAACTTATCTTGAAGTAATACAGAGAGGAAGAATCAGCGGTAGCTTGAAAGAGCTGAGATTACAAAACATATTTCAAGTTCCCTTATGTTCAATTTATCCTGACAGATAATACACATTTACTCATTTTCAATTCCTACATTTTTTAAAAAGCTGTTTATTATGTATATACTCACAAGTAGCAAAGCTGTCCTCTTCAAATACACAGGCAGAGATTAATTTCCAAACATTCATAGTTTTGATAAGATTTTTTGACAAAAAAGCAAAGCTTAGTATTGCTCCTCTATGGATATTTACAAGAAAATGTTAAGCCTGTTATTTTGAGACATGACCTAACTCAAAGATTTACTTTTACACCGAAGTGCAAATGCTAGCAACTAAGAGCTGAAGTACTAGAATTCCTTTATTTCTGCACTACCAAAATCAGAGTAGGATCACATCTATTCACATACACATACTTGCATCTACAAACGTGAGCATAAATTATTAGAGAAAGTAAGTTTAAGATTGCTATTACTATGGATATAGCAGGGTTGGATTGAATATTGGTATGAAGCAAACAGGAATGTGAAGTAACTGCACAAAATTTATCACTGCACTTCCTATTTCTCCTATGACCAGACTTAACAGTCCGGTTGTTGCTCCAGCTTACAGATGCTGCAAAAAGCTCCCTTAAGAACCAGTACAAAGGACAATCAACACAAAGGAGGGAATATGGACTGAAGTTGTTATTATGTCCAGTGCACGATCATGCTTATACTAGGATCATTCTTCCCAAGATGGTTAAACAGATAATTTAACACAATTGTAACACCTGTCATTTTTACATCCAAAAAAGTCAAACGCTAGAAGGAAATTCTCAATTATCAAAACATTACAAAAAAGTTACAAGTATTCTGAAATAAAAAACAGACAAGAACTTTCTGATTATGGAAAACTCTAAACTGTTCTTCAGGCTGAAAACAAAATGCTATTGTTCACAAGAATAGAATGGAAACAGTTAGCTGCCTTCTTTGTATATCTTTTCAATTCTTCACAAGAAGGAACTGTTTTACTTTTGAGAGTAGATGAGAACAGTGCTTCCAGTACAGACAGTACCTAAAACATATGCATATAAATGTCATTATATTGCTTAAACTTCTGAGTCACTTTGAGAAATATTTATTTGCCCTTCTACAACAAAAGCGAAGTGATCCATAGGTCACTGAAAGTGCCTTCAGGTTCTTTATTAAAGTATGTGACAAAAAATAAAGCTGAGAATACCACTCACAAGCCTTATTGAAGAGGACACTCAAGGTTAATTAAAGACTACTGAAAGAAGTTTCTATCTCTCAGACATAACATTTGTAATGAGTTTTAGGGATTGGAAGTTTAAAGGACTTAAATAGTTCCCAGTAATTAATACGAGACAATGATTTGTTTAGCTAATATTTTAGTTATTTAAAACATACTTTCCAGTCTACCTTCAACCTTTTCTTTCAAAAAGATAGCATATAATTGTACAAAATGGGAAAGCGTAGCACAAAATCTCTCTTTATAGTTATGATACTTCATTGTTTAAAGCTTATGTTTACAAATACACGTATCTGTGTTTTAAATGCTACCAACTGCTTCCATCTAGTTGTAAGACTTTTCTCCCACTGCCTAGTTTTGGGAAATTTCAATTATTTGTTAGGAACAATAGAAGAATTATATTGTCTGGACAACAGCAAAGGAACTAAATATATCATTTCCTTTCACAGAATCATTGAAGCGTTAAGGTTAAAAAAGACTACTAAGATCACCTAGTCCAACCATCAATCTGTCACCACCTTGTCCTCAAGTCTACACTTTTCTTGAACACCTCCAGGGTTGGTGACTTAAGGTTATCCTAAAAGGTGTACATTGAAGTAAGTTCTGCATGCAGAAGACTGCTCAAACAAGTATACTTTCATTTAAAATGGTGTTGGATACTACAATGACTTTGTGATCTACTACATTAGGGATAAAACCAAAGGTTCACAGTGAGCGTGTTATCATTATTTGCATCCATGAAAATGAAATATTATGCTGAGACTATAATAAATGCAATCATTTAAACAAAGTCCCAACATTCCACATTTCACAGGATTTAGATAATTTTAAGGTCCCTTCCAGGCCAAACCAACTTATGATTCTACCATTCTAATTGATTAACAATTCTAACTTTAACTGTACACCCTCAAATTTTAACAAAGATAAATGTTTGTTGACATGTTTGATGAAGGGCTAACGAAAACATTCTCAATCCAGTACATTCTGCACATCTACTAGGGCAAAATAATTGAAGGCGTGTCACTGAAAATTCAGTAAAATTAAAGATATTTTCTGGGAAAGTTAAGGGTGTAAGTCAGGAGAAAAAAAAAAGTATAGAAATAAAGTTCTGAATTTTAATGGCTATGGAATCACAGTATTTCAGTACATAACACACCCAATGACACCCAGTTTTTCATTTGGAAAATACTTGATCTTCATTATTTCTCATTTATTTATTGGCCCAGTAATAAAATTTCAGGGAAAAAAAAAAAAAATCAGAAGTAAACTCTCAGTTTTGGCTCCAGATCCCAAGACTATGCACTTTGGAAACCAAAGCTCCATGTAAAATTATTTGCCTGCTTTTCAAGGCTACTGCATAGGGAATTAGACTATAAAATCATAACAGATTGTTATACATTGTTGTTGGATAATGTAATATAGTCTAGAGGCATACTCCTTGCTGAGATACGGCATAAATGACACTCATTCAACCCAATGCTTCTTATCTATATTTATTAAACCAGAAAAGAAAATGACAGAACTGTATCTGGTTAGAGTGCAGAGACTTTCAAATCTTAATTTTAACACACTAAGCAAAATAAAAGTCACATACACCTTCAGCTGTCATCTATGTGAAATGTTAGAATTATTCTGGCAACAATATTCAAATAATTTCAGCCAATATACTTCAAAACTTTTGCCACATATCAGAATATATGCTTCAATCTTACAGCATTTTGATAAGTATGTTAGTTAAACTCCTATGTACTTCACAGTTCATTTTTAATACTTGATATAGAAAAGCAATAATATTTTTTTAAATTGTTAAGAAACTACATAACAGAAAAATAAAGCCATTCAACTTTCTTTATATTGAGCATTCTAGCAGATGACATCATTTGTGGCATACCCAGGAGATGCAAAACAACACAACAGCAAAAGTTAGCAAGTCAGTATGAACAGACATTACAGATCTTTTACAGAACTATATAATAATTTACTGTTTGCTTATGTTGGTTTATTCTCTGTCAGAATGCACTACTTTTGCTGAAATGCAAAGGACACTCTTCACAGCTTAATTTACAGTTCAAATTTTAAATTTTATTCAGACATAGCAGTGTCTCTGAAAACAGTCTAAACAGAGAATAACTGTTAAAAAACACTTCATTACATACTTTCCACAGGAAATTATAGGAGTTACATACTGAAATAAGAACAACTGGATGTAAGAGAGGAATATTTGATTCTTCTAATATATCCACTAGCTGCTGGATTTCTTCAGTGGCATACTTTTTATCCTAAATGAACAAAAATGATCAGAATTACTGAAAACATCAAAGAATTATTACATTCAAAAGGAATTCAAAGGTCCTTTTTTTTTTTTTTTTTACCAAAAACGTTTTTTGTGATTTATACATTTTAATGCTTTTGTCAGGTAAACTATGATTGTATGAACAAATTAGAGACTAAGAATATTATCTTTAAGAAATATATACAACAAGCTTAAGGATCTTGATGAATCTCAGATATAGTTCAACTAAAACACTTCTGTTCCCATACAAGGGCTGTTATTTTGGCCACACTGGCAATGCACAGTTAGATGACTAAACACAAAATATTCTTCTTAAGACACTTCACTATAATGTCTACAAAAGGAAATTTTAAATCACTTTCAGTTGCACCTCCCTTGTTTACAGATGGTTTAGGAATATACTAAAGGAAGTACAAAACCAGTAGAGAAAGAATGTAACAATAGGCCAACAGCTGATTTTGATGTATATCAGAAAAAAATAAATGTCAGTACAGATAAATCAAGGAGTTAGGAAAAAATGTATTATTCAAATATGTAATTCTTACTTGCTATTACTAGTAAGCTTAGTGCAAACGATAAAAGCATGCATCCTTCCTACTTACATTTATGCAAACAAAATTGTAGCACTGTCCTGAAAAGATGTTCTGTAGATGGTTATCTTGTTTGCTTAGAGATACTGATACAGTTTCAACCTGATTAAAAAAATACATATTATTACTTCATGAATTAGACTTAAATCCGTGAAAGCTTCTACAATCATCCAAGAGATTGTTAATTCAAATGGTGTAGAACTGGCAAATATTATTTCCAATATAAGAATTAAATACTGCTCAAACTTTTATGTAACTCAACAGTGCACCACAGAGTCCAACAGCCTGCAGAGGTTTTTGAAAATTTTTCCTGAAATATACTGCTAGAGGGAATCACTCCAAAATCACCCCTGAAAGTATCATATATGCTAGAGCTACTGCCTGGATTAGGGTGTTCAATTGTTAACAGAGATGAAAGGCTGGTAATAGAGTAAGACAACCAAATTATTTCAGTTCTCTGATTCTGAGCAAATGATTATGAAGTTCAACAAATACATACGTATTGTCTTCATAAAAAAATAAAATAAATTATAAAGTATATATGAAGGAACTGTTGAACTGTTGCACAGGTATACTGAAATGTTGTGCACAAGAATCATTTAGAATTTCTCCTGAAAAGAGAACATTTTGTAACACCAACTACGAAACTGAACTTCTGCCGAAGTAAAATCAGAAATTCCAGATGTATTCACAACATTCTACATAATGAAATGAACAGGAGCATACTCTGCAAGACTTTTCAGAAGGTAAATGGAACCCAACCCAAAGAAGTAGTCCTACTTTTTTCCCAAACATATCAGAACGCAAAATGCTTAAGCATTCCAGAACATTGAAAAATAACTAAGTGTATCTTTTTTCATTTAACTTGAACAATTTGACAACGTAGTACAGCAAGCTTTTGTTTTACAGCTATATAATTCAGGAAAAATAAACAGAGAGGAATCAGATTCCTCTCTAGGAAAAGTAAGCATAGCTAGGACTACATTCTGTAAGGGATGGAATTACAGAATGGTACCAAGACAAACATATATGAGTGGTATATGCATATGCACACATCTCCTTCCACTGGTGGGCTGTTCAACTAAAGAGCTTCTCAAATCTTCGTAAACGTACAATGCCTGTTAGTTTCTAAAAAAAACCCCTCCCACACAAGATGCCAAATTCTGCCCCTTTCCTTGTATGATTTCATTGAAACTATGCATGTATTCTCAAATGAGCACAGGCTGACGTAGCACACATTTCCCTAGTAACATGCAAACAAGAACATGAGTAGCAATATTCACGTTTTTTGCAAATCACTTCACACGTAATTTTCCTGGTAAACTAAGCAAATTCCAAACTACTGAAGTCAGTTTGAATTCTATGAACCAAACTAATGCCTCTCTGTATCACCGTTTTTTACTTCATTCTATTAGAATACTAGGGAAAAAAATAATTGAACATGCCATTCTGCAAACAAATAATAATAAAAAATTCTGAAACAAGAATTTTTACACTCAATTCAAAAGAAACACATTAAAAAAAGAAGGAAGAAAGCATGTCTCCAGAAAGGCTTAGTGGAGTTGCATATCAATTTATTTGTTAAAAAGCAGACTCTCGAACAGCTGGGATTGTGCTAGTGTCTTTCCAAAGTCCTGAAAAGCTATGAAAAATAAAATGATCATAACAAGTATGCTACTATTTTTACTTCTCAGATCATTGGCCAGCATGGGCATGATTTTTCTTTTTCCAATGATGTATAGAATCAGTATTTTTCATGCAGTGTTTTTAAAGATTCACACTTTTCTAGTTTTATCCCAGGTTTCTTGTTTACTGTTTTCAAGTTACAGAAGACATATTATCAGTGATGATAACCCATGCTTTTATCCATCTCATTCAAATAATATAAATACCATTAAGAAATGACCCGATCCCTGATAAAATCGTTTTCCAACCTGGTGTCCAAGGCAGCTTTTCAGCCACTCTGCATTAGATCTCTAGCAAGGAATGGGGTTTCTGCAACAAAAATGCAGGACTCAGCACTAGGCATTGTTAAAACTCATACAACTAGACTGAACCCATTGATTCAGCCTATCCAGATCCCTCTGTAAGGCCTCCATGCCCTCAAGGCAGATCAACACTTTCACTGAATTTAGTGTGATCTACAAACATAGTGAGGATACACTTAATCCCCTCATCCAGATAGTCCATAAGGATATTAAACAGGGCCATCCCCAGCACTAACCCCTGAGGAATCCCACTAGTAACTGGTTGCCAGTTGAATATAACTTCATTCACCACCACTCTCTGGGCCCAGTCCTCCAGACAGTTCTTAACAAAAAGTATACATATCCAAGCCATGGGCTGCCAGCTTCTCTAGAACATTGTGGGAGACAGTATCAAAGGCTTTGCTAAAGTCTGGGTAGATTACATCCATAGCCTTTCCCTCATCCACTAGGCAGGTCATCTGGTCATAGAAGGTGATTAGGTTGGTCAAGCAAGACCTGCCTTTCATGAACACATACTGGCTAGACCTGATTCCCTGATTGTTCACATTATTCCCTGATTGCTACATTATTGTAGCCAAGACAATTGAGGGGAGTTTATTCTGCTCCCTACCCCCAGACTTCCAGCTCAGGGGGCTGAGTAACCTGAGGAAAACTGAGACTATTAAAGACAGAAGCAAAGAAGGCATTGAGGACCTCAGCCTTTTCCTTGTCCTCGATGATAACATTCCCCACTGCAAGGCAGGAGATTCTCCCTCCTCTTGTTCTTAATTTATTTGTAAAAAACATATTTTATAATCTTTAAATTAAATCCTTGCTGGGCTTTTGTCATTGTAATCTTTTCTCTGCATACCCTATTGATATCTTTATACTCTTCTCAAGTTGCCTGACCCTTCTTCCAAAGACCATAAACTCTATTGCCTCCCCCCCCCCGATGTCTCAGCAAAAGCTCCCTGTTTAGCCAGGCCTGTCTTCTACCCTGCCAGCTCATCTTCCAACACAGGGAGCAGCTTGTTGCCTAGTCCTGAGCCTTAAATATTTTCTTCCTGAGCAACATTCAGCTTTCCTGGACTCCTATGCCCTTCAGGACTGACTCCCAAGGGATTCTCTCAACCAACAATCTAAACAGGCCAAAGTCTGTCCTCCAGAAGTTCAGAGTAGCAGTTTTGTTGACCCCATTCCAGATTTCACCAAGGAAAGAAAACTCATATCATTTCATGGTCATTATGACCAAGACAACTTCCAATCACTTTGACCATTCTTTCTCTGTTCATAAACAGCAGACGTAATGAGATGCTTACCCTGGCACACTCTCTTATCAGCTATGTCAGGAAGTTATCTTTCACACACTCCAGGAATCTCCTAGACTGCCTCCTCTCAGTTGTACCAGCAGATGTCAGGTAAGCTGAAGTTCCCGCCAGAAGAACCAGGGCTACGGACCAAATGAACTCAGCCAGCTGCCTATAGAACACTTTGTCTGTTTCTTCATCCTGGTTGAGCAGTCTACAACAGACTTTCAACAGGATGTTAGCCTCACTGGCCTTTCCACTGATCCTCTCCAATAACAACTCAATGTTATCATTCCCAGTATTGAGCTCCACAGAGTCAAAAAACTCTCCCTAACATAGAACCACCCTGCCACGTATCCTTCCTTTTCTATTCCTCCTAAAGTGATAGACATCATCATTTAGACTCATTTCATAGAGTCATCAAAAGAGATTCAGTCTCATATCAGTAGGAACCCTTTCACTTTATTCTTTCATTACCTTGTTTGTGGTAATTTTATATATGGTTTATTCAAATGCCCCACAGGATCAGATGCTTGACCCACCTAACAGCTAGTCGTTTCTGCAAAGAATAGATCCAAAGATGTTGCAGATTATAATTAATTCTGACACAAACATGACTTGAAGTTATTAAATTTGGCTCCATAAAGGTGATTGTTCAAACAAGTTATTTCCTTTTTCTTACTGGCTTTGAAGCGCTTCTTATGACATTTTTGTGTTTAAAAGCAAAAGACAGAGATGCATAAAAGTGTGTTTGTTTAAGTCATTGTTTAAAGATTGGACTTTTTTTCTTAACATGGGAAAGTGGTGTCTTCCTACCAATTGCAGAACAGTTTGAAGAGAGAAAAAAAGGAAAACTAGTAATGGATATAGTATCAGTGAAGTGGGAAAAGACTTCTGCTCCATCACACAGCTACTCAGACAAGAAAAAAAAATTGTACTCAACTCTACCATCATTTTACATTTTAAAATGTGGATATTATTTAAATATCAATTGATAAAAACAATGATGTTCCCTAATAAATACAATTGCTTCCAAATAAAAGCTGAAAGTACAATGTTAAGTTTAATTTCAAAATGTAGAACAGCCAGTTCAGTATTCAATATCCCATGTTAACTGAGGACAAAAAGCAGATCAACAGACACAAACAAAATATATTATAAAACTACAATTACATAAAGTGGGTAACCTATAATTCTGAACAGCTATTCCTGCTTTGTTTCCCTGTGTGAAAGAAAGATATGATCCCATCACATAATACATAATTAAGAATTACTCTATTATCAGTCAAGATATCTTTAATTACCAAATGTTAATCATAATTGGGAAATGAAAACATGTGATAGCTCCATTAGTGGGAATAATGAACAAGGAAAAGATAATTAAATGTCAGTTGAAAAGTCCATCAATATTCAGCAATGCTTCAATAAGCATTCACTGTAAGAGAAATTCACCTCATCTCTCTGCCAAAAGGCTGAATCTTACTTTAATTCAGACTTCAAAATAACAGAAGCATTTCTTCTGTAATGTATTTGTAACAATTAGGGCTCAGTGAATTCATAAAATCTAAAGAACATGGCCTCTCTGCAGTCTGGATCCACTTTCTCCTCTAATCAAATAATATATTTTAAAAAGCATCAGTAAGATTCCTCTCTACAGCATAATAAGGTAGGAGATGATTCTTGGTAACTTCCACACTTGGTGTTAATCCTTTTTATTAAACACTCAAGTGATGCAGGAGGTCTCAGATTCTGCATTCAGAATTTAGATAATTTGTTATGAGTTGTGAGAACAAGAAACTATACTTACTTTTATTTGGCTTCTTAGCAATTCATGAAGAAGAAAACCTACTTGCACAACAGCTTCCTTCACATCGGTAATAATACAGATTTGTTGTGATAAGCTGTCTGCAACCAAGAAAAAAAACCAAAACATTTATTTCATGCAAATAAATAAATAAATTACTTATCCATTAAACATTACCTTCAATACGTATACTGTTGTCTCCTGGTAGAATTTTTTCATCAGCTGTACATTTTATTTTAAGACCTTCTTCAAGGTACAATTAACATAAACACAATTAATATATATCTGAAATTCATTTTACATTTTGTGATTTTTTTTTTTACCATTTGAAAATATCATATTTAAATAATGGGTATCTATGAAAGGATATTTGCTCAGATCCACATTACTGCCATTACATGACCACCAAGAAAATAACTTTTTGAAATATTTACGCTGCTTATCAATTCAGTGCCACTGAATGTAGTATTAGCACCTTCACCAGAAGTTGCCATTAGAAAATAAACGAAAAAAGCCCCATAGACAACAAACAGAATAAATCTTTGTCTGGGGTAGTCATTCTGTAATTAACTAAAAATGTAACAACTGTGATTGAAGTCTAATTATATTTAAAGCAGGCCTCAGTAAGACTTCAGGGACAAACAAATACAGAATATCTCCACAAAATTAACTAGTAGTGAAAGATGTAAAAGAAATTATGAAATTACAGCCTTAGAAAAAAGCCTCCTCAAAATTCAAAAAAATATGTTTAAGATTATTTAAGCAAAACTCTCACACTTTATTGCAAACTCAGAGACCTAAAAAAAAAAACCACAAAAAAAACAGATATATAGGCCTAAAGATTAATTTAGATTAATTTTAAAATGGACACAGAATTAGCATTATTGGAAAATGATTTGTGCTTTTTAAATGATTATCGTGAGCAGGAACAGTGAATTAACACTAAGGATCTCAAAAGATAACTAGAATGATTCTGTGAATCATGGACACTTATTATAGACACTATTTATAAAATATTTACAAAAATAATGGTAGCAATTCTCACATATTATGTAAGCAAGAATGGGTCAGGAAGGAAAAAGAAATACAGAGAAAAAAAACTGTGTATAAACCACCACAAACAGATGAAAGTGAGAAAACAAAAATGCATGATCAGCTCTCACAGGACAGGAGATCACAGGATGCCACAACTGTGGGAGAAAGCTTTCCACAGATTCAGTGGGCAAAAAAAATATACTGAAGATAAATCAGAGTTGGCTTCTATTTAATACAGAATAACTGTGAAATCTAAAATATGGGTCAGCGGGAAAACCATACTGAATTAATTTCTTATCAGTAGAAAGCAACAAGTGGGTAGATTGAAATTAAAGAGCAAGAGCCACCTGAATTTAGTACTGGATATGGAATGCACATAAAAGATGGCTGTACATAATAAAACAGAGTGGCATTTCAGATTTCTGAAACTTAGACTCTTTGGAACTAATTTAATAAAGAAAGTAAGATTGGAGCTACTACAAAAGTCCACATGTGGAAGAAGGCTGTGGAATCCAGAAAGGCACCACAACTTAAGACTGACAGTCCTTTTATAAAAGAAGTCAGCTATCAACAAAGCAATGTCAAATGTATCCAGCAAGAGGCTGCTGAATGTCTGCAACTATAAAAGCCCATCTCACTCCCATCCCCCCTAAACCTCTAACTTCCTGTAACATACATGAGAAAGAAGACAGCACAAAAGGGGTAAGAAAGAGCTGCAGCTTGAATTTAATAAAGAAGAAAACATAATAAAGGATGAAAACATATTTTTAAATTGGAGGAAGAATGCAATGCTGGAGTATGAAAAAAATGAAAGCAATGAAAATGTACACATTAGAAAAATACTGAATGCTTTTAAAAGATCAAGAGGAAAGAAGTTTAGGAAATCTTTTTTTTTTGTTTACAAAAATCAATCTAGCAAAGCAGCAGTTCTCTAGCTGAAGTTTAAAAGTCACTTTCAATTTAATCATCAACTCTATCAAGTAGTCAAAAAAAAATCTGTATGACAACTTAAATGGTCTGCACCTTTGCTGCATTATGGGAAAAAAGGCTGAGCACAGTCTTTCCCTTCAAGACTGCCTGTGTGCCAGCACTGATAAGTTGATCCATCTAGCTGTTGCACAGCATTACCACATCGAGCGCAGGAAGGCAGCAGGAGCACTGGGCTACAGCTCCATCTGACTTCAGGAAGTCAGCTGGCTGAGGGCAAACTATCTATATGCAGTATTTCACTGCTGGTTTTTAGAAGTCTGTGTAGGTGAATCAAATTATTCTGTTCTGGAGGGCCATGTTAAAGCCATGTCATCCATAATATTAACATTCAGCTAAAAAAATTTTCTATCTCATCAGATTGGAAGGGACCTCAGTTGATCTCCGTTACAAACTTCTGCTCAAAGCCTATGAGGACAGTCACTTAATCCCATGGATCTTGAAATCCTCTGAGGACAGAGCCTGCACAACCTTTCCAGGGAACCTACTCACTGCTTCACTGTCTTCATGTTCCTTTTACTGAACTGGAACTCCCTTTTTCTAATTTTTTTTTATTTTTTTTTAACCTCTCTATACAGTGATACTTCATCTTCCCAATCTCTTCCCTCGCTTTTATATTACCTTTGACTTCTTCTTCCTCTATTATTTCAAAATTATTGCCCTGGAAATCTATTGCCTGGAAATCTGTACAGATTTGTAAAGGAATTCAATTTGGTGGTTGTCAACGGTTTATGGGCTGGTCCGGCCCAGTTCCGTGACCAGCAGG
>JAPSGF010000005.1:23023555-23098375 GCA_035772895.1 Perdix hodgsoniae
TGTTATGGTGTGGAATACTGATGACCAAAAATCATAAAACCATGACAGTGGTCATCATTTTAGGAACATTGTTATTCCCCAGCAACAACTGTTTGTTCAATTCCCGCATTCTACCAAAGTTTATGAATCCTTTTTTTTTTTTTACTGTCATATGCAGACAACTGTAATTACATAGTGACAGTAAATATTTAAATTTTATACTCAATACACTAATACATAATAAAATTACAGGCACATATATTAATATATATATTTCTTCACAGCCCTGCAAAAAATGCCATTAACAGACTATACATTAATTAGGAGTTTTGCTTGTATTACCTAAGTATTTGGCTGAAATACAGACATCCTGGTTTCTCTGTCACAGTTACACTAATATTAAATTTATTATATTATATATATATATTATATTATATTATATTTATTATTATTTATTTATTATTAAATCTATTTAATACACTGTTCAAAGAAGCTGTGGATTTCCCATCCCTGGAGGTGTCCAGGCTGGATGGGGCTCTGGGCATCCTGATGTAGGGCCTGATATAGTGGTTGGCAGCCCTGTTCAAAGAGAGCTGGAGCTCAACGACCTTAAAGGTTTAATTCAACCCAAGCCAATCTATGATTATACCAGTACAATGAGAGTGCAGATAGATTCCACCAGACTCATTTTTGAAGTGTCACAAAAAGATCAATGTAACCTATTTTTGCTAAGAGCAAAGCAGTAAACAACATAACTTGAAAAAGAGTTCTCTAAAATTTTCGGAAAAGTATAAGAGAATTTCAGCTAGGAAATGTAAACATTTTAAGTTTTCGGAAATTAAAATGGACAAAACATGCCTTAGCTTAAATGTAGTTAAATTTAAAGACAAAATTCTCTTAAAACCAGAAACAAGCTAGATTAAATATGAAATCTCATTTTAAATTATTCTGCATCTTGTTTTGTCTGTTGAAAATACTAAATACAATACAGTTATAGGTCACATCATTATTCAGTAATAACTGTTAACAATCTTTGTCCTAAGATCTTACTCAATATTATAAATTAAAAGGTATATATGTTTAAGGAATTACTTTAGTTTCATAATGTATTAAGTCTAGTCTAGTAAATTACTGAGTTTACTCTAGAAAGCATGCCACAGACAAAGAATAATTATAACACCACTGTTCAAATACAGATCATAAATATCATATTCTACTGATTTAATAGCATAAGAATAAAAATGCATCTGAGTGGCATATAGGTTTCAGCCTAGAGACAATTTTTTCTTTCCCTTCTAATTGCACATATTTGTATAATAGATATGCTTCTTTTCTTAAGCATATTTACATATCATTCCTATTCTAGGTCTGTCATTATAATTCCCGTTGCTTTGGAAGTATACCCTGTTCACCAAATAGTTTTAAATTTTGCAGTGATTTCAAAATGAGAAACCAGTTTATCAGAACTCAATTTTCACTTTCTACACAAAAATGGTTTGACAGCTCTGAAAGTTCTGCCTGGCATCCCCAGCCTGTCATAACAGATTTGTACCCATAACTGTAAACACAAGGAAAAGGAATTAAGTATTGCCAATTATCTAGTTCATTCATGTTTATCATGAGTTTAAACTGTTGCTTGTACAACACACGTAACCAAAAATATCTAATAATTTTTGTTTACCCATTCCATATTTCTTTGTAGCCACAAAAACCAAAAGCAAACTTGATACTGCACCTACAAATATTAGCATACAAAAGGAAAGGAGTATTCAGTGATAGGAGATGAGGAAGAGGGTTATTTCCATCCAGCAATAACTATTCCGAGGAATACCTTTTTCACCTTTTTCAATTCTATTTCTTTGCCACACTGTGAAGAACAGCTACTGGCTAACGGGCGCTACTACAGTCTACTCATAGGATTGCAGCCTGCAGGATGGTCTTTTGTTTGACCAAAAAAAAAAGTCATTTTTAATCATGCAGATTCTTCATATAACACAAAACATTGTAATTAGCTATAATACTTATAAAAAGTTCAAATGTATGAGCGCTGCTCTGAAAGTAATATCTCCTATTTTATAATGCTGTCCCACAGTGTCAGAGGCAGATGTTGGTAATATGACACTAGAGGTTGAAACTTTCCACCAATATTCCTTTATATCGTGTTGCCGTGTGACAGATGGCAGAAGGGCAATCAAATCAAGTGGCATGGGACATGGAAGTGCATATGAAGCAAAGGAACTTCACTGAATTCCTCCTGTAGGGAAATGGCACCCCCTGACATTCACTGAAGCTTGCTGAACATTTATGGAGATGAAATGGTGGATGTGAGCACAGTGAAATTTCGTCTGCGTGGGTAACATTTTCCTAGCAATGATGCCATCACAGCAGCTGTGAGACAGTGAGTCACCTTCTCTGGTATGGATTTTTACAAGCATAGTATGCAGGCTCTTGTTCATTGCTGGCAAAAACGCCAGCAATGTACAATAGTGTTTTGTAGCTGCAAATTTGCACTGTGAAATAGCGTTATTGTGCTTTTTGTATCTCTTGCATTTTCCACAGAAATAAATAAGCAGCATTATTTGCAGAGTGACTTATTTTTCTTCCGACTTGCGAAATGTAATTGTGTATACATCCATGGAAGCAGATATTCATGCAGCCAAATAGGAAGGCAAAGTATACAATCTGCAAGTGCACATCTGTTGAAAAGTCACTGCAGAATAAGGGCCTTTAAGAAAAACAAGGAGAGGGAAAGAGTCAAACTCTAAATTACTTTTCAGTTTTACTGAGAAGAAACATTTAAAGTTTACATGCTGGAACTAGAGTTCAAAGATACTTGCCCTGAGGGCAGTAGTCATAATGGAAATATTTTTAGGATGTTTTGTATTACCCTGATCTTAACTGCATTTCTAGATGAGTCACCCTTATTGTAAGATGATGTTTTCTTACTTCAAGACTATTAAAAGTAGGCATGTGCCACCTTGTCTGTATACTCTACAAGTTCATACCTGCTTAATTAAGAAGAGCATTAAGTTAATGTTTTAAAAAATTATTAGGACTCTGAGATTTTCATAAAGTAGTTGTTTAAAAGAAACTAGAGGAAATAAGCAAATTACTAATACCTTTTATGAAAACAGTCTCAAAAGATAAATAACAGTCCATTTACATTACTGAAGTATTTCACTTATTACCTTGAATGAAAATGACATATTTACTTATAAATATAAATCTGTAAAGTACAATGCATGTATGCATGTACATTTTCCTTATTTCTACTTCAGTCAAGTTTAACAAGCTGAAATTTGTCCATTATTACATCTAATTAGGCTAGCAGTTAAAAAGCTGGCTGTGCTTCTGCAAAACACTTGGGACTTGCTACTTTTTGTAATACATCTGTCTAAAAAAGCAGTCTCAATTATAGACACATGATTAATTGTATTTTTTTTAGACATTTAATTGCCAGGTACTTGTTACCATAATCACTTTTCCTGTATTGGGTTAATTAAATAATTATAATTTAATATATGGACAAAGAAATGCAAAAGAACCTCAAAGGAAAAAGAATAGCAAGTAGTAGCTCAAAGTGAACCACAAATCACATATTCCTTAGCAAAACTGTCCACAGGCACAAGTGTAACCTTATTATTCTAGCATAAAAACATTTACATTAAAACATTAAACATTTGAAGATCAGTTGATCATCTAAGCCTAAAATTCAAAACAAGTCACTATTTAAAACCAGAAAGTGAAGTTGACTGAAAAAATCTCAAACAAGTATTTAAATAGAGATCAAAAGGATTTTCTAAATAAAATGATCACATTAACAAAAAAGATAAAGTATTCTCTGAAATTGAAGGAAATAGTAGTTTCAAGTCACTATTAAGAATAAGTGTAAATAATATGAAATTTGGAGCACTAATACCAAAGTCACATGTGTATATATACACACTCTTTATCACTTCTAAATTCCTCCTGTCACAAAATGTGCATTTAGCAAAGTAAATTAGATCACTTATCACTAAAGAAATGAGCAGTGAAGACTCCCCAGCAGTGGGAAGCCACTGTGAGGCCAGTGCACTTAGTGCCCTCCATCGCAGCAGCCCACACATTTAGCTTTAGGGATTCTTCCAGAGGAGCTTAACATCATGCTATGTGGCACGTTCAGATCTTATACTTTGCAACCCAGCCTGACAGCATCATACAGAACTGTGTCTTCAGGCATTCTACTCAGTCTGAACCTGGAGCCTGAATCCACCCAAGGATGTGATACAGGACCACATCCTCATCAAAAACTCAGCTTAAGGAACCAGCATCATGTAGATCACCATCCCACATGTAACACCATTCCTATCCAAAGTGATACTTAGTATCAGGAATTGGCACCCATACAAACAGGGACATCCTAGTAGCACAGTGCTTCTGAAGCCTACCAGACCAAACACAAAGGTTGTGCCAGCTATGCTCAGCAAGGTTACAGGCAAAACGGGAGACAATTTCAAGCAAAAGCTTTTAGCAGGGCAAAAAACAGTAAAGAGAAGATAGGCATTCCTGCTGTAAATATTCTTCTAGGAAGTTGCTATCATCATCCCAAAGACAGAAAAAGAAAGAAAAAGAAGAGGAATGTTTTCAAAAAACCCATCCATGAGGATGTCTCTAAGGAGCATGTGGAAACTCACAAGCATGTGGGCCTCTTGCTAGCACAGTAGTATACTTAGGATAGTGGTGATTCTACTAGCCAAATTTATCTCTCTATGCAGGCTGGAGTCAGCAGAAGGCCTTTTCTCACCCCAGGGACTGCTTCTGAAACTCTCAGTAGAAAGTCAGCATACCAACTGCCTCTTCATTGCAGTGGTCACTTTCCCATCAGTCTCCATGACACCTGCATGACTCTCATAGTTCCCTAACACGGAACCTCATAAATAGGGGTGAGTTGCTACCACACAGCAGAAGGCTACCTAAGTCATGGGAGAAAACACAAAAGGGTATTGACAAATAGGAACACTACATACTGAGCTGAATAGAGGGTTTTGCAGTCATGGGAAAAGCAGTCAGGGTTATACACCCAGCTATCCAGCTAGTAGAAAAAAACTAACAACCCTCCTTGGCTTGCAGGATGGCTGCCATTCTGAAAGGTGACTTCTCCTTGAAGGTTTCCCACAGGTGCAACACAACAGCACAAAATACAGCCAATAATATTTCTTGTGTAAAACTAAGGTTTCTTTATTAAACTCATCATTGTTGTAACCACATGACCACATGATGCAAAACACAGGAACAAGGTAATGCTCACTAGGTCTAAAACTAAAATCTTTCTTTAAGTATATTTTCACTTTATTGTTGCATGAATTATGAATAAAATGCTTACTCAATTTTAATCTACATGGCTCAATTCTCTGCTACAAAACAAAGTCTTATTATATCAGCTGAAGATGTGGTATTCAAAGCATTTTCAAGGGCACAGAAAAGATAAGATACAGCTTTCAAAAAGCAGATGTGGGCACTAACAGTGTCTGCTCAAAACTTCATTAAATGTATTTAATTATGTAAGATAAATCCATTGTAGAGTGTTCTCATTAGCTAAGGGCTCTTATTTGCATAAAAAGAACATGAGGTTTCCCTTTCCTTAACGCCTACAACACTGTGAAAGCAAATCTAAACTTTAAGGAACTTAGTTTTTTCATGCAGACCAGGTGCAATGAAAGACTATTGCGGTTACTGAAATAAATATATTAAATAGTGCCACAGTAACAAGACAGCGAAGATCAAGCAAGAGATTAACCTGATTTACCACTGTGCAGGTCTTTATTTCTACTTAAAACCACATAAATCTTTTATCATAACCAACAGCTGAAAAAGATTGTACCACCTTTTGTGAAAGTAAAAAATGTGATAACATGATGAAATACACATGTAAAATATATATCTATGAAGAGTATGAAAAAAGTGAGCAGTCATTTACAGCATTCTTGCCCCAATTATAAATGCATAGGTCCCGCCAAAAGTAACACCTCCTGTTTATTTCTATGGAAACTACAACAGATGAACGTGGTTCTACTTGATCCAGTTATGACTGAGTCTCAGTATTCAACAGTAAAGTAAATATGAAAGATACGCAGGAAAAGGAGAATGAGATCAAAATTAACACAGAAATATGAGTTTGCTGAGATTTAATTCAAGTTGAATACTGAACTTTTGCCAAGATATGATCAACATTTTACATGCGTTCAGTTGACTTATTACTCGCATCATTTTATGCTGACATTACTGGCTTCAAAAGGCCTGAATAACAAAAAGCACAATTCTTGATATTTTCAAATATTGAAATCAAACGATAAATTCAAGCGACTGTACCAGACTAATTTCCTTACTAATATTATAATTAGAGATAATTCTATTTTAAAGTCTCTACTATATAGATAAATTTTTAAAGAATAAAAGATAATAATTCAAATTTTAAAAGAATCTTTACTGTAAATGCATGTAATAATATACTATGATAGATATATCATAGTATAATATGAGTAGGAATTAATCATTGAGAATTCTCATACAGATATAGACAAATTAGTATATAACTAGATAAAATGAACTGGATGCTGCTGGTAAAAATAGGGTCTTAGAAGATTTATTTAATGCTTCACTATTATTCTAGCTTAGTACTGATGATGAGAACTAATGATTTAAGTTAAGTCAGTGGAACAAATCAGATCATTAGTTATGGACAAGCATAATGACTGGTGGAATGGGATCTGTAGTTAGACTGCAAAAAAAGTCGTCTTTTTTAAATATATAATTACTTTTGCAATTATCAAAGATTGGAGACTTCCCTCTGTTCCACTGAACCATTATTTAAGTATTACTTCTAATTCCCACTCATTAATGAGAAAAAACATTTATTGATTCTATATCATACTATACCACAAAATTCCTGTTTTCTACATTGATTCCTCCTAATAACTGTTGGTTTTTTTTCTTGCAACTCATTTCATTTATAAGACAGGCATAGCAACAGTAAGCAAGCTTTCAAAATTTATAATCAAGCTGAGCTGTTTTATCAAGGAAAGATCAAATAAAATTAAGTGAAAACTACTACACACTATTCCAAGAGCACAATGATTCAGAACATTAAAACTTGCTTTGATAATCACTAAGTCAAGCCTAGAACTTCTATATTTTACTTGCAAAATTCTCTAACTGTCAGAAATAATTCTGATTGGAATATTTGTAAATACCCAATACCATCTGTAGATATGTGTGTGTGTATACACACACACACACACACAAGTGGACAAATTGCAGAAAAAGCGTATTTTGAGAACATTTTCTATTTTAAGTCAGACCACACCCCCATTTTTCCAAGCTTCCCATAAGTTAAAAATACTGCTTGGAAAATATTAAGTAATTTATCAAACATAATAAGAGCTGATGATCTTTACAGGCTGGATTTCTGGGCTGAGGCCAATGGGATGGAGTTCAACAAGAACAAGTGCCAGACCCTGCACTTTGGCCACAACAACCCCAGGCAATACTATAGGCTCAGGGCAGACCAGCTAGAAGACTGTGTGGAAGAAACTGATTTGGGAGTGTTGATCAATGCTCAGCTGAACATGAGCAACAGTGTGCTCAGGTAGCCAAGAAGGCCCATAGTATCTTGGCTTGTATCAGAAACAGTACTGCAAGCAGGATGGGGGAGGTAACTGTCCTTCTGTTCTCAGATCTGGTGATGTTGCACCTCAAGTACTGTGTTCTGTTTTGGGCTCCTCACTACAAGAAAGACATCAAGGCCCTGGAGTGTGTCCAGAGAAGGGCAATAATGCTAGTGAGACATCTAAAGCACTAGTCTAATGAAGAGTGAGTGAGGGAACTGGGAATGTTTATTCTGGTGGAGGCTCAGGGGAGACCATATCGCTCTCAACAATGACCTGAAAGGAGGTTATGGCAAGGTGGGAATCGACTTCTTCTCCTGTATAACTACCAATAGGACAAGAGAGAATGGCCTCATGTTGCTTCAAGGGAGGTTCAGGTTGGATATTAGAAAAAAATTACTCTCTAAAAGAGTGGTTATGTGCTGGAATGAGCTGTGCAGGGAAGTTGTGAGTTACTGCCCTGGGAGGTATTCAAGAAATGTTCAGATGTACTAAGGGACATGGTCTAGTGGGGAAATACTGGTGGTAGACAGACAGCTCAGAAACCAGGGCTGAGTACAGATGAAAAATCACCTCCTTCAACTTGCTGGAAGTGCTCTACCCAAACGCAGCCCAGGGTGCTGTCAGACCTTCTTGCTGAAAAGGTGCATTGCTGGCTCATGCTCAATTGTTTTTTCCACAAGGAACTGCAGGTTATTTTCTGCAAAGCTGCTTTCCAGCAGATCAGGCTCTAGATTGTATTGTGAGGCTATTGCTTCTCTTGTTTGAGAGTTTGCATTACTGAATTTCATTAAATTGCTGTTCACCAAATTCTCTAGCCTGTCAATATCGTTCTGAAATGGCAGCACAATTGTCTGGTTTATTAATCACTCATCTTGATTTTATACCATCTGCAGTTTTCCCGAGGGTGTTCTCTATCATATCATCTGGATCATTAATGAAGTTAACCAGTATTGACCCCTGAGGTAGAACATTGTAGTGTTCTACCTGTAAGAAGGGTCCACTAGCCAGACCTCACTTCTTGATCCTGGCAGTTAAACAGTTTTCAGTCCTCTACACTGCCTACTTTTCTAATATGTACTTGATCTGTTTTTTAATGAGGATGTTATGGGGCACAGTATCAAAAGCCTTCCTGAAATCAAAATAAGCAACAGCCACTGCCCTGCTCTCAGCCACAAAATTAATCTTCTACAGCAAAATGACCATCACCCATAGTCAGCTATAATTTTCCCTTTGAAAACTCACGCTGACTACTCCCAGTTACATTCTCAGCTTTAGTAAAAAAAACTTTAAAAAGTTTAAGTTAAAAAGCTTAAATTTGAAAGCTAGAGGAGTCTGATACCTCTAGGAATCCTACTCAAAACAAGATCTTAGTTTCAGCAATGCATATGTTAAAATTCAAGGAGGTATAGAGAAGCAGTAGCAGCCATTCTGCACACCACAGAAACATGAGTTATGTTTAAGCTTTCTAACTTCTTTGCACTGGCAGAGCTGTGCTCAGCATGTACTGTTTTACTCAAGCCAGTAGCTAAACTTACACCAGTTATTTTAACAGCACTCAATCCATCAAAGTGACTCCCTATACTCCTTTCTCTGGAAAGACATTTTTAACCTGAAGTCCCCTTTTCTTTATTAGTTTCTGGGTATTTATTCCTCAGTTCTCAACAAAAAGTCAAGCAAGAGTCACCTGAATCAACGTCTTTTGGTTTCAAATAACCACTGTGTTCACTGTGAAGTACTTATAACTTCTTCCTTTCCAGAGTGTTAAATCTAGATTTTAGGCTGCTATTAAACGACTTTATCAGCACAGGAAAAGGTTAAAATCCAGTCAAAGTGTGTATATAGATATATACGTGTGCATATATATACACACATATATGCTTTTAAAAAAATATGTATTTATTGTAAGTGAATACATACATGATATATCTACAATAGAAATATATTTATAAATACTTTATTATATATATTTATTTATATATATTAATATAAGTATATCTACTTACTGGAACATCTCAAGATCATATAGTTGCTGTGAGAAAACACTAAAAAAACTCTAAAGAGTTAACAGATGTTTCAGTCTACTACTTAGAAAGATGGAACATATTCAGAATTAAACTAGAATTAGAAAACAAATATTTATTTAATGCTTATAAAGTCTTTCAAAATTAATCTCTATTTACTATGTACACAGCTTTTTTTTTTTATAAGATTCTCTGTTCTAAGAGTAGTAAATAATAAAGGTCAAAAATGCATAATTTAAAATATCCCTGAAAACTAGGTAAAACAAGTTGCCTAAGCACATTTTACTCATCTTAAAACTTTGCTTAAAGACATTTAAAACAACAGCATACAAAAAAAAAAAAAAACTACAATAGAACCAGGAATATACAAACTGGCAGCAATAAGGACAAATGCATACCCTTAATAATTGATTCAGCTGCATACAGATCCCTCTTGTAGGTCACCTAAAGGACAGACAGACATCATTAGATTTCACACAGCAGGAAGGAATGCAAAACCAATAAAACAATGCCTTGAAGGTAATTCTTTACATTTGCAATACCAAATGTAAAGAAATGATATAGTCAATTTCTTAATTATGATAAAATATCACAGGCAGGTCATGAGAACAGAAGTTGCAGATACCATTGGAGACCTGAAACATTTTTAGAAATACTCAGACGTGATTAGAAATCATTTGAAAATACCCTTACTTTTAACCCTGTAAGAAATTGTTGACCTATGATATAGCACCAATTTTCATACATTCATCATAATTCCTTAAAAAAAAACATATTTCTAATCTGCAGTTTCATCATGAAATAGACTCATGTTGAAAGGACTTGTGAAGATTAAAAACCAGCCAGGTAGAAGCCTAGTTATTTCTTTTACTGATATATATGAATTTTTTCAGCACTGTGAAATTATTGCTACTAATGAGAGTCTTGTTTCTTGTTTCCATATCCATGGCTTACACAAGGTATTTTTGTCCACAATAAAAGCTTGCTAGCTACTGTTAACCCTAAAGTACTTTCAAAGTCTCTGGCTTCCTAGAAGGATTCTACAGGTGTGGCCTAAGGCTTGGGGCTTTTTTGTGTGCTTTTATATTTGGCTGAAATGAAATGCATACCTTTTGCTTACATTAGTTTACCAAATAATTCTTAGTTTACTTTTCATACTTTGTTTGCTTCTGGATCAATTATCTTTTTACTTATAACTCCATAAAACTTTGTTTCCTTTGCAAGGAAAATGTATAGGTAAAAATGTATCAATCAATATTATGGAGTACTACAGCTTCTGCATGTGGTGAAAACTGTAGAAAACTATCAGTCATCTAATTTTTAATTTATTTAATTATTAGAACAGTTATAGTCATCTTTTATTTTTAATTAAGATGCCATGTAGCAGAAGTGAAATTGCTGCCAATGAAGTACTACATCAACACTAACATCTTATGAGCCAAGACTATAATGTTGTAAAACAGGCTTGGAGTCAATTTCACAAAACAAATACATCCCACATTGGTTATATTAATTACATTAGCCCACTAGCTCTTTGATAATCAAATTCTGCCTGTAGCGGTATACTCCTTATACTGCTGATCAACATCAAATTTACATACTTTAAGTACTCAGATACTACATTTTCATGTAACATTAATTTTCATATAGTCCACTCACACATTCAGCATTTCAAGACATTTTTAATGCATTTGTTGTAGAACAGAAAATTGCTGTATCAAATATTAACACAAATAACTCACCAATGCAGAATATGAAACCAACACCTGCTTATTCCCCAAAAGCAAACTAGTCTTAATTAGTAAACACCTCTCTACCATTTTGTATTATAAACAAACTATTGTATCTATTTTATGAAATCCATTAATATATGCTATATTTGAAAAAACCTCAGAATTGTTGGAGAGGTGTTCGTTTGTTTTTTGATTCTGTGATCTAATAATTTTACCAGAGTACCGCCATTTCAAGAAAACAACAAATACACACAGAAACAATCTTCTCCAACAGCTTTGAGTTATTTAATGCTACAGTTTGCGCACCTAATACATGAAGGCTGATCCAAAAGTAGTGCTCCTATTTTATCATGTTGGCCCATGACTTACGGCAGCAGAGGTTGAACCTTCCTGTCAATATTCCATTACATTTTGTCTCCGCACAACAGATGGCAGCATAGGGGCAGTCTGACAAAATAGCAACTGAGATGGACATACACATGAAGTAAAGCTGCATCACTGAATTCCCCTATGAGAAAAAAGTGCACCCGTTGATATTCACTGACACTTGCTGAACATTTATGGAAACAGTGAATGTGAGCACAGTGAGGTAGTGGGGTGATGTGTTTCAGCAATGGGGACAAAGATGTGAAAGACCAGCCTTTTTCCAAACAGCCATACACAGCTCGAATATCACGAAATAAAGAGCATTTCAATCAGCTCATCTTTGAGAATCAGCAGATTACAAACAAAGAACCATCTACAGAGCTGAATATTGGCTTCATTGCACTGAAAACAATGGCGGCAATGTTGGAATATCACAATGTTTGCACCAGGTGGGTCCCATGATGCTTGCACAGGAACAGAAGATCATATACAAGTTTGTCAGAACCAACTGAATACAAGGCTGAAGGTGACAGTCTCCTGAGCTGAATCCTTACCAGTGATGAGACATGATGGCATCACTATGAGCCAGTGTCCAAACAGCCTAGTTCATGGAGTGATTCTTCTGTATTTCCTAGAACCCAGACAAACCATCAAATCTGACCACTACACTGCAATACTGACTGAACTGAGGGCTCAAACTTCCAGTGTCAAGATAGAGAAGGTGACAGCCTTTCTCTTGCAACACAATACTGTCAGGTCCCATGCCAGTTTGAAGACTGTGGAACACACTGACAATCTTAGATGAGTTGTCCTACCACATCCCCTGTACAATCTGGATTTGGAGCCTTCTGACTTCCTCTATTTGGACCAATGAAAGATGGACTGTGTGGATAACAGTTTCCTAGCAATGACACCATCATAGCAGGTGTGAGATGGTGGATCAAACAGAAATAAATAGGAAACATAACCTTTGTACAAACAGAATTCTTATAAATACCATATGTGTACTTTAAAGATGCAAGGTCCACAGAGAATGAAAATTTTTATAACCACTTGGAATACTGTTCTCTACCTGTTAACTGACTGCAGTTATTCTGTAACACACACTCTGAAACCTCAAAAAATCCTTGAGGTATTACTATTTCAGTTCACATTTATCTGGGTGGAATATCCTTTTTCCTCTCACTGAAAAAAAGACAACCAGGCCATAGGAACAACATCAGTTCTTGGCATATATAATATTGTGCATCTCAGTATTGAAAATCTTCATAGAAAACAAACAATGACATATTATAAATCACGTAGTTATAAAAGCTATAGAAAGGCAATCTTGCTTCTGAAAGATGGTGAGTAATAAACAGCTCCTAACTATTTCATAGGTAGAAATAAATTGAGAAAACTAGCAATCTTCTGAATTTCATCAAACTTCACAAACTGAGAAGTGTCCCTCTTTAACGCAATTGCCTCAAGTCACCCGCCAAACGCTGGCACAGAATGGCTAAACAGCATGGTATAGAGTGACCAACACAAGAGTGCTACTGAAACAGGAAGGAGCTATATATGTAGCTTCTAAAATTCATGTGCGTTTGCTGTAGAAAATTTATTTTACAGATCTCATCATTTTTATGACTTGAATGCTCTGACAAACTTTACAAGTGTCACTGACTCTTCAATACAAAGGTAGGAACAGAATGTTAGTATGTATAAGTACTTTAAAGATATGGCGCCAGTATACTTACATATACTATGTAAAACAGATTGGCTGCTGTGCATGATGTGCAACCCAGAATTTGCACATAAATGGGTGTTACTGTCATTATCATGCACTACACACTTCTGTCAACACTGAAATTCCTTTTATCTGGTCCACAATTATTTTCATCTTTTTGGGCAGAACCTCCTTCTCCATGATATTCTCAGGTATGTCACTAGCTAACAAACTTCTCTGTTCAAAATCTGTGTGGAGTATACTGAGGAGTCCAATCAACTGGGCTGCAATAAAGTAGATAGAACAAAAATGGAAGTAATTATTTCCCCGTACTTGGTACGGTTGGAAAGACACCTGAGTGCTGTTTACAGTTTTGAACTTTTCACTATCACGCACTGGCAAAGTGGAGCAAGTCCAGAAGAGGGCTGCAAAGAACTTGGCTTGTTCAGTCCATAGAACAGAAGGTTAAATGTAGGAATACATCATCAGTTATATTGTAAATTAAGCTTTTCTTACAGGCTTTTCCTGTTCTCCTCTCATCCTTTCCCACTGCAAAAGGCAGCAAGGGAAATGCTGATCAGATCTTACAAAAATTCAAGTCTGTACGTAAGGATGGATAATCAGAGGAATTGTTTTTCCAGACATTACATGAAATTTCTATTCTCGGACAGACTGAAAATTCATAAGGACAAAGCTCTCCCTGCACAGCCAGATTAATCTAACTAAGCTGTTCCGTAGATGACATCCAGCTACTTCTTTTAATCTTAATTATTCTGTAAGTCTAGTTCATAAGACTACATGCTATCTACTGGGCACTAATAGCATCTACAGATAATAAACAATCAGAATCATAGAATAGCCTGGGTTGAAAAGAACCTTAACGATCATTTAGTTTCGACCCCTCTGCTGTGGGCAGGGAATCAAAATCAAAAAAAGAATGAATTGAACATTATGGATCTATTTTGTTATCATTCACATGAACATTATGATACTGCATGGCAGAATCTGTCCTTTAGAATACTGAAAAGGAAAGTAGACAATAATCTGTTTCAGAAAGATTATCTCCACAGAAAAAATCCTGAAAGACTGTTAGGCAACCAACGTGTAAGTAAATTTTGCTGCTAAATGGCACAGGAAATTTGCAGTGCAGATTCAGGAAATTACCTTTCTGTTTAAGATTTATGTTCATATTATTAGAAATCATGTCCCAGTGGTGAAAATTTACTGTCAGAGACAGATGGCGTGATTTAAGCTGCTTCCAGATCCCTCAACACAGTAACAAGAAAAAAAAAGGAAAGAAAAAAAAAAAAAGGAACGCTTACTAATTGCATGACACTACTGACAAAGAATAATGGATTACAATCCAAAACAATTAAATGATAGATTTACTTAAAAACTACAGAGACATATTGTTTGGCACCTGAATACACACTTGTTTTGTCAGTTGTTAAGAACCCAGAGACTGTGAGACATTGATATTAACAAAAAAAAAAAAAAAAAAAACATCTTGTTTGAAGAGGTCTTAAACTCTTCAGGGTTTTTGAATGTAATGAACTGTTCAAAAATCAAACTGTTTCTAGCCAGGTATTTGACATCAGAGAACAAGAAATGTTTTCATTAAAAAGCAGAGGAAAATAGGAAAAGTATTTAGAGGAAGCAGGGTTAAGTTAATTTCATAAAACAATATTCTTAATTTTATAGATACACATACATAGTTTTACAGATTCTCAAACTATTCAAGTGCCAACTTGTTCTTCTAGTTTCAGACACATGCTGTCTTCATTAATTACGTCAGATAACATCTGCCCAAGTCTACCTACAATGATGAGCCCAAAACAGTTCATGATTATCCAAAACCAAAATGAACTTAGTAGGAATCTCAAAGTTATTACTAGCACAATCTAAGGTATATGAAAACAGCCTTGAGAGGCAAGACAGTGTAAATCAATAACAGATATTTTATTGACAATTATCAGAAATTTTAATAATAGTTATTTCAATAGTTAATTATTTCATGAATATCATTTTTCCATAAAATTCCAGTATAATTTATCCTTCGTAGTGATTATTTTATGGATAAAGAAATGTTAGCAGGTTAAATAGACAAATCACCCAACCAAATTCACCCAACAGGTAACGCCAGAGGCAGTAACATAATCCAACTCAAGGTCAGAAAACTAAGTAAAGCAACAGAGTTCTTTCAACTCTATGTTTTTTAAAACTAGCTTTATTTCTTTCCTATGCTAGAATGTGATATCGGATTTTGGGACAGATGCTCTTCTTTTTGTATCTTGAAACTCAAGCAAGCACGTGAAAGTTGCTACCAGAAACTTAATCCATGTTTTTAGGAATTAACTATTGTGATGTGCCAAGATGGACTTAAGAGAATATTAATTCCATAGTCATTATCAGCTACTGGCCAAAATACTCATTAAAGAAAAAAATCCACTGTTCTCTCAAGTTACTAAATTTCAGAGTAACCTCCATATTTCTCCATATTTCTACTTGAAAATAGCTCTCCAAAAAGTAGCTATTACTCTTTTCATTACAACAACACAAAAGTTCTGAGTTTACAGTACTGGGAGCAGTCAAAAATAATAACTCAACTGTAACCAGAACTCTTCAAAGTATCTTGCAAATCTAATTCCCCTTCCCAAATTCTGAAAGATTATCATAAACTATTATATTTCTTATTACCTGGTTTAGCACTGACTGTTGCAAAGGTTGAGAATCTCCATCATCAATGCTGTGATATTTTTAAATTGGTTTCTAAAATTCAAGACAGTAAGACTACTACCAATCTGTATGAAGAATGCTTATCAAAGGATAAACGTATGAGTGTCACAAGCTTTTGAAAGTATAAGTTTTATTATTTGAGTACTCATAAAAAGAAAATCAACCTCTTCATTGTCAGAGAACATTCTTCTATTTTCAAAATTCTGAAATTTAGGAGAAAAAAGCATAACTATTACACTTCATACACATTTGCATTTTCATGGTTATAGGAAATCTATCTGAAATGTTGCCTTTATTAATTTCAACAAATGTATAAGAAAATAGACATGTTTACGCTCTTTACCTTCCAAAGGTCAGCTGTTCCTTCAACAAGCTTAGCATTCGTTTTACAGTACTTCAGAGCCAGATGCAAACATTCTGTTCCATAATCCAGATCGTAGTCTGTACACTGTTAGAATTTAAAATAACATTTTATTAGTCTTAAAGAAATTGTGCTTTTTTTTTTTTTTGTAATAAAAGTAATAAAAAATTCTCAGCAGTCCAGCCCATTTATCAAATCCCTTCTCAGTCTTCTCTTCCCCTGACTTCAGGTAACAGACTCAGGTTACTCAGCCTTTCCTCACACGAGAGATGCTACAGGCCCTTTAAGTAGTACCACTACTTCCTATTCCAAATTATTTATGAATAAAATGAACGGCATAGGGCCCAGCACAACTTTCAAAAATTCAATGTCTATTTCTTGCTACTAAACTTGGTCATAAACTCTGTCTTGTTTCTTATCTTAAGAAATCATTTACTCAAAAAAATCCTTCCCTCTTATTCCATACATTCAGCTTCATTATCAAGCCCTTGGTAAAACATCTTAATACATAAACACCATCAATAACTCAGTGTCCTCCAGGATTCCAAGTTAAGAATGAAATGGTATAAGTGGGTTAAAGAAGGTTGAAATAATAGTGCGATAAATACAACTCACCTCTTATTTTTAAATTTGTTCAATATGTTTTTAATAAAAATGAAAATAAAAAAAATTAGTTTCTATTCTTGTTTTATAACATAGTAGTGAAATTCAAGGAATTAACCAACATTATATATCCAAATTTTATTATTATAATGTAGAGAAGTCTTAGAAAAATCATAGTTGTCACTTCTGTGTTATTTAAATTAGTAATTTCTGTCATTTTAGATCACTGCCATGACTACAATCTAATGAGGATCCTTTTATACAATAAATTTTGAAAGAAAAGTAGTTTAGCTGTTATAATCCTCTACTGAGGTTTTTAAGAGATGTCAGTACCAAATAAAAATTTTTAAAAATGAAGTAATTTTGAAAAAGAAACTTATTTTAGAACACTGAAGGAAAAAGTGTAACAAAAAGATTTCTAAATTATGCAGAAATTATTTGTATTCTTTAAATACTCAAGGGTTTGTGCTTTTTGTTTTTTTTAAGGAAAATTTTAAGGTAAAATGCAAAATATTTTCTACTGAAGTGAATAAAGTAAATGAAAGAGTGTTTTTCCCTTGCCTTATAGTTGAAGAAAGTTTCAAAAATTGAAATAAATTAATGTTAATTTTAGTTATATTGTTAAAAATATATTAATTACCAGGACTAGGCTAAGCAATTCCAACTTATTTGCAAAGTATTAATTACACATAATTAGTCGGGAGTGGAAAATATCCATAAATGAGATTAAACATCATGAGGAAATTACTGACTTCAAGGAAAGAAATACAACACAAAGCAAAGTAATAATTAAAAACATTTCACTAACACTTGTAAATCGTGACATTTGCCACTCTAATTATCAGTAATCGTTTAAACCTAAACATATTGCTACAGTGCACCCTCCTGCAGGTTAATATACAGATGTAAGTGCAGAAAAATGAAGTACAACTATCAACTCAAGACCAGCTTAATGTATATTTTATCCATACATGTGTTCTCCGTGTATCTTATATCCATATTTAAGATGCACAACTTGAAAGTTTCTATATTGCTCTAAGAAATTCAGTTACTGAATTTAAGTGTTGTCAGGGAGTGCCTATACTAAAGAATGGTAGAATATCTAAGAGGAAAATTTTTACTGACTCAGGCACACAAAAATCAGCAAACTAAGTCTTCCATTTTTATTTCATTGTACATATACTATACTACCAGAGCTAATTTACATTGCAATCACTTCTTTGAAAATATTACTATTCCTAAACTGCAGTTTTAACTGAAAAACTGTTAAAAAGTTAGACACAGTGCAGTTAACCATACTTGTCATGTACACATAGCTTTGTGAAACAATGAACATAGTTTAAGCTTCAGACCACAAATGTGAAATGGTGAAAACAGCTGGAAATACTGGCACAAATCATATACACAAAGGGGGGGAAAAAAAAGAAAAAAAAAACATTAACTGAGCTCTGTGAATGACACAGAATGAAATATTATTTAAAAACACTTTTGATCTGCTGAATATTCAAAGGCATTCTAATAGGTAGTTTGGGGGACAGATTTTTCTGTGGGTGCTTTTTTTCTTTTTCCCAAGGGAAGATGTCTGAATAAAGTTTTAAGCAGAGATTGAGATCTAGATTTCCACATTACATCAATTTTTCCTACCTCCAATCCCCAAAATATTTTGATAAATAATATGACTTCCTAAGAATGGAGCTACACTGTGGTTTCTGATTGTAAAAACACAGAACATAATCTTAGAGGAAAGAACAGTGCCTGGGAGGCATGAAAATCCACAGCCTAATTTGTTTCCAATAGGAGAATTTGAACAGTTCAAATCATAAAGAAGCAGTATTTACAATAAAAAAATATTTAACCATTATTATTTTACTGGGGACTTAACTGATAAAAGTTCTTGGATACACGAGATCTGATAACCATAAAGCAGAACTAAAACAGATGCAACACAATTTTTCATTACAGCCTTATCATTTTCTTACTATTTCATAATTCTTGAGTTGTTATATGCTTACAAAATAAGGGAACAAAATTAATAATCTTCATGTATTAACTGAAAGAAAATCTTCACACTTGCTTCTTTACAAACATGCCTTTAAAGTGCATACAAAATTGTTCTTCTGTAAGTGGTGGCTGTATTCATCTTTGGTACTTCTTCCCTTTTCAGCAGCACTTAGTATACCTACAGTATAAACTGACTGCTATTTAATATCAAGCATGTTTAGTAAGTTTACACACATGTGGAATCTGAATTTCTGTTTCTTTTTTTAATTACACTTCCCATGTTCATTACCTTGGAATGCAGAAAATGCTGAATTTAAACAGTCAACTACATATACTATACACAAGAACTAAACAAGAATGAAAGTAGCAAACATAAGGAAACAGGTGAATAAGAAAAATGCAGTAAAATTGAGTTGAAGTTCATTCCTTAAAGATCTCCTACTGAAGTTAATTATTAGAATTGCTGCTCTGCACATCCAGAAGAATCAGTGGTTCACAATGACGAGAAAAACAACACAATAATATACTCCAGTACAGAATTACACAAGCCTGTTTTAGTTCAGATCTGCAACCTACATCCCAGTGCTCTTCAATGCAGTAACTGCAAGTACCCTCTTCAAACATGTAATGATTTCCAAAGTGAAATCATGCACAAGGGCACTAGCTGAAGTACATTTGCAGTGATAGCAGTCAGGACTCTAGGCATACTTTGGAGGCCTGTATCTAGCAGTGTTCCCCAGGGGTTGATGCTGGGTCCAGTCTTGCTCAACATCTTTATCAGTGACCCTAATGAGGTGATAGTTTCCTCTCTCAGCAAGTTTGCTGATGATACAAAGCTGGGAAGAATGGCTGACACATCAGAAGGCTGTGCTGCCATTCAGAGAAACCTGGACAGGCTAGAGAGTTGGGTGAGAAACCAGATGAGGTTTAACAAAAGCAAGCGTAGAGTTATAGATTATTTAGGTTACTCTGAGAAAAATGTGAAGACATGATGATTCAGAGTATCACAATTAAGGAATTTTTTAACAGATACCAAATTCTAAAATTAAGTAATGAAAAACAGAATTTGATCAGGCTTAAAAACCAGAGTCAAACTCCAACTAAGGTAAAGTACATCCTTTATTATGAAATAACTGGAACAAAGAAGAATATTCAGTCTTAAAATAATTTACTTGAGAATCACATCTTGAAGTTATGCATGATAATAAATAGTCCTTTTCCTTGCCTCTGGATACAGTAAATTGTCAGTAGCTGAGATGAAAAGTTTTAACATTACTACATTGTATTCTTCTTAGCTTTCTGAAGAGTAGATCACAATTCAGATGGGTGGTCTTCTGTCAACTGGATAGTGATTCTCATACAGTATTTGGCATTTTCTGAGTTTGTGCCAAATGGATTATTCTTACACAGTATATTTATCAGGGCAAATACGATAACACTTTAAACAACACCCACAATCCAGTTTAATCTCCAATTTTATTCATGTCTGTATGTCTCCACCAAGTTATATCTTTCACTACTACTAAGATGCCAGATTTCACCTAGGCTGTGGCAGCTTCGCACTGCTGCAAAGTTCTGAGCTTTGAGATTCTAAAGGATGAGGAGTGCCATAAAATGGAAGCAATTATTTCATTAGCAACTTTTTTTTTTTCTTTAAGCAAGGCATTAGAATTTCTCTAAGCATTCCTGTGGCAGAAATTAATTAGGGCAAGGTGGGGATTCATACAACATCCTGGCTCTACCATTATGCCAAAGAACTAATCAAGTACAGAGCTATCTAAGCTAGCATGGTTTTCTCAACAGACCACCAGTCTAGTTGCAGGTTTTGAATAGATGAATGATCTGCTGAACAAAATTCACGAAGTACATTTAACCTGAAAATAACTGAGTGGGTTTTATGGATAGGAAAACGGGAAAAAAGAAAATACTACTTATAAATTTCATGACCAAGCTGTTGGGATAAGATGATGCTATATGAAGTAACAGTAAAATCTCCATGGAAAACAAATATATAATCTAAAGGCTGTACAAATTTCTAAATTCATTTATGTGAAGTTAACAACCATGTATTTAAGTGATAGTCTGAGTGCATCAGCCTGAAGTTGAATAGAGAAAAGCAAATTAAACTTTTGACTTTTTTTATAAACAAAGATTACAAATTATATTATTTCATTCATTTTCGATGTAAATTCATTACAAATTAGTTCCATTACAATTTTGCATTACAACTAAAAAAAAAAACACCAATTCTCATCAGGAATTAAATGGAACAGAACTAAGATACTCCTAAAGCAGTCTTTTTTCTTTTAAATGGGACTAAAACCAGACATCAACTCCAAGCAGAAATGGATTACAGAAATGAAAAGGATGTTAAACTAAAAACGTCTTACGTAAGGATAAATGACACCTTCCATCATTTAGGGGATACACAGACTTCCCTGTCCAATAATTGAATCTACAATCCTAACGATCTACAGGCAAATCAGTAGAAAGATTTCCTTTGTTATTTCATAAACTTAAACTGAAAACTGAAAAACGTAAAGATATTCCCCATTTTCATAATATTACACAGCTAATTAAAATCTATATTATCTTTAAAGAAATTAAGAGTTGGAATTTTAACAAGATGAAATAATCCATGCTACTTCAGGCAAGTACACTGCCTAGGACCAATCAAGTAGGTGACAATATTAAAAGTATAATTATCTACTGCATTTCATGGGCAGATGGAACTGAAAGGGCTAAATTCTGCCTCACTTGTATTTTGACCTTTTAGTCCTTCTGCTGAATCTGAGCCCTTTCTCTCAAAGTTACCAAAGCTTTAGTTAACAATTTGTCTGCTACCGTTCATTTAATCGTATGTTGCTTCTGTCAATGTTAATTTGAATGACACTGATTTCTTTAACAAAGAATGAGCCCACAGGAAAATCCCCAAATCAGTCTAGACATTTTGACTCGAAGGACTTGCCTGACCTATGCCAAAATATTACTAAACTGCTACAGCTGGCTCCACTTCCCCTCTACAAAGGATAATTGTTTCACACATGTTTGAAGAAGAATCCCAGTGATCTTGTACTCTTTCAAAAAGCACTTGAGAAGTTTACAAATATGGAATACACTCCCTGTTATTTACATACAGAGAAGACAGTGCTTTGAGCAAATACTTCTACAATGGGCCTAACAATAGCCAACTTTCTTTCTTATTCTGTCAAAATGCTCCTTGAACATTCTCAGAAGTTTGTTAGACAAGAAACGTTTCATGACTTTTGAAAAAAATGAAGTCTTACTTCTACTGAGGATTTGTTTGGATAGTTTGCAGAATCGCTTTTCTTACCATAGTCTCATCTTGAAATGATTTTTTGGGAATGGAAGAACATCTGCCTCCCAGAATTTAGCATCAAAGTATTTCCATGCTTCTCCCTGACACACTATTATTTTGTATCTTGACATTATTATGCTTATACATAACAGTTCACTCCTATGCAGGCAGATGCATAAGCATATGCAACTGCTTATTATCCAAGAAGTGGGTAAAGCTGGCTGCAAAGAGATGTATTAATGTAGCATCATCCCAAAAAAGTACTATACTCTACCTAGTCTCCACAGAATTTACATGGAAACTCTAAGGTTTGCATCTTCCTTGTGGCACTTTCTGTAAGGTACTTTAGATAAGCAGAGAAAAATCTCTAAACATCTTGAAGTTTAGCCTCTTTTAATGAATATTCCCACTTTCACTTTTTTATTATTTCTGCTTCATTGCCTTGAGTAGCTCAATATAAATTTTATAATCTACAGACCTACTGTCAATAGACTAATAAACTAACTACACATACCCATCATTGATGCTGACAATTCTCTAACAATATATCATCCTCCCTAGGCTTTCGGTTACATCTTTAACACAGAAGCTATTCAGGGTTCTCTGCATATCCGTCTTCTGCTTCCATTTTTAATTGTTCCTCTGCAAGATCAGGAAGTTGTTCCTTCTACCTTCCTTACACTGGCAAGATGCATTTAAGATACACTGTGATTTCTTGAAAACTTGAGCTACTCTATATCATGGCTGCCTTTGTACACTAATGTGACACCACATAACAAGACGCTTTGTACTGAAGACAAAGGATACCTGTGCATTCCATAACGTGTCAGAAGCATTAGAGAAATCACTCTTGGCCCGCACTGACTAAAGAAAAAAAGAGGTAGTCTACCCAACTTCCTTATACTCTAAATTCCTCATATGATACTGCTCCAGGGAAACACTGGACTTCTAGTAAGTCTTCCCCTCACCCTACTCCTCTTTCCAGGCTTACAAGATCCAACTCTGCATTTGCTCATATTTGATATAAAAAGATGAAACTACATTAAGCAAAAAAAAAAAAAAAAAAGAAAGTCTGGTCTAAGGAATTCAGCCTTTATTTGCTTTATTTGGAAAGGGTGGATTTTCAACTAGCACTTAAACTATACTGATATCCCCGGAGGCTGATAAGAATAGGTAAAAATGTTTCCAAAGAAGAGGAATTTAATCCTTCATAGTTCAAAAAAAACAGAAAGAGAGAGAGAGAGAGAGAGAAAACCAACTGGCTGGTTTTTGTACTGAGTACCTAGGTGCGATTTTAAAACCTTTCCACAAGTTTGACTAGTTATTAGGGACTTGCATTTTTTTATTCAGAGTACTTCAACTAATTCTCTACTAACATTTGCTGAAGGCTAGCAATACAGTTCATTACATCTTACAAGAAAGAAGAAATCACAAATCAAGAACAAATACCAGAACTGGACAACACAGTATGTTAAATTTATTCCCTTAACACACGTATATGGCCTTTTACCCAACATCATAGGCAAAAACCCTGATTGAGGTAAAGCATGATATTACTGCCTGTGTGATATCACATACGTTATAAAGTTCTTACTCCTCAAGCTATTCTTTGCATCTGACATTTGTCCACTTTTTGCCAAACACACATTATACAACATAAAATTTACATAACCTTAAGAGAACACAAGTAGTGCAGCACTTCATAAGGGTATGAGCTGAGGAAACACATACATGATAAATGACATCATAAGCATATGTAATTATCGATCTCTCTCTTCAGAACCATTTCAGTGTCAAAATCTAAAGTCCTATTACAGTGCAGAGGCATCAGAATACTCCAATGTACCAGAAGTAAACAGCCGTTTTCCCATGATTCATGTAACCAACAGAACAGAGATTTGCAACAGAAAGTATTAGGCAGCAATAAATATAACAATAAGTGCCTCTATCTGTCAAAATCCCATTATACCTATCCATTATAACTATGTGCTCGATCAAATGACACAAAAGTCACAGTAGAATCATTGTCACAGTAATGAGGCCTTTTAAGATCAAGACACCATTCTAGCTCCACTGTTTGAGTTTCAATATTGGTTTTAAATGTTATTCACCATTTACATGTCAGACTACAACTGAAGAAGGCACGTTCTAATAAGCTCTCAGTCATTAAAAATAGAAGTGTATGCAATTTTTATGCAGTTAAATTTAAAAGGTTCCAAAAGCACTAGTATAAGTTGCAAAGGTAATATTTATTAATAAATCTACATACATATAAGTATTTATATTTTACTTATATATAAAATAAAATATTATATATATATTTTAAAAAAAAAGAAATACTGAAATAAATCTTTGGCATCTGTTATATCTATTTCAACTAAATTTATGTACAAGGTATGTATTTCTTCCCAAATCACTGCCTTTTTAATCAAACAAGAAATGGAAAAAAATATTCCAAAGTTGTGATTTTTAATTTAAAAAAAAATAAGAGCATACAAAAGTAAAAAGGTATACAAGTCTGCTCTGCTCAGACCTGTGCCAAATAAAAAAATATCAAAAAGGACTGTAAATGGGAAGCCTGTAAGGGTGAGAGAACTGACATTTAATTGAACATTGTTGCTTAGTAGCTAAGATTCCCAGAGATCTTAAATTCATGAAAAAGAACAAATCTGGAAGCAAATTCTCTAAATCTACTTATTCATACCAGATGATGTATTTAAATAGAAAGCATATAAAAGAGGTATTCCATATCACCCTCAATGCAATGTTACTTGAAGAAAAAATTGAAATGGATGTCTTTCTAAGAAACGCGTGTTTGACTGCTGCTTGTCTCCCACTGCTGTTGCATAAAGGTCACCTCTGTATAAAATGCATGGGATCATGGTCACAAATTAAATGAGCCAAACTGAATTATTCCATTTCCAGCTGTGAGGAAATGTGAGTCCTCTGAGAGACTTCCAATATGGATAGCCACATCATTTTTTTTCATCTATACAACTATTTTACTATGTCATTATGGGAACTAATTATGGATATACTAATATCCATGAAGCACCATAAGATGCACCCATCCCTACAGTAATCTGAAATCTGTCCTATAGTAGCTTTAGTAAGTTCTTAAGGACAGCGATTATCTTTTTTTGTTGTTTGTAGCTGAACAATAAGGTTTTAATCTTTGAGTTGGACAGCCAGGCACCATTGAAACATAAATAATTAGCAAACAATATGAGTTGAGAGGTTTAGCAGAGTGTTATCCTTCCCAGAGCTCCAAGGCACAGAGCATTTTAATGACCAGAATTTAGCCAATGCAAAGGGAACCGAGGACAAGGAACCATAGCCTTAGTTGCTTGCTAGCAACTTTGGTGGCTTGTCCTTGAAAAGAGAAACAAAAAAGAGAACTGATGGAATTAATATGTGAGAAAACAGCACTATTCGGAGGAGCACAGGGATTGCGAATATAGTTGCTTTTTGATTAAGGCATTGAGAAGCAAAAGCTTCTTATGTATTTGCCAGTTCTACTGTATCTGCAAATTAAGAGCAAACAGTAGGAAAAAATAGAGGGACTTTATTTTTTTTAATGAGAAAAGACAAACAAGAAAGTAATGATTGCATAACCAATATTCACTGTTGTCGCTTGATATGTGTTCTATTTACGTATACCACTGCTCGCTACTTTCAAGCTGGAAACTTTCATTTAGAAGCCATGTACAACAAGAACATCTCCCTGCCTCACACTAGAAGCAAAACAGACGGAGGTAGTCGAATCATTTGAATAATTCTTCATCTTGGACAACACTCCATCTTCAGCATGTAAGAATAGCTTCAGGTGTCACACAAATAGGGTATGACACGGAAGTTCTGTAAATATTTCAAAGTATTCTTCACAGCTTCTCCATGCATTCATTCCGTTCTTGGTGACTTCAAAGCTGTGTACTCTCTGAAGGTGACTATCAATTTGGTCATGTTTACTCTAAAAATGAAAGACTGATGAGAAGCATAACTGTCAGCATAAGCGGAGTGAAAAATAATTCCTTCTAAGAGACAAATGAAGAAATGCTCTGCTTCCAGTCAATCTGGAAAATACCTGGAGGACAGGCAATTTCCACAGGGTGATGAATGAAAAGGAAATAGAATGCTGAGACGAAAGCCTGGAGTGTTTCCAGTAAACTGTGAATGCAGGGTGTGGCAAATGAAAGCACTCTTCAAGAGGAATAAAGGCAAAAAAGCCAGGGTTTATTATATGACAAAATTTTTCTTAAGCGAAGATGAAGTTAACACACTGTATTAGCAAAATAATGAACAATTACAACAATGCAAAATATTTTCACTAATTTCAGTATGTATGATCATTTATTATAATACAAGCAATACAAAACACTTCAACCATTTACCTGGGTATACAAAGGTAATATTATCCAAAACATTTTAAAATCACTTGGATTTTATCGTATTCTTACCTAATGCCATCACTACACTATGTACACAAAAATTTATTTGAAACTCTTTCAACAAAACATACCTAAATACCCAACTTTAAGCACATTAGCATCCTCATTTAAATAATCAAATGTGCAACAAAAACCTAATCAGTCTTTCTAGTAGTTTGGATCCTTCACCTACCACCTTGTAGTTGTCAGTTTGATACTGCAAAACACTTAAATACGATAATGATAAATCAGTTATCAAAATATCACAGATAAACAATACAAATACAATTTGATGTGATCCAAAATAGATGCTGAATTGCTTTTTTTGATTGATTTGTTTTTAAACACTAAAATAAAGGTAAAATGTCTAATAAGAAAACTCAAAATCTTACCTGTTGGTATGCTTGATAGATTATGTCAAATAAAAAAGCCTGAGGCATTTCACTTGCTCTGTACTTGGCACGTTCCAATGAATGGTCTAAACATCCATCTGCAGCAGAGGCAATAACAGTAGAAACTAGAGGACGAATTGCTCCTGCTGCCTACAGAACAAAACACAGAGAAACCTAACTATTAACACTAATGCATATCAGATAGTCACTTTAAAAGGAAAAGAAAAAAATCAGTTTTAAAGGAAGTTTTCTACTTACATTTCTCATAATACATAAGTCATACTATTTGTTCTGTAAGAGACTTTTCACATCAATACAGCCATGGAGGACTGTACTCAGTACATAATGAGGGCCAATTTTTGAAGCACACATGCACACAAAAAATTATACCTCCTTCATAAACATCTACTGCAAGCACGTGCAGATCTGAGATGTCCTTATTTCAGATCTACTTTTACATATAAATCAGATGGTTTCTATGAGCATGCACCCTAATCTGATTCAGATTTAAAACAGCAGGAAAAACATGGAAGGTCCTAACCCACAACACCTATTGCTTTAACAGGTTTCAACTGCTCAGATATAAGCTACAAGAAAAAATTCAGATCGAGTTTGTTCCTCCACATTGAATTATTACCTCCTCATTTCAGTTACTGGGCATTTGGATTAAGTTATTTTGCTCTGCCATCATGTTTTAATTGGTCACACACAAAAAAGTTATAAAATTAGAAGGTCATGGGAAAAGAGACATAGCAGCATGATAGCCACAGCTTTCTGTAATTAGTTATGTTTTCTTTTTTTCCCCCTCCGAAACAGTTACCATTTCAGAAAATGAGTTAGAAAAAGGATTTCTTAGGCTGATCCAATATTTTATCACCATTTTTAACAATCATGTCATGTTGCATTTTAAGAAGAAAACAGGCCAACAGAATACAATGCGACTTGCATAACTAAATCTCACAAGTGAAACACGCACTCTGAGGAACAAAAAAACAAACTGCAATTATAAATAAAATTGAAATACTCAAAATGATATTCTTAAAAGAACTCTGAGATGTATTGTTTTCTTGACATCTGGTTTATTGCACAATAAAAATTCAGCAATGTCTCTATCTTTGTGACAACAATGAACCACATCTCCTGCTTTGCTTAGGCCTAGCTGTTCCAGAAGACTCAGGAAGATCTCATTTCTAATAAATCCAAACATGTCATTTTTTAAAGCCCCCAATTAACTTTCAAATACTTGAGATGGTTTACAGCACTTAAGTTTTAACAAATGGAATTTTTTAACAATTGCAATTTTGCTTTATGTTACCCCAGAACTAAATCCAATGCACCAGCGTGAGGGTTTCTCAGCTGCCTTCCATTTGTCTTCTGCCACAGGCCTTCTCAAACTATCCCTGACACTGACTGAAAACATGAAGCTCAATACAAAGAATAAGATTTATGACTAACTTTGCTTTCCTCAGTAATGGCTCACCTACTTGCAGGTCCTTCCTCTTCCTCAGCACACATGCACGTGGTCCCTCAGACAATGAGACCCTACACTGCTAAGTTTATAATTTCAGTGACACATAGACCATACTTGCTCATAAGGCCATTTTCGTAACGGGAGAAAAAAGAGCAAGAGAAAATCTGACTTATGTATGCCTCACAGAATTTTCATATGGGGCAAGAGAGTTGAGTCCCTGGCACAGGAAGCCCTGCATCTGCAATACTTCTGGCAACATTCACCAGCTGGCATATGCTGACACAGCTGCCAAACCCACACTGCCTTACACAGAACTCACCACACACATTTCAGGTTCCAAAATTAGCTCTTAGGTATCTTCATTCATGGTGTAAGCATAATATTTGGCACTACAAACAGCAGAATTATGAATTTTGTTCTCATACGCAGGTCAAAGAGGAACAAAAATTGAAGTATATGCAGTATTTCCTTCCAATCAAATCAAGGGCCCTCCGCACTCAGCACAGAGCCTTTTCTGAATTGTATTCCTAGGAGTCCTTAAATGAATGGAACAGGGAAAAGATCTGTAGATAACATTTTTCAGTTCAGAAATCTGAACATTAGAATATATCATAGCCAAGTATTTTTGTACTTGAAGGACCTTTTGCCCCTTGTAACTGTGGGATGCAAGTGAAGCACAACCATCCAGAAGCCTACATCCATTCAGTTACAACACCAAATATTTTATTCTGAGGAATTTCCATGCTGATTTTTCAATTATAAATCCATAACAGCAGAACTCTTTATGTCAATAAGAAGAGTATATACACTGAACGTGAATTCTATCTGTTCTCATTTGAGAGGCTTTGACTTGCTATTTATGTCAGGAATGTACAGGTACTCAGTGCGCTCTCAGATAAGGAGTTCAGACATTAATTTAAAAACAAACAATTCAAAAAGCCCAAGCATAGCTCAAAATATCTGGCCTTATTTAAAATTATAAATACTTAATATTGCACGATAGTTTTACATATCTTTTTTAAACTCGGAGTTAGTCTACCATAAAATCCTCTGAATCTGAAGGAAGTGTCTCAGTCTTAACACTAACGTTACCTTATGCTGAGATCCCATCTTCCAGTTTCTAATCATTTTGACCAAGAACTCAAGTGGATTATACATAAAATGTATCATACACAGTTCTAAATATGAAGTGGATAGTTAATGAACAATTAAACAATTTCTTTAAACATCCACTTTACAGCCTGAGCCACTCCACTTCAAAGGCAAGTCAAGCACTAGATATTGACATGAACAGGAGGTGCATGTACTTCTTCCTTCCTCCATATAGTTTGTTATATAGATTTGTTAAAGCATCAAAATAGTTGAGTAAGCTCCTGAAGTATCCTTTGAAGCATAAGAAACACTGAAACAAGTATTGAGATGAGACAAATACTGCTAATGGTTAATTTTCCTGAAGACAAAATGCTGTGAGAAAAAAAATATCCACACCCATTTAAACTCTATTTCTTTAAAACTACTTTAAAACGTCACAACATACAAATCTACCAACTTCAATGGAGGTGATGAAGCAGTTTCTCCCAGAAGCAAGCTCTTTCATGCACCTGCTGAAAACTGAACCCATCTTTAGATAGTTTTAGAAACAAGAGGTGTCTCTTATACAGCACAAATGAAAAGCAATTATGAACAAGTTCTCCATTTGTATCCAGCTTTTTGCTTAACTACATACAGCATAACTATGTATCACCACAAATTCTTTAAATCTTGACTATATTTTATATATTATATATATTATAATACCTTATGTCTTGTAAGAAAGGTATAGAAAGAAGGGCATAGTACATTAAGTATTTTCAGGAGATTCAAATAGTAGTCCATCTTTGCACTTTGCAGCAGCACTGTATCCTTCCCATTTATCATACTTTTATTGTGAACAGAGATGATTTAGATGGCTACAACCACTGACTATTTACCCAGTGAGATTAAGGATCAGACAATTAAAGGACAGTAAAATCCAAGCAGTACTCATGATGCCTCTTATTACAAAAACTATGAATGTTCAGACCACAGAAGTCTACACACACACAGTTGTAACTTGGCCAACAAAACACAACTTCTTCTTGAATAATCATAAAAACTGACAATACTCATGGCACCTAAAAAAAAAAAAAGAAATCAGAATCCGCTAAAATTTCAAGAAGGCCTGTCTGGGATAGGGCAGGTGAACCTTATATGACATGCAAGAAGTTGCCCAAGTTACAAATGTTCCTAATTTACTGAATTCAATAAAGACTAACACTCCACACATCCACACATTAAACAATCCAGAATACAGCTTGCCAAGTTATCAGAGTCAGAAGTTCCAAACCAGCATGGAAAGCAACACACTCACACCACTGTTCTATTCCTCTTAGGTAACAAGAGACAAAATAGAACAAAACAAAATAAATCCAAAACTCATTAAATTAATTATGCAAACTAGGAAGCAGGAAAAACGAAAACCTAATGGCACAAAATCCTTACAAAAAAAAATACCACAACAGCAATTAATTTTATTTTACAGCAGTGGGGCAACAAAGTCAGACCACAGGTACTGCAGGGTGACATACACAAAAGAATGCTATGCCTTTGCACACCCCTGTCCCCAGCTGACCCCAGATGTTAATGCAGACGCATAGATTTCACTTACGTGGCCAATTCAACCCTAAACTTTAAGTGAGAAGGAATCGCAGCCTTAAACCTTCAGAAGTTAGTCCAAAGTTGTCAGACTCCCAATCCAGTGATTCCCCTCTACTTTTGAATTACTCTACCATGACTTCTCTATTCATAGCCTTTCTCTACTGCAGTTAATTTTTGTCTATGTTTTCTACCCCCCCCCCCAGCTGCCTAGTGGAATATAAGAAATGTACATCCTAGATAGCGTTAGATTTAATGTTTTAAAATTCCTCACAAATATACCTAGTATCATATACCAACAAAGCTTACAAGTGCCATCTTTAAAAGAGTATCCCATTCTGATGTTCTTACAGTTTTTCCAATGCCCGTATTTCTTAATTCTAATTCTTTAATCAAAGTTGTCGTGGCAAACAAAATGGCACTGAACTAAGACTAAATCAAAGGACTTAATCACATCGCCTTATTAAAAATAAGTGGTGTCCTGGATATATAAAGTGGACTTAGAAATATGTTCTCATCATTTCAAGGTAGCTGATTTCTTTGAAATATACGCTGGAGATTGCGGGGTTAGCCACACTTAGTAAGACAAATACGTGCATTCCGGAACTTCATTAAAGTCAATTATGTAAACACGAATTTGATAAGCACACAATTCTATCTCACTCTTCCATAAAGACAAGGTTAGGATTAAAATGCTGCTCAACTACACGATAGCAACAACAAATAATCTATGCAAACTTGTACAAGCTAGGCATCTAATAGTTTGAAAACACATCCTGGAGTGTCCCATATTCAGTGAAACATTATTTAGGTGTTACCAAACACGACCATCTCTTAAAGGAATTCCAATTCTAAATTAGGTCTGGCTATGAACCAGTAAAAGAAGCTCAGAACAACTATGATTAATTTCCTCTCACTTTCTTCCATCCAACCATTTCTGCATGTTACCACAAGCTACTATTCTTATATACAAATCTAATTACTTGCCATGAAGGGCATTCACAGCCATCTACAGTACGAAAAAAAAAATCAGAAATAAACAGTATTTGTGATGCATGAAACAGGTAGAAACATGCACTTCTATTCAGACATCTGCAGTCAAGCTGACTGTACCTATCGTAATGAACACGCTTCAGCCATCTTCAGTAATTACCACTCAAGTAACCAGAGTTGTCTTAACTAAAAAAATTATCATTTCAAATTTATCAAACAAAACCTTCAAAGAAAAATAAAAACTCAGTTATAAGATTAAAACATTCCACATATTCAAGTGGACCTTTTCACATTTTTTATATTGTAAAACAGAAGTGGGGAATATCTAATAAAGTCATAGAACTACCTAATGTTTTACCCAATGTCCACTTAAAGTAATTCGCAGAAATAAAACATCACACTATCTCTTTTTTTCCTTCTCTGCAGTTTATATCCAGCTGTTGTCTAGAGCTACATCTTCTGTTATCAAAAGTTGTAAACTATAGGAAATTTTTGAGTCCACAGCAGAAATAGAAGGCAATGTTTCTTCATATCCACTCCATTTATCCTACCTGACACAAAAAATTCTATTTGGATAACAAACTAATGACACAAATGATAAGTTACCAGTCCTATGTGGAAGAACAGCTGGAAACTACGGTTTAGCTATACCTATACAGTTTTTGAAAACTTGAACAAGTTTTGTAAAACATGCTTGGATGTTTGGCTGGTTTGGGCTTGAACAACTCTCTGCCCAATGCCCACAGTTCTGAGCCTCATTCTGCACCCAGAACCCACCTACTTGCTGCACAAAGGCAGCATTTTGAAAGATCCCCATAAAACAGTACCTTAGCTGCACACTCTTCACTTAAATGCAAGATGTTGCATGAAGACAAGACTATAATACATCTAAGATGACTGAGTAAAGAATATGAAGCCACAAAAAACATAGAAGTACTCTTATTATCATTAGGAAACACAGGTTCAGGGTCTATCACACTTACATACACAGTGAGACTACACTATGTAACAAAATTTGTGCTGGGGACAGGAATTCTATCAACTAGCACAATTCATAATTTTGGTTGCAAACCCATTAGAGACCGGGGCTTACGGGCTATAAAAGAACAGAAGTAAATCTTAATTACTTTATTTGGAATTTTACTGGAAAAAAAAATAAAACTGAAGTTACCATGATCACATAATCTCTTTGATTCTACTTAAGGAGAGGTACCCTGAAGTACCTTCAGTGCAGATAGTATCACGAAATAGACCAATTCCAGTTGCCTTAATGTTTGCACTGGTAGATTTTAATTGCCTAAGGACAGCACTGGTTGAAATGTTAAACAAGCCTGGTGTAACATAGATACTAAACTTAATCATCAGCCAGACAAAAAGAAAGCTAATTCGAACATAATGTTAAACACTATGAATAGGGCTCATATGCTAAACTTCACTTAATTTCCTTCAAGTCTGTTTATCCAGCTGGCTAGGAACAACAGCAGAACTCACTAAATTTGGAGACGTTAATCTTAAACCAACACCAGGAAGGAAGAAGTTGTAATTGTGTTTATTCCTAGCTGCAAAAGACGGGATGTTTAATCAGAAATTTAATATATACTTTGAACCAATGTTAATGAGCTGACTGACACTATACTGTACATTGAACTGACTTCAAAGAGACAGGATTCCTTAAACAAATGTAATGTATATTTATGGCCCTCCTTAAGGAAAAGAAAACATTTCTCCTAATGAGGTCACCTTTATCAGTACATATTATCTGAGCAACTGGGGATAGTACATGTTTATCAGGACACGTCAGAGCTACAATTAGCTTTAAAAAAAAAGATTACTGATAGCTGAAATTGTTCCTCAGAAATTAGATTGCACATGTTAATTTCCATTCTTTCATATTTAAAGCATTCACTTTTACAAATGTCAGTAAATATTGCTTCTATCTAATCAACAACATACTAAATTACAAACATTCTGTTGGAAAAGTAAGATTTCTGAAAGAAAATCAAAGGGATTCCCTTCAAAAAGAGAGAACAAAGGGAATATCCTACTGAAATTACACAGTTTCTTGGAAACAGAAGGATAACCACAGAACTAGTCCAGGAAACTATAACAGCACACGAAACAGGTCATCTTGACTTTCAGAAACTTCGTTTAATACACGCAGCAGATATTGCCCTTATATCAACCATCCAGATATTGAACTTGGACAAAAATGCAGCTGGGGACTTCTGGGTAAAACCCTCAGTATTAGGTGAAAAACAAATTTGGAGAGGTGTGCATGCCTAATCCTTATCAGGAGAAATATGGCTGAGAATCTCTTTCACATTCTGGCACATATAAGTCGCCAGAACGATCTCTTTTAAAGTGCTTATTTTTATGATACAAAGAGGACAATTACAGATCATTTAGGCAAGACAGATCCCAAAACACTGATAAATTGATATGCTGATAAAACAGAAGCTCCAATCAGAATCCTTCCTCACAGACAATTCCCAAAACCAGCATAAAATAAATACCTGACATTTCCTACTCATTAACCTAGCTTATGCAGAAGAAAAGATAAAGTGATTTAGAACACTGATTTATTAATTAAAAATCAACAGAAACACCTCAAACAGTAGGATCATTATTTAATTAAATCATATAGCCATTTGGCTAGTTTTACACTAAACTTGGTATTTCCTTTTGCTAATCCTGATGCTTGGACTAGATGGTCTTAGTGGTCTTTCCCAACCTTACTGATTCTATGATATGGTAACTATAGATTTAAATAATTCTGCCACAACATACATTCAAATTCTTCATTTTCAGCACTAGTGAGTGCAATTTACATATACAAGCATATGAATAATATGTATATAAAATACATAAATAGATAAATCTTTAAAATATACAAAGAGATGTCCTATGTTGTTTTAGTGAAGAAATGAATTAATATTTACACATTTATGGTAAAACAAAATGATCTTAAATAACCTAGAGAGTTTTATGAAGACATCTTGCATTTAAAATGGGCCTCCGGATGAATCTATACTTAATGAAATTATTTCTTCCATTCAACACATCCTCAAAGATCCTATACGAAAGGATTAGATCAATTTTCTATTTACTACTGTTCTATTACATTCTTAATCTTATGTGAATTTCTTAAATGAAATAGCTGTGGAAGTGAATGAGTTGACTTTTTTTCTTATTAAAAATTATGCTAATAAATTATGAAGCCGTATTTTTCATCTTGTATATGAATGGCAACCCCCAGTATAAGATTTCATTATACAAGCTTCTAGATGTCAGATTATTCCATCTATAATAAGGAATAAGGTAAAACAATCAATTCAAATGATCATAAATGATAAGCAAGAATACAGCGCAATGATTATTACTTTACTTTATCCTCTTCCATTTACTCTTACATATATCTTTCACAGTTTTACTATACAGGGATTGTGTCCCTTCTGAAGAAAAGTGTATATTCCACCTTCTACTCTGTTCAGTTTTACAGAAACTCATTTTGCATGTTACTTTAAAGTGGGCCATGAAAGGGTTCTAAGTTGTAACTGTAATTCACCACAAGCAGACTTTTTTTTTTAACATTGCAGTCAATTGAACAGATTTACAAACACTACTATAAAAAGCAAACAATTCATCTACAGCAAATTATAATGAACAGTTATTATATCATATGCTCCAATCTTCACTTTTTTCCAGCAGCCACAAAGCATCCATACTCTCTTCATAAACAGCAGCTCACTAACCAAACATCCAAGCCCATTCCTGTGCTAAGCTCTTGGCATACACTCTGCTAAGGAAGAGAAATTCAGAGGAGGTTTTAATTCAGCTCCTCATGCATAACTGACCAGTTGATATTCCCCTGCTCAGACTCTATAGACACTTGAGATCTATTCTCATCAGGTTTTCATTAGTCTCAGATAATAAGTTGCAACTATACAGTATCTATAAATGTAAAGCAGGTAGATGTTAAAGATGTCGTGTGAACATGATCTCAGCAACCATTTTAGTAGAGAAAGTTATGCTTGAAATTTATTTCCAGGATAACTTAATCCTACCTAAAAGAAAGGTAAAAATTACTGTAGTCTTCCAGAAGCTAAAAACTGTGGGATTAAATCACCTTTTTAAAAAGATTAAACATTAGGCACAGTTATTCTGGCTCTGTTAGTACAATGCAGAAGTGTAAGAAAGAAAGGGAGGTTGCAATTTATGTTCCTGACTATGATTCATACATTTCCATTGGTTCAGTTGCACCTTTCCTAATGAATGCAATGACTCATTTAAGCCATTAAAATTGCAATTGGGAAATGACAGTTGTTTCTCTCCTTACCAGTGCTTTCCCACTGCCAAGCACTACAGTGTGCTAGGACGTAGACTTCCAGTAATTTGCTAACAATACATTAGTCTCCATTCAACAGAGAAACAAATAAAGGCTTTACAGAGAAGGTTCTAATTTCCTATGGGGCCAATAATGCCAAAAGCAATGGAAATATTAGTTCTTTCTGATAGTTATCCATTACTACAGACTTGTAAAAAGAAGAATATATTATAGAACTATTTTCCATACAGCAGCAAAACCACAGTAACACTAGCTAGGGAAAAAATATATATATCCAAACAGCTTAAGCATAAACACTGTATCATCATTCCAAGCCTCACATTAACCTTACAAGGCTGTTGTGATTCTATAAAGACCACCTCTACTTGTGGCTAGACATCATTGTATCACTTACATGTAGGAGTCTGTTAAAAAGGCAGAATGCTTGAATTCCAAGTTAAATTCATATCACCTGCACCTCTGCTGAGGGCACACTCAGCTTCAAGAAGTGAAAAAGCCCTGCCCCTGAGAAGGAACTAACCGACAAACCAGGGCATGCAGGAGCCACCCAGTTGGAAAGCAGCCTTGCAGAAGACCAAGTTGGCCACCAGGTTGAATGCAAGTTAGGAATGTGCCCTGGCAGCAAAGAAGACCAACAGCATCTCAGGATGTAATGAGAGTACTGCCAGCAGGTCAAGAGGTGATCCTTCCCCTCTACTGAGGACTGATGAGTCCACGTCTAAAGTGCTGTGTTAGTTCTGGGCTCCCTAGCACAAGAGAGAAATGGGCATACTGGAGAGGGCCCAGAGAAGGGCCACAGAGATCATTAAGGTACTGAAGTATCTTTCCTAAACAGAAAAGCTAAGAAAGCTGCAACTGCCTAAGGAACGGAAGGCTCAAGGATGATCTCATCAATTTTTATAAATACGTGAGCAGAGGATGGACAGAAGACAGAGCCAGGCTTTCTTTAGTGGTGACAGTGCCAGGACAAGAGGCAGCAGCCACATATTGGAACACAGGAGGTTCTCTCTGAACATTAGGAAGCACAACTATACTGTGCAAGTGCCTCAGCACTGGTACAGGGTACCCGAAGTTGTTGTAAAGTTCTTCCTCTTTAAAGATCTCTGTACAACTAGAGTAGCATGGTTAGGATGGTACTTAACAAGTGTTATACTTGGAAAAATTATCATGGTGAAAAAGAAACAATCAAGGAAGAAATGCTTACCTGTATCTGAGGATCCAGCCCCACAGTACAAAAACTCCAAGAAGAAGGGATCTCCAGAAAGAGATCCTTCTCCAGCGGTAGTCAGAACGTAAATGGGGTCTAGGAGAGGTGCAGCCAGGCTCCACCCCTTCCAGTCACACAGCAGAGTTGCTTTCACCTGTGCTCCCACAGCTGACCCAATCCTCACCTCAGGTGATCAATCAGTGGTTCAGGCTATGACCCAACATTTCCATACAGTCTTCAACAGCTGTGTTTAAGTATGTGTAAACCCCAAACTAAAAATATACCACTTTCTCTCAGAAACACTTCTGACTACTAGTACTTACCCTTTTAAATGGTGAGAAATATTTCATTCTCATTTTCCATTAGTTCCCAAAGAACAGCTAACCAAATCATTATTTTTTTTTTATAAAATAGATAAATACACTCTAAAGGGTTTTCTTTACATTCTGTAATTGTATTTCAAAATCTTTTATTATTTTTGTACAATAAATGAGGATACACACAGATACAGTAGCAAGTTCATACTTAAGAGTCTTACATCTTTAAACAGTCAATTCTTCAACTGCTAAGAATTCACTTATTTTAATCATATTGATTATATCCATTCACATGTCCACCTTTCAGCAGGAAAGTTCTCCTTAAATAAAGAGACCTGGACATATTAAAGAAAGCTGTTACATATTTTATTTAGCCTAAAAGAACCATTTCAAGTCTTTTGGAAACATATAACCAATAAATAAAAGTATATCTAAGTAAGTAACTTCTCAAATAATAAACTGTCTTCTAATAACTTACACAAATGACATGGCAGAAAATTACATTTTTATAGTCATTGTTTGTCTCATCATATCCTCATATTTCTTAAAAGTCTTTCACAGTTAAAAAATATGCTTGTTCCTTTTTTTGTACCTGTGAAGAGGGATCAGATTCCAATACCAGTTTCTGGAAAATCAGAACGTGGAACTATGTCCTGCAAAAACATGGACTCACAGAATGCTGGCGATTGGTAGGGACCTCTGGTGGTCATCTGGTCCAACTCCCTCGCTCCAACAGGGTTTCTACAGCCTGGGAGTTTATCCAGATGGCTTCTGAATATCTCCAAGAAAGAAAAACTCAGAAAGCTGCTCAAGCTGCTCTCAATCACTAACTAAACCAAACAGGAAAACAAAAACATGTATTGAAAATGATAATACATAGCATAAAAATATCTTGAAAATTAAGCAATATTTCAGATTGTCTGAGATGAAAGAATTGTATGAGGGATAAGATAGAAGGCTGTATGAGAACTGCTGAATCACAGCCTGAACCTCTGATTAGTTATCTAAGGCAAGCAATATGTCAGGCCTGGAAGCACAGGTGAAAGGATCTCCCTCCTTAGAGATCCACTCCTCTGGAGCCCTTTGAAGTGAGCCCTCTACACAGGTAAGCACCCCATCTATTTTCTCATTATTCTCATTGTGCCTAACTCTCTTGTTTGTTTATTTTCATATTTTGATTATACATTTATTATGCTCCAATTATACCTCTCAGTTACATTATTTTTCTTGATTATACAAAGGTCACCTGTAGACAAGACAGGATATAAGTCCTTTATTGCACTATGTATATATAGATAGCTAATTCATGATTCTCAAATATGAAAAAAGTCACAATGCCCTGCTCTAAGGGGTTTCCAAAGCTCACTGACATGAGGGAAATAAAGGCAACTGAATCTGTCAAACCCAGTAATTTCACAAGTGCCACCAGACTATGCCTTGATTTTTTTGTACATTCAGAAAAGTTTCAGGGTTACTGAACATATTTTGGTCTTCATAATAGCCAGACTTTTCAAAAGATGTTTTCTTCTAAAACTTTTATGTAACATATCTAATATTCATTAATATACATTTTTGCACTGGCATAAGTCAAAGATTCTTAAACTATAGAACTCACTCCACCAATAGAATATAAACCACATATAAATGTTAACATCATCAGTTCTTGACTCTCCCTTCGCGCAAGTGCCTGACAGGACAGAAAGAGATTCCAAAGTACAAAGAAAATGAACTAACACCAATAGACAATGACTTCAGATGTCCTAGCATGTAAAAATGATTCAAATGCAGTACATTAGATACTGATGCAGCCTTTAGAGGTGGATAAAACTAGTCTTTGATTATAAAATGGACAAATAAAGTGTGAAATACTTCATACGTGATGAAAACTGAGTACATATCAAGAAAACAAAAAGGTGATTGCTTCTAAAAGAACAAAGGAAGAACAGAGTAGAACTACTCCATCAGTGCACTACTGACTTAAGTTTACTAGACTATATCAGCCTCATTACTTATTCACATGCTTCTTTATTTCTGGTGGAGAAAAAGCTGTTTTTTGGTTTGCCTCCCACCATACTCTGCTAATGGCAATTTTATTTTGCTGTCTAACTGGGTGAAAGACAAGCAGGTGTATTTTCTATTCCTGTCTTCCAATACATCAAGACTGATAACCAAAGCCTTTACAGACTAAACTCAGAGGCAAGACATTAAGCACATATGTGGCATTCTCTAAGCAGAGAACTTACATTACCTGATTGTGAGAATGTGAATGAGAGCCCATGAGACTAAGTAGCACCATACATTTGTATTGATATTTATGCTTTGTTCACACCCTTGCTATATCTGAGAATAATGACATTTAACAGTTTCCAGAATCCACCTTTTAAGAATGTCATTTGGATTTAGCTCTTTCACTCAAAGTGAGTTATACTTCCGTACTTTCAAGTATAGTTTGTTAAATGCATTCTTTAAGTCACTTTTCTAAAAACTCTCAATAGCGTGACTGACAAGTTCCTGTTAGTCTCTGCCTTCCTGGTTTTTTTTCCTTGTAAGCACTTTTTTTTTAGTTGTTTAAAATGCAATGCTGGCAATGAGACATTGCTAGAGGGTTTGGACTGATGCCTTCTGATGCTTCCACTTTTCTCAACTTTTACTTGCAATAAAGATACTTTTTTTCTAGAAACATTTAATTTTAATTACAAAATTACCCAAAAACATAAATGGAATATAATTGGTTACAAAGCAATATTTTCAAATACTGGATTTGTTGTTTGGGCTATTTAAGGCATAATTTATTAGTTCTGGAGAGGTTGCACATTTGAATTCCTACAGGCTAATAACAAACTGATTAGTAAGAGTAATAAAGCAATTTATTTGTCTGACAATTGGCAACTAGAAGTGCAATAATTTACTTGATCAATTGCCATTTTCAAGAACATTAAGGCTTCACATATTATGTTATCTATATGGTATGCAGATGAACAACAATACAGCATTATCTGTATTACACTGGTGATTTAACATGATGATTCTGCCAGGTTTTGTACCTTTCTACATAAAGCAAAAGGAAGTAATTACTTTTTTGTACTGAAAGATTGAGGAATTTATCCTCTTCTAGACACGCAAAGAATTTGATTATAGAAATAAAGATGCTAGCTTCCCTTCTTCAAAATCTTTTTGATATTCAGAACCATGCATGTAAGTTTGGAGAGAGACTTTTAGCTTTCCAGACAGGTAGCTCTACAAAGTTCTATACTTGTCAAGTGAATATAACCACCTCACTTCTCTGACAGGAAGCTTTGCCTTTTGTTTTTGTAATTTTTTTTTTCATAAGATGAAGCTCTCCTCATGCTCCCCGATTCAATTTTGCTATTGGGTAACATCAGCACCTAACAGATTATGGAGTCCAGTTCCCCAAACACCTAGCTTTACTGCATTCAGTGACTCTAAGCCAGTACAGGAAGCCACAGCAGAGCCAGTAAATATTACACACATTTCTAACACTGTACAATGGAAAAGAAGATTAAGAAAAATGCATAAGGACACTTTCATAAGATAAGTGATGCCTCACAATCTGGATGAAGAAATGTTTATTATTCAGAAGTTCAGATGTACTAAAATATACTGCCTTGAGAATGTCAATTGAGATTGCCTTGATTCCCTATTGTTTTACTAAAAATATCTTATGCCCAATTAAGAAGAAAAACAAGGAAAAAATATTACATTACAATTTCAAGTTCAAGAAAAATCAAACAAGTATATTTTTATAGTTAAAAAAACAATGTTCAATGGAATACCACATACCATACATGCATGTAGACACCTAAAACACACACTCTCTCAAAAAACAGTTATTCTCATTTCAACTCATCATGAGTACAATTAACCCCATTCTTCTATTACTCAAGAATCCAATTTAAAACAGATTTACGAAGGGGATCTATATATTATATAATCTTTGGCAGATAATTCTGGAAAGCTATTCTCTGCTAAATGAGAAAGGTCAAAACCTTGTTAAGATTCTACCAGAATTAAAATTTTAATGACTGGAAACTTACACTCTGTATCACTGAAAACTCTTCTATTTTTATTTACATTTCTAATGAAGCTAACTTACAAAAGTACAGAACAACTGCAAATAAAATATATTTAGATTTCTAACAATGTTCTGTGAGACCTTACATAATTTAATTCCGAAAATAAATATTTTAACAAGTGCTACATTCCCCTTTTACACTGCGAACTTTCAAAAAAAACTGCACTGCCAATGTTGCAAATCATCTGTCAAATTATATTTTACCTCATTTCCTGAAAGAGATTAGCAGTGATAGATTTTCATACCTTTCTAATACTCAAACACTTTTACCTCATTTATTTATTACAAATCTTTTCAGTTCTAAAGGACATTTAAAGGTCATTTAGTCCAACTCCTTTGCAATGCACAGGGGCACCTACAGCTAGATTAGGTTGCTCAGTGCCCTGTTGAGCCTGACCTTGAACACCTCCACAGAAGGGGCTTCCCTGCCTCTGGGCAACCTATTCCAGTGCCTCAACCACACTTACTGTAAAAAACTTCTTTCTGACATACAATCTAAATCTCCCATTTTAGTGTGAAAATCCTTCCCTTTGTCCTACCACAGCCAACCTTGCGAAGGAGTCTGCCTCCTTCTTTCTCATAGCCCCTCTTTAGATACTGAAAGGTTGTGATCAGATCTCCCTGAAGACTTCTCTTCTACAGGCTGAAAAGCCCCAGCTCTCTCCATCTGTCTTTGTAGGAGAGTTGCCCCAGCCCTTGGATCATTTTCACAGGTCTCCTCTGGATGCATTCAAACAGGTCCTCCCCTGTACCAACATTTAGCCACAATACTCTAGGTGAGATCTCACCAGTGCAGGCTGAAGGGACAGGATCACCTCCCTCGACCTGCTAGCCACACTTCTTTTGATGCATCTCAGAATATAATCAACTTTCTTTGCTGTAAAGACATTGCTGGCTCATGTTCAGTTTACCATCCACCAGTACCTCTACATCCTTCTCGGCAGAGTTGTGCTGTAACCTTTTGTCCCCCAGCTAGTATTGATAGTAGGGCGTTGCCACAACCCAGTTGAACTTTTAGGCTTTGATGAACTTCATGAGGTTCAAGCCTTTTGTAACATGACAGAAAGTGCAGCAATGGCAGTAGAGTAGCAAGGTCCTAGGCTGAGCAAGCAAAAGTTTGCTCAAATGCAACAGCTGTGGACACAGAAACAAATGAAAGAAGCTGCTTACCTTCAGAAAGCCTTAAGCATGCAGGACTCTCCAGCAAGACACCCTTGCCTCCACTGCCACCTCTTAAGTGAGGTCTGGGAAGAAGTGGATCCTGGCCCCACCCTTCCACTCACTCAAGTGCACTGCACACACCTGAGCTCCCCTGGGCTGGCCGTGCCTACCTACCAGGTGCTCAATCACAGTTCAAGTCACACAGAATCATAGAATGGCCAGGGTTGGAAGGGACCTCAAGGATCATGAATCTCCAACCCCCCTGCCACATGCGGAGCCATCAACCTCCCCATTTAATACTAGACCAGGCTGCCCAGGGCCCCATCCAATCTGGCCTTGAACACCTCCAGGGACAGGGCATCCACAACCTCTCTGGGCAGCCTGTTCCAGTACCTCACCACTCTCTCTGTAAAGAATTTCCCCCTGACATCCAACCTAAATCTCCCCTCCCTCAACTTAAAACTATTTCCCCTTGTCCTGCAGTTATCAATCCTTTGAAACAGTTGACTCCTCTCCCCTCTGTAGGCTCCCTTTAGATACTGAAATGCTGCAATGAGGTCACCCTACAGCCTTCTTTTCTCCAGGCTGAACAAGCCCAGCTCCCTCACCCTGTCTTCGTAGGGGAGGTGCTCCAGTCCCCTGACTGCCAGGGGACCACCACTCGTCACTGATCTCCATTCAGACACTGAACCATTGATCACCATTCTCTGGACAGAATCCTGTAGCCAGCTGATAACAAATTGTATAAATAATGCTGTGGCTAAGTCATGAGTTATATCTATCTGTTCTCATCAGCCAGTTAATTCACTAAGTCCTCTTGCTGATAATGCCTTTAACAATTTTACCATTCTACCTGCATAACAACTCCTACAAATTATCGATTCATTCAGTATCCTACTGATAGTCTCTATGACAATATTTTTCCATGACAAGTAATCTTTGAGGCATTTAAAAATATCATCCCCTTCCCATCTCATTTCTCTGCATAACAAGGATTCTGAATCTAAAATGTATAGTACATACTACACTAATGCAATTCCAAGAGAAATCCTTAGTTTACTATCATGAGTTTATGCTGTATATTACATAAGAGCCTCGCAGAGTTGCTTTGCTGTATAGTACATACCCCGTGTTCTTTAGCAGCCATCACCACTTTTAGAAGAATATCTTCTTCAACAAATGGTCTCACAGCATCATGGATAATCACTACTTCTGGCTTTTGGAGCAGATGGTTTGAAATTTTTTTCTCTGAAAATAATTTCAGTCCATTGAAAATAGATCGATGACGAGTTATTCCTCCTTCTGTAACTGTAACTTTTTTGTGGCCATATTTTTCAATGATAGACTTCATTGTTTCAATATTTTCAGGAGAGACCACCACAATAACATCAGATATCCAGCTCACCCTAGAAGAAACAGTATAAAAACAGATAATTAATGACTGAAGACATCTCCATAAGATTAAGAAATTCACACTGAAAGAAGTCGACGCTTGCTAAATAATCTCTCAATATTCTCAAGTACATATTTATTCATGTACTAGCATACAGCCCCTAAAGAGAGCGCAGAGCTACATGAGAGGATCTCTACTGGTACATGAATGTCAACCAAAGTAAGTGGAATTCTGGGGAGGACTTCCTTTCAACAAGCAGTTTCAAGAAATAAAAACGTCAGATAACTTTGAAAAGACTTCAAAAAAGCTCTTATTCAAGCCTCACTCCTAGCTTCAAGTTTTACTTCTACATCAATCACCTACAGTCTATAACTTTAGTTCCCTCCAAAACATAGTCTCAGATGAATTAGTACATCCTGGGATTTGGAATATTCTGAGTTCTAATGTTGAGTACATGTGTACAATTGAATAAGAGGAAGGAAGAAAGAGTCTCAAGAAAAACTCTGAAACAAAGGTCACCATAAAGACATGAATGACCACGAATAGATAGATTGCAAATAATCAAAATTGTAATACTTGAGTATTGACATAACACACTGATAGTTTGAGAATATTTATATGTGCAAAGGTTTCCACTCTACAAAGCAACCAAAACGTGAAAACAGTTATGATAGATACCACTACAATAACATAAAAGCATGCTTTTAAAATCAAGCTCCTAATGATAGCATCAGCCTAGCCTTTAAACAGGCAGGGAGAGTGAAGAATTTACAAGATTAAAACCAATCATAACTGAAGTTAGGCTGAAATCACACCTGTGTAAGAATACCTAAGAATACAAAGTAAAGTCACATGCATCATATTGTACATCAAAACATTGCAAATATCACCATTCAAATGCAGCTATTTGATTCTTTTATATACTAAATAATATGTAGAAGGCATCCAAAAAAGGATTTCAAATTATTTCTTTCTCTACAGAGAACAGTGTAAGTTTTTGTTTGTTTTTGTTTTTTCTTTTTTATTTTGGCTGACAAGAAATTCATCAGCAATGATTTCAAAAACAATTCACTATCTACAATACTTACGGGAGCCTACACATCCAGCTGTGAAAGAGGAGTAACAGTAATGATATATTCTTACAAATAAAACTAGTAAAGCTATTGAGATTAATTTTACAGACACAAGATGCACTAAAGCACTAAATACTTGCAGTATTTAACAATAGTGAAAAATGTATTGTTCTTTAGGAATACAAATGCTCAATCCATTGTTTTCTACAATAAAGCCTACAAAGGCAATACCTAGGAACTACATTTATTCCAAAAGCAAAGTTATTTGCGATATAAACCACTTTCCTGGAATTAGTGAAACAACACAGCATTTTCAAACTTTTGTACGTTTTGTGGGTTTTTTGGGGGAATAATAGAACTCCATGAAAAATTATTTTAATGAATTTTAAAATAAGTACTAAAAATAAAATAAACTGCAGTGTTGTTAGACTTTTTTAAAAGAAAAGTATTTGTTCTTACGTTCATTTTATTATAACAAAGGCAGAAAATACAGCCAAGCCAACATATTCTCAGCATTTCTTAAGTATTGAAGTTGTGTAAATGTAAAACACAAAGTCATATGGTTTCAAGTTTCATCTCAACTTGTCACTCACCACAGGTTCATCAAAAGGTTTGCAGCTCTCTGCAATGAATACTGGCACAGTCCTATACTGAGCCACAAAATTTAACACTTCTGCATGACTTCAACTCCAGACTAGGGCAGACTAATTGAATTCATCTCAGCTCATCTTCTGAATATACAGAATCAGGAATTTAAATATAGCAAGCTCAAGAGGAGCTATTTCACACTAACCAGAAATCAGAGCTGTGCGTGCCTCTTTACAGAACAGCCATAGAACAGCAGAGTAGAGTAGGCATTCTGCACATTCACCAGTGATTGCGGAAGGACACCAACATTTCCATTCTGGACTCAACAGATTGTAGTGCAACGGAGCAGTACATAGCATCTTCTGAGAGCTACAACAGCTAGCCTGTGATAGATATATTTGTGCACAGAGGGGCTGGAATAACTCAAGGCCTTCAGTGGTACAGTACACTGCGAATTGACAGGATGCGGTCAGAGCTCCACCCTGTGTCTGCCTAAACACATTTATAAACCCAAGCCTGTCCTGAAATTCATTCTGAACTAATGTCCTATAATTAGATCTAGGATTTAGAGATGCAACATATTCCTCTACAAGTACACAGGAATCCTCTGGATTGATTAGACAGAAAAACAACTTGTGCTTTGAAGCCTAAGTGTCCCATCAAAACTGACTTAGAAAATTCAGGAAACATACTAATACAGTAAGATTTACTAGAAATTTAGCATGCATGACTACTGTGTATCACACCAAGATGTTTACACCTGTCAAGATATGCCTATGGAAATGCTGTAAAGTGATCTAATGAAGTAGAAAGACATCAGCCCAGAGACGATCTGACAGCAAAACGATCTTTCTTCCCATTAATTTCACACCATTCTCTTCATAAAGATTTCATACTAAAATAATAAGCTCAAAACCCACTGAAAAGGTAAATGCCTTTTCTGTCTTATAGCTGTAATATAAAAGCATGAAAAAATCTGCAGCCGGATAAAACAAGACAATCAGCAGAATCTTTAAAGACAATCAGCAGAAGGCATGGAAGAGATCAAAATAAGGTATCCATTAACAAACAAATACAGGACTGTAATGCTTCCACACAGCATAAGCTGTACCTTTAAAGTGGAAAACTGCATCACATCATATGAAACAAAAGCAACAACTTCAGATGTAACCACTTTACAACTGTCTCAAGAGGATCTCAATATTACCACAAGGAAAAAAACAGAAGCAAAAAGGGACTTATGTTTGTCTCTTTAAACTGTCCTTCTGGTCATCACCTACTGAAGTCTAAAAGATCAGTCACGCAAGCTGCTTAGGGGAAAAGAGTACTGCTTCAGTAAATTACAAATGACATGTATTCATACTAGCTGATCTAAAATTCAAACTAAAGGAGCTCAACTCAGCAACAGTTTGAGCTATTACACAATTTTGCAACAGTCCAGAGTTACTCTATAAGCAGCAGGGCTCAGGTACAAATGTGACTTTGAGGTTTAACCCTTTGTTAATTTATTCAGATATAAACCAGTGCTAAGAGCCTTAAATCCTCAACCTTACTGCAACTCCAGACAGTAGCAACTCACTTCACATCAAACCTCATGAGATGGGCAGCTGTGTCAGAGAAACAAGGCTGGAGCCAGGCAGTCACTGCTAAGATGGTTCTAAGACTCAGAATATAATCTTTCACTACGATAAAACTCTTCAGATGCAGGAGACAACTACTATGTTACTTCTGCTGCTCTTACTATTTAAGCATCAAATGAGAAAAAGAGCTTTCAGGAACAGAACACACATGGAGAATGAAAGCACTTATTTCTTTTTCCTCTCTCCCCCTTTTTTCCCCACATCTCCATAAGTTTTATAATAACTTTACTCATAGAGGAAAAATATATGCATTTTTACACTCCAAAATGGAAGTAGGAAGAACTTTAAAAGATTTAAAGAAGAACTTAAAAGCATGAGAAGTTTCGTGGACACAAAAAAATTGTAAACATCTTGTATGAAGTTGATACCCACTGTTTTCCTGAAGGACTAAACTGGCATTCCTTATTGTCCAGGAAAGATAAAGATATGTTTTCAAAGTGCTTAAATAACTGGACTATTTGCTATCATTATCTTTTTTATCATAAGCAATTTCAAGAGTAACTTGAACAAACAGTTATATCAAGCTAGATATATTTAACAAAAAATGCAGTTGTGTGACCTGGAGAGACAGGGAGCGTACACCAGCCAAGCAGAAAAAAAAAAAATACTTGGCAAACAAACTATAGAAGACACTTCCGAAGAGGTGATTATTTTGAAGCTTCCCTCAGGTGATGTTTTTCTGACATCAAGCCACCTGCTTTACGAGACTACACTGCAACAAACAAAGCTGTCTGAAACTCTTACGGAAAATTTTTATTCTATCAGTAAATATGTTAACTCTGCTTTCCTCTTTCACAACTTCTCACTGTACTTCCAGTGAATGGTGAATTATGAGCACAGGAAGCAGCTTACTTGTCCCATAGTTTTATATCAACCTTTACCCCACTCTTTCTTCTCTGCATCTTCAGTAAAATTCCTCAATGGTGCACACACATGGCTGAGATTCCTCTCTGCATTAGGAAAGGAACTGGGAATGTTCTACTCCAAAATAAAAAAAAATCCACAAGAAAATTAAAACAAAGGAAGAATATATACAGAGGCAGAAAGGAGACTACAGTCCTGTTGGGCTTCATGCAAAAGCCTGACATAGATCAACAGAAGCAGAAACAAATTCAATGGAAAAAGAAAAATAGACATTTCCCAAATACACTTAATCTTTTTATCCCCAGGGTAGGACCTTACCTTCCTACCAATGCCACTGTATAGTTAATAAAAAACAATCCTTCCTCCTTACACAGTTTTTTTTTTTCATCTCCTCTTCCTAAGGGCATTATCTTTGATTATTATTGGCAAGCCAACCTTTTACATTCCATGATTCTATACAACAGGAAGCAATACTTAGTTATTCATTCATGTCTGCTCTTGTCAGACAGTTTTTCTACATCAATATTGAAGACGCTTTCTCCTTTTAGCTATGTAAAAATCTTTTCTTCTCATAATTTTTGAAAGGGGCAAGAAAATCAGCTGCAAACTCTTGGTTTCCTCTTGTATTTCTGTCTGTACATTATTGTTTAAATGCTTAAAAATAGCTACAGTAGCTGAGACAACCAGAAGTTCAAAAAGCAGTTATTATCTGTTAATGAGTAAATGATTTATTCAATTACAGCAGGTAAACAATAGACAGCAGGAGATAGCATCAAGCTAAACACAGAAAATCTGCTTCTTCCAGGTTATGCGACAAACTGTAGTTCCTCAGTGTTGCTTTTTTTGCTCCATTCACAGAGTAAGAAAGAAGTACCTCCTTTGCAGTTTCAGAGTCAGAAACAACTGAGCAGATAATGAGTCATTCCAAGCGTTAGATTGTATCTGTTCCCAACTCCCCATACACACACCAGGCAACTCTTAATTCAGTACAGAGATGGCAGAAAGCTCTGCCTGAGACAGGACTGGTACCAGTTACCTACCACACAGTTAAAGCCAGGAGAAAGCACTACATTATTACAAACACAAGTTTGGATCACATTCCTGGTTTGACTGTACAAGTTGAATTCACCCTAAATATTCATAGCTTTAGGACATAAATATAATACTGTTGCTCAAAGAATTGTTATTTTCCCAGAGCTTACTGGCAGAAAAAACTAAAAGGCTTTTTTTTTTTTTTTTAAATGAATGAAAGTTTTATCTTCCTATGAATACCGTTTCCTTCCCAAACCACCACACTATGTTCTCTTTTCCAGGTCTCCAGTATGCAGGGTATTCTTCTTCTCTATAGATTTCCATGACATTTTGGCAGAAGCTACAGCTGTGACAGGCTTAGGACTGAAAGTTTTGCTTTCTGATCTGTTTAGCTTTGTGACTGAGTGCTACTGAAAATTAAAAGAAAACAAGCAATATTCCTTTCATAAAGTAACAAGTGACCCGAGGGAAGTTTCCCTGTGTGGGAATGGAAAAAAAGTCCTAGTTTTGATGTTCCACAAGCTTCCATAAGTTCATAACTTTGGGAGACGTCAGCAATTTCATTTCTTTTCAACACCTTCCTCTCCTTCCTATTTCTTCCCTTTAAAACCAAAGGTTTGTTTTTCTACAAGTTACTGCAAAACATCCAGGATACATCTGACACTCCACTATCAAATGACTCTAGATACATGACTTAAATATGTTGACATTTAATAATATATTAACAGTCAGCCCCATATGTAGAACTCAAGTCATTATTTTTTTTTTTAAGTAAGACTGGACTGCTAAGATATCCTATTGCTTGAAATCTTTGCTCCAGTGCAAACACAGAAAAGTCACACAGGCAGCCTCCTACTACAGGTACCAACTTCTAGCCTGGTAAACATAATTGCTAAAGACACAGTTCAGTCCCTGCTGGTCAGGGCATTGCACCACAGAATGTAACGGTGAAGTGCAGTGATACAGACAATGGCCTATTTATCAGTTTGCCCCACTGTGAAAAACTGATATTTTTCAAGGCCTTTGGATTATACTGATCCCATCTGCAATAGGTGAAGCAGGTGAGACCTTTTGTTGAGACTCTGGAAAGCAGTGAGACTATATCCAGCTGCCACGGTAGGTTTGTAGCTCATCAAACTGGCAACATAGCTGTAGAAGCCAAGCATCAAGGCTGAGTGCACAAAACAGATTCTTCAGCAGCTGAAGAATGCTGTGCAGCTTCAAGGTGACGATGCAGGGGACCGCGCAACATACTGGACTTCAGTTCAGGGGCCTGGGAAGCACACAGCTCTCCTGAGCTGAGCCCGCCCGCTGTCAGCTCAGAACAGCCACGCGCACGCCGGCCCGGGCGCTTTCAGCCGCTCTATAGTTCACTGCGCATTTTAGCAGGACGATGAGGAAGGCAGACACTACCGGAGTGCAGAAGCAAAGCCTCCGAGGGGCAGACCCCGGCGAGACCGGGCTGTGCGGCCGCCCACGGCTGCCTGCAAAAGGCCGGGAAGAGCCGGCGGTCAGGCCTGAAAGAAGGGAGCCGAGGGAAGGAAAGGGAAGGGAAGGCCAGGCCCGCACGGCGCGGGAAGGGACGGCGCTGCGCCTGCCTCATTACCTCTCCATGGCCCGCACCGTGTAGCTGACGAGCGGCCTCCCCTGCACGGTGCAGAACTGCTTAGGGGTCGCACCGCCCAGGCGCTCACCGCTCCCTCCCGCCGGCAGCACCACCGCTACCGCCTTCACCGTGGGCCCGGCCTCGCTGCCGCCGGGCTCCATCGCCGTTCCTCGCCCCTCTGCCCGCCCCCCAGCAGCGAAAACTCGGCTGGCTCGGCGCGACCGCCCGCGTCGTTTATTTGTCCGCGACACCCGCAATCCAAAGAATCTAGCGCGCCCGCCCGCCTCCAGCGGCGACCAGGCCCTACTCTTCGCCCACCCCGCGTTACGCGAGAATACGCGAGGCCCCGCGGGCCCAGGCAGCCGCGCGGCGCGCACCTCGGGCTCGGTGCGGGGAAAGTAGGAAAGGTACCCATCCACCCGCCCGCACCGGCGCGCCGAAAAGGCGCAGATAGCATAAGGCAGGCATAGTGGCCGTTGCCCCTTTAAACGCGCAGCGAGTGGGTAGTTCCCCGCAGCGCATGCGCGGCCGGGCTGCTCCCACCTGCGGTGGCCCCGGTGGGCGGTGCTGGCTGCAAGGAAGGCGCCTCGCCCGCGGGCTTTAGGTGGTGTGGCAGCAAATGGCGGGAAGCCTGTGCCCAGCCCAGTCGGGCCAGCTCCGCTTCTTTCGGACGTGAGCACAGGGCACCAAGCTCTTATGCTTAGACGTTACAGAAAAAAAAAAGAAAAATCGGTCTTACATGCACATAATACCAGAAATAGCCAGAGGCTTTAGAGTTTGTAGGTCTGTTTTGATCTAACCTTCATATTTTTGAGGTGCTACCTTGCTGGCAGCTTTTCATGATTCTCTGAGAGGAACCTAAGTAGAACATAGATGGAGACTTCTGTGAGGAAAGTCAGGCTGAACCATCTGGGGAGAAAAGAAAAAACAAAAGCAGCATAAACAGCAGATTGTGATATGCTAGGTGGGCTGCTTTGCTACAGTCAGATTTGAGCTGGGGTGAAATGATGGTATGAGATTGCAGAGGCATCGTAAGCAGAAGTCGTTCAGTGGAAATGAAGCAGTGCCTGTTGGCAAGAGGAGAATTCACTGTTGCTTTTGGTACCTACAGTAGTAGGAAGGTCATGAAAACTTGTACAGTGTAATGGAAACATAACACGCTTTGCCTGCAGAGCTGTTTTGACAGTTGAGACAGTGAACAGAAATCACATCAACTAACACCATGCAATGGAACGTGGGAGGGACTGATGGCAAACAAAGAAAATAGACATATAAAAGAAGGGAAGGAATGTGTGTGCTGAAGAACTTCTGGAATAGGGACCCCCTGCGTTGCTGAAAACATTAACTGAAATCTGAACTGACAACTTCTGGTCTCGTCTTCAGGACTGTTTCTCTTGAGGGACATTAGAAAATCCTTAGCTGAGGAACTGTAATCACCTGTTGCATTTCATTTTTGGTGGGTCTCATATTTTCTGATCTTTGAAAGTGTCTTTCTCTACAGCTAATTCTGAAGTGATTACATGTGTTTGTATGTTTTCTCTTTACAGAACTTTGGAATTTGTTTTGACTCTTCTCCTCTGTGCAGATTGCCATGTATTCAGCATCACTTCTTTGTTACCAGATAGCCCAAATGAAATTTTCTTCTTGAGGTAGGCTCATCCAGTATTTACGCTCATCACGTAGATACATTATTATGAGTTCTTCCCTTGCAGCCATTCTATGCAAACACATTTATGGCAAGTCTTTATGCAACATCCCCACTTTTCTCTTTTCTCTCTCTTTTTTTTTTTATAGTAGACGTTTTGAATTCCTGACCCATGTCTTCATATTTCAGTATATGAAGAGCACAGCTGTTACTCTAGGCAGGTGGGCAGGTATAGCTTATCTAGCAGACTTTTTTCTTGTTTGTGTTGCTGTCATCAGCAAAGTAAGCTCATGACCCTTCCCACTGTACATTAGTTCTGAAGAGTAAGTAAGTAGGAGTTTCTCTCACAAAGAATCCGTTCGGAATTATTTTCCCCTTCTTGAAATTCTGATATTGAACTTCTTCCTCTATTCCAACAGTCTGTTTTATCTTGTCTTGCCCAGGTAGTTTTCCCCCATTTTGTTTCTTTCATGTATATTAATCTGTCAAAGTTGAAGAACCCATAGAAATTCAGGATAGAAGACCACATGGAAAAGTTGGTTCTGTTCTTGTTCTGAAGCCCATTTTCTTTATTATGTTAAGTGGATGAGGCTTGATCTCTCCTGAAGAAATTATCTCTTATGCAGGGCAAGAGTTGATATGTTCATTTTCTAACATGTATTTTTTAACTTCTCTAGGCAGCTTGTTAAGTATGAAACCTCTCCACTTCTACCTTTCAAACTGTCACACCATTGTGCTATTCTAGTAGTGGAAAAAACCTCTCCTCGTCCTTGTCTCAGGCAGAGTTGTGACAAAGAACATGTCCCTTAGATGTAATGTCAAAATTGTAGGAGATGGAAATGCTAAATAAGCTTTAACATTCTGGTCTGAGAGTTACCTCAGATTTTTTTGTGATCAAGAATTAGTACTTTTGTTCTGTATTGACAGTGCAGTCCAGAACAATTTCTTCAGTAAAGCCTTCAGTACATTGATTCCCATGGTCTTGATTAGACAAAGCATTTTATTGCTATTTCTCCTTGAATTTTCTGTTTTCTTAGACAATGACTAAGAAGGAAGACTTTATTTGATATCCTTATCAATTTATACGGCCGTAGCAGAAGTTAAGAAAATCTAGATTTTATTTTTACATGTTTTTAATACTCATTTTGAAAGTAACACGCAATTAAACGCGAAAATATTTTGCGATTACATAGTTCGCTTGAAAGCCATTCCATTTTACATTTTATTAATTTCATCATATGGTTACTGTGTCCAATGCAGGCTCATATATAAACATTTGAAGTGGGATAGAAGGTAAATTGGTGGATATTGAGAGAACAACTTTACATCTTTTTTTTTTTTTTTTTCCAATAAAGAGAAATGAAGGCAGTCTTTTTGACTTACAGCCAATAAAGAGCAGTTTAATCCGTCATTTCTGTGCAGGGATATAACAGCTGAAACCACAATTATAGTTTGCAATTATGCGGTATATTTGCCATACATTTGAAAAGTTTTTTTTCTTTTCTATTGAAGAAAGAAAAGACGTGCAAATTGAAATGAAACGACAGTGGAGAAATTAGCTTGAAAATGTGAAAATGTTTCTGTGACTGAAACTCATCATAGTGTTCATGGGGGATGTTAAATGAAAATTAAATTATTGGACTGATAGAGTGATTTTTGTATAAGAGATGATGTTCAAAACCTGCAAGTGAGTCCTCTGTAGGTGTGACATAAATTAACTAAGAAAATGTCTCTCCCTTTTTTAAAGCTCTAAGCTCTTAAAGTATTTTGTTTTTAATGCAGTCCAAGTTGGATGAATTTACCTTTTCTTCTCCAGCAGCAAGATTCACAACTGTATGTTTCAATGGGAGTTCATGCAGTAGGGGAACATTTGGCAAGTTAAAGTGAACTGTGATAGCAAAATTAGGAAAATCCCACATCATTATTAAAAAAAAAAAAAAAGCTACTAGTATAGAAGTGCAAGGTTTATAAAAAAAGACATACAACTAAAAATACTTAAATTCTGAGACCCATTCTTGCAGCAAATTTTATATCTGAATCACTCTGAGCAGTGAACAGTGTAGGATCTTAGCCAGAACAGAATGACAGTTATTAATTTTATGGGGGCTTGCCATAAAATCGAAGTTGAGTACTGTAAGCAAGTTCTCTTTAGAGAGCTCTTCCATTTCAGTAGAATAGAATCTTAGGCTTCTTTAAGTCACTAGTCACTGTCTGCAATTGTTGGAGCCACTGTTCACAAAGAAAAGACTTGGGTTTTTTTTCATGTTTGAAAAGATTAGAACAACATTAGAAAGAAATGGCAGTATTTCTGGGCTTACCTTGCATGTTTATTGCTATCTGTAGCTCTTTACACCAGATCTCAAAGAGTTACAGTTTCATCATCCTTTCTATATCTGTATAGTTTGTATATGAAAAAAAAGAGAGAGAAAATACGGTGTCTGGGCAGGCATTTTATTTCCAGATATTTCATTTCAGTTCTGTTTGATCACTATAAAAAATGATCATGTAAAAGTTGTCTTTTGTGTCCTTCACAACCTTCCGCTTGCTGCCTTCAACTGAGGCCTAATCAACCCTGAAGTTTATCCTTCTGAACTGACTTGCTGCTTCACTGTTTCAGACCTAGTTGCTTAGGAGCTGTCTCAGAGTGTTTCTTCCAGGGTGACAGTGCTTCCCAAAGCACTGTGTCACAGGGAGCTTTGCTTGAGGCAATGTAGCGGTGAGGGAAACATTGAAAAAGGCAAAACAATTTTCCCTCCAAATCATAATTAGCAAGTTGGATTTTTTACCTTATTCATATTGGCATATTTCTACACCTGGTATTTTTACAAATACCATTGCAAAGAGTTATTTCTTGCTTTTAGATTCTTTGGTGAAAGATACTATAGATATGCAGAATATTTGCATAAACTTTATGCTATTTATTTCCTTCTATTGCTATGTAAAGTCGAGATCAAAACAACATTAGCAGGGGAGTTACACATGTACATAACATGAATGATGTAAACAGTTGGCTATCAAATATCAAAGAGTGCTTATATGCCTAATATACAGTGTACATAGATCTGATCTGTAAAGGAGATTTTAAGTGCTATTGCCTTCAGATCTGTGAAGGGAATTTTAAGTGCTGTTGCCTTCCTGCACAGGTCTGCAAAGTGTTATTGATATATGGTTTGATCTTTCACAAAATGGTATAAATCATAGAATCATAGAATGGCCTGGGTTGAAAAGACCACAGTGTTCATCTGGTTTCCCCCCTGCTATGTGCAGGGTTGCCAACCACCAGACCAGGCTGCCCACAGCCACATCCAGCCTGGCCTTGAATGCCTCCAGGGATGGGGCATCCACAACCTCCTTGGGCAACCTGTTCCAGTGTGTCACCACCCTCTGTGTGAAAAACTTCCTCCTAATACCTAACTTAAACTTCCCCTGTCTCAGTTTAAAACCATTCCCCCTTGTCCTATCGCTATCCACCCTCGTAAATAGGGTGATTGGTATAATGAGCTGCAAGTTTTAGTTGATGAGGTAAAAGTGTTCCATGATTTTTAGATAGTTAATCATTGAAGCATTTGTAGAGAATATGACAGTTACGAATGTAAAGAAAATGTGGTTTCTGCACACAGTGGAATATTTCCATACTTGCACTTGGTTGTATTTTATTGTTGAAAAGTGTATTTTGATTTTAATCTGCTGTTTTATGTGTGTTTTGTGTCACACTTTTGGCACTGTTTTACATGGTTCTGGAAGATACATTTCTTCTAGAGCTTATGCATATTTGATGCACAGAGAAAGCATAAAAGCACGTTCTGAGCAAGTGCTAGAGAAAAAAAAAAATGGAAGGGATTTAATTTGATGTTAAGACACTTTTAAAGCTTCAGCCTAAGATATTTTATTTCCAGTGGCGTGTTTATCCCTTCTCTACTGAGTAATCCTTTATGGTATTTCTTTGGAATATGGAAAGTTAATTCAAGAGCTAAGCTCAAGTACATTGTGTATGCAAATAAAAGAATTTAAACAGAAGAGAATTACTCTGTAGTATCTCATCCAGTAATTTGCAAGGGTGAGAGTCCCTGACTGCAGTAGTTTTTGTGAAATGCAAAACGATTAAAGGACTTGAAGAAAGTCTTCTACTGCCTTTGGGAGTGCAGTAGCAAGTAGGTGATGACGTGAAAGCCTCATGTAATTTTTTATTAGAAATTATTCTCCCTAGCCTTAAACACTTAGCTCATGGATGATCTTCATGGCTTCTAGGTACTTTGATCAGATGCTAAGTAATGCCACAGTTGGGTAGGCTTAAATTCTCAGCTTCAGCATCACCATTGTACTTGTACTAACTTACAGAAATTGTGTTTTTGGTCATCAGACCACCTGAATGCAATGTATGGTGCCCCTAATAAGGGTGAAGACGTGGAAGTTGAGGGACAGAAAATCCAGAGACTGATTTCCACTGTAATTGTGACTTAACAGCTGCCACTAGTTATTAAAACAGTGTCCTATCTTGGTTAAAAAAACAGTGTCCTATCTTGGTTAAAAAAAAACAAACAAACAAAAAAAAAACCCACCTAGTTTAATTTATTCTTTTTCAACAGGCTTCCAATCATGGTAGAGTTCAAGATGTTCAAGGCCAGTTTGTATGGGGCCCTGGGGAGCCTGGGCAACCTGATCTTCTGCCTGATTTTGTGATTTCCAGTGCAGGAAAAAAAAAAATTACAGCTTTACATTTTAGAAATAGTCAGGCCTCTGTTCTTCATCCCAGTTTAATGGCCATAGGGAATCTAGATGAGCTTTCTTCAACCCATCCCAAAAATAAATGAATAAGTAAGGAAATAAATAAAATAATAATCTAACAAGCAACAGATGTTTAAACTTGTTTCAGCTGCAATTAAAACAGTCTTTGTGCTAAGAATCTGTTTTAAAACTTTGCGTAGTCCCACCATTTCTGAGTCTGTTCATGCATTAGGGCTGGATGTGTACTTCCTCTTCTTAGGCCTGCTCCCTGAACTCTCCTCTGTTTTATATAAAAGAACTTTAGTGAATGTGCCTGGTTAGCTCTTCTTTACTTCACCAAAGCATCAGATTCTACCAGCTGGTTTCTGCTTTTATTATGCTTGGGTTTTTTTGTTTTGCAATTTCCCTGCTAAGTAACTTCTCAGCAAGTCTATCAAAACAAATCAAATGTGAAAGTTCTGCATCAAGTCAGAGCCTGAATTTTCCTCTAAGTAGTCAAAAATAATGTATTATTGTCTCACTATTAAAACTGTTAGCTGTTTTGAGCTATATTTGCACCAGCACAGTTGCTTTTTGATACAGAACTATTTTCAATCTCTTTTTGGAATTCCTGTATGTGTTAGTTTTTAATTTTGATTACTATAAACAAAGCAAAGGACAAGAAATTGACAAAGTGTTCAATAAAACATTTTTAGATGACTTGTTATTTTTTAATTTACTACTAAGTAGATGGTAACAACTTTCACTGCTCAATAACATATGTTGTCTTTAAGGTTTGCTAAATTTTATTATTTTTCATTATTTTTACAGTATACATCTTAATTTTTATAAATATAAATTTTACTATTTTTACAGTAAATTCTGATTTAGGTCTCTTAGGGATCTGATTTTTTTTTTAATTTTCTTTTATGCTCATGGAGTACCATATCCCATAAACATCCATAGTAAATGGTCCTGATCATTTATATTAAGAGGTCGTCTACATTTCTTTTTTATTGTGTCGAGGCATTCGGAAGGCCTGAATTCCAGCTACGTGGTGTAACGTTACTTCATTCACTATAATATGTTGTCAAAACAAAGTGAAGGAACTAAAAACACACTCTCCAAAGTGAAATTACAATCCCTTGTTTGTAGATACTTTTGTCAGCAATTAGTAGAGACTAATTATTTTCGTGGCATCTAGCTTGACCATTATTACAAAATAAAAGCATTTACTTGTCACAGAAATACTAAGGAAGATAGTTGTTTGCATATTAACTCAGTGGTAGGCAATATTGTATTTTTCTAGTGTGCCTGTCCACATATCTCATATGACAAGTGAACTGAAAGTCTGGATGTCTTTTAGGAAGATGGAGGGCCTGATTTTTTATTGTGGGGGAAATGTCCGGGTAAAATTAACAAATCCAGTGATAGAATGTCTGTTTAACTCATAAATCTCTAGAGAAAATTCGGTTTTAGCCTGAAGCTATGCTTATATATATGTCAACAAAAATAGAATCAAAGCCCCTTGCCTGGCCTGAGGGGTTGGAAATGCATCACGAGAATAGGACACTTTCCAACACTAGGGATTCCTTATAATTTTCCAGTCATCACCTCCAGGTTAATATTGTAGCGACAAGACTCCCACAGTGGAATGTTGAGCCATCATTTCTTGATAAGTACTACACTTCTAGAGGAAGGATATAAAGGTTAAGGTTAGGAGGACTACAGTGATTTACTGGCAGAAATGTTAGGTGCTTTGAATCGTGTGTTATTCAAATGGCTGCTTTATTTCCAATTGACTGAACTCAAACGTGTGTTTTTGATTCCAAGGTTGCTGGAAAGGAGGGATTCATTACTGTTGCTAAAAAATGAATAAATAAACTTCTCAATGGGCTTTTCTAGTCTGAACTTCAAGTGCCAAGTCATTCTGACCTCCACGATGATAATGCCTTAATGATACCTGTTATCTACCACTGCCTCTTTTCAATGTGCTTCTGAGTGCTGCCATGCTAGCAAAACAATCAGCATCAGCCAAGTTTGTATCTAGTGATATCTGCAGAAAATTGATTTCTATTCATTATAAAACAATTTAACCCTTAGCTAGGGGCAATTTTCATCAAATGGAAAGTAAAGAAATAATGATGGCAGGCTAATAGACTATTTCTGATGTATGCACTTTTCTAAAGCAAGTATGAGAATTTATAAAACTACTCAGTTCTTTTTAAGATGTTTAAATACACATTTTTTAAAAATCAGTATTTTTTCTCAAATGTTATATTGGAGAAAATTCACGTTTTGTGGAAGTGGAGATTGTCTTCCTTTGTTTTGAGACTGATTGTCCATCTACCAAGAAGGACCTCACAAAAATTTGTTTCCTTGTTGAAGATGAGGCAGTAAGACAAGTGAGATTAATCTACATTGCAGGATAAAGTTACATTCACTATTAAGAAATTCTTGCTTAAGAATTCCCTAGATTTAGTGCTCTGCTCGTAAGATGGAATATTATCAAGAAAGTCAACTTCTGTATACTCTCATTACAATAAATCTGGACTATTTAATGGTCTAATCTGTGCAAATGCTACCTTCCAGATATGCTTCTACAATGTACGTTTTCAAAACATTTGCATGCTTACTACATCTATATGGCTTTATACTTTAGGTGAAAACTAAGAAAAATCTAGCATGCCTTTTTAACTCTGAAACAAACATAAGAAGGTATATAATGTGTTTCATTTTTTCTTTTTAAAGAGTAATGTTTTTCTCAGTGAAGCTTTGGCAAGATTCTCCACTGTAGACATAAGACCAATGGTCTACGTACTACTGACAACTTTTCATGTTGGAGACGCTCGACATTGAAGAAACTCATTGGATATTCTTATACAATGCCTTCTTTCTGGAGGCTTGTATGGGCTCACATGAATTCGCATGTAACGGGATGAAATATAAGGCAGATTGTGTAGGAAATGAGTGACAAGGTGTCACCTCTTAATGCCTTAAGAGAATTAATCAAGGCAAACCTCTTTCTGACTGCTTTCCTGTTAATCTTCCATGCAAAAGGCCAAAGTCCTGCCCAGAGAAAGAGCCTAGCTACCTCGGGTGGCACTTTGGAGTTAAATCACTACAAATGCATAAGGCTTCTGCTGCTTCCCTATGGAGAAGTCTTGAGGAAAAATCATCAAATTTTGTACATAAAAGTTAGGATTCAGTAAGCCAAGCAGTAGCAGTGGTTTTCAAACAGTTTCTATTGACACAACCAAGGAGGATCTCAGCTGAGAACTTCACAATCTTTTGAAATTGAAGTGTGAGGTGGAATGAGAAAACAAAGAGGAGGTTAAAGAGAGCTTGTGTGATGCCTTATTAGGCAAGACTTCTGCATTACACTGTTCTTGTCTTATCTTTGGATGCAAATAGGGTATAAAAGTTAATAATTTATGAACGTTGGTAAAATCTTATCCATATTATCTCAATATAGTTTGAAAGATAAGGACATGATTTGTGGACTTTGAGATGAGAGGTGAATTGGTTCAATTTCCAAATATGTCCTGTAATAATCTGTAGATCACGCTGAACACTACACTGGCTATATTGGAAAGATTAAGTGAACTGTTATTTTTGCCATTTGTTTTTGGATTGATCATCATCTTTATTGTAAGAAAAACAAACACTGATGTTCTACTAGCTTGTAAAACTTCCCAAATACACACTTCTCCTGCAATATGCAACTTAATTGGTTCATATGAACCTGGCGTGACTGTTAATGAGCACCATCTGTTAATCCATCCTACAAGATTTTTACATCTCAAAGGAGTCTGCAGAAATATTATTTTATGTTAAATCTTGTGGATAGATTATTTGGACCAAATAATGATTGTTCTTCCATCAGCATTGTGACTGATTAAAACATGCATATTTCTGTACATAGAGACAGACAATACAGTTTCTTAGCAGTGTTTATTTTTTGTACCAAAAAAAAAAAAAAAGAAACCAATGAATTTGAAAGGAAGTCGTATCTGTCTTTTGATTGCACACTTTTAAACAAAAATAATATGAAGTGGAGAATGACAACAAATTTTTATATTGGTAGTTCAAAATAACACCTACGTCTATCAATGTTCAAAACAAAAATATATATACCAAGAGTGCTAGAACATCTATTTTACATTATCTACAAAATGTATGTTCTAATCCAGCCACAAATCATAGCAGAATACTTTGATACATGAGAAAAGCTATAAACACAAGAACATTTTGAAGGGAAATAACACATACAAAGCTCATTAAATAATTACAACAACAAATAAATAGTTTGTTCAGCTTTACTTTTTGATTGCTGCCATGCACATTTTCATTTTTGGTATACTGAGACAGGAGAAAGATCAGCATGCAAGGCATTCTTTTTTTAAAATCAATCTGAAAGCAGATATTTGGTGTAGCATTTGTAAGCTGTTGTCAGAAGTTCATAAAACATGTCAGAGAAGGCAGTAGGCGTGATAATAAACTGTTGTTGTGAAGACATACAACAAAGCATCATTTTACAAAACAGACTTCCGTGAATATTCATGGCAACTTTTCTTTGCCTCCATGGCTGGAGGGAACATAAAACTTTGAAGTGAGGGTTTGGAAGGTTTTTGTTACTGCCCATCTTGAGCTTTTGGAAAATCACCCAAAAAGGTCCATATGCTGAGAATGCCCCTTTTGATTTTGGTCAAAACAATAAGCGTGCAGTATCATCTGAGAACAAAGCAATGGCAGACTTGTCTTTAAGCAGTCAGAACTGTAAAGCAAATGGTTACAGGTGAGTTCAGTTTTGGCAGGAGGAACAGGAGAGGAGAGAACCTCTAACTTCTAACTCGTACTATGTTTGCTGGATTTACTGGCTCTTTTTCTCTCTTTGTGATGCTGGACAGGCTTTGCTTGAGAGGTTCCCTCAAAGTTGTGGCTGGATTCATTGTGCTGCCTGGTGTATCGCTTGCACTTGCAGGCTGTGACCACAGTTATTTTGTAGGTTCTTATACTTCCATCCTGGCACTGCAGCTGGATCCTCTGGGTGCGAGTTTTGTCATTGACACATCTCCACTCTTGCGAGCTCCGTCTGCTCCAGTACTTGGTTCCATAACCTCCTCCAATCCAGTTGGGCAGAAGCGGCAATGGGAGACATTCACCAGCACACACCAGCTCCTTCAGGGGATTGATGCTGGTGCACTGGCCATCTGAAATGTACTTGGTGGATCGCAGTTCCCGGCAGCCAACTTGAACACGATCTGCAGAATGCACACAATAATAAATAATGAGATTCAGAACACAAAGATTTCTTTAACCGGTCATTTTCCCCCTAACAAGCTATGTTTTGCAGTAGTTAAAGTAGGCTAGGATATCTTTTTAGTGTTGTGACCCCCAACACAAGGGCCTTGAGCACTGATGCTATCTCTGGGTATTACCACAGTATAAAGAAATGGTAATTATATGCACTTCAGCAGTTGTGGTAGAAGAGGCAATTTTATTCTCTGTTCTTCTCAGGGACATACCTTTTGGAAGAGAAAAAATGCCCCAAGGGAAGAAATGTTTCCTCCTTGTTCTCAGTCTGGGGAACTTGCTCTGTGATGTTTACAACAATAATGTTGTATCATTAGCGAGTGGGAAACGGTGCTCTGGAAACTGTTTATATGCTTTTAAATTAATTTTAAATAGTGCTTCTTCTCATTCCATAGTTTCAGCAGACTGAGTCTCCCATGAGCTCTACTGCTCTGAACACAGGTACTGTAAAAGTGACAACAGCTGAAGTTCCCGGGGAATGGTGTTTTGCATACAGTTTGAATAGTTAGCAGCAGTGATTTCAGTGTGACCAACTTGCCCACAGGGAAACACCATCTTTCTATTTGTAGTAGTCTTTTTATTATAGGTAACATAGAGGATCCTGAAAATTCTCTCAGGCAATTGACAGAGAAGTAAAGTGCAGAGCTTCTAATGCAGGCAAGTTTGTACCCGTCTCTATGTGCAGCTCTGCACCCTGCAATAAACACAACTGTTTATTTCAGTAATTACACTTTGAAATAAACGCCCACAGCGCACTTAATTGTAATAAGCAATTTTTACTGGCTATGCTCTCCCTCTTTCCGAAGGACAATTATGGCACAGATTCTACACACAATGCAATTAACTAACGCCTTTAAAATGGGAGTAATTACTAGAAACATTTCAGAGTGAATCATAAAACGCTTTGAAGGTACATCTACATATCACTGCTACAGGCTGCTTCTGTTTCTACTTGGATTTTTGTAAGCAGGTTCTGAACTGGGGCACAGAGCTGAGGTTATGAGTTTACTTCACCCTGGCCTGTGTCTCAGGATGGGCAGACAGTAGGGACTGCAGACTGAGCTGAAGGGCCATTAGCAACAGCGGCCTCCTGTCTGACTCACATAAGAAATTCATGCTTGCCTTCCTGCAGCTGCACTCAGGAATGTACCTGCAAGCAGCCAGTAAGAGATTTGAGTTTGTCTCTCCTGTTTTTATGTCTGTGCTGGCTCAGCTTTTCTCTAGTGACAGCTTATTGACAGTGAATGCCTACTGGGCTGCTCCAGTAATCTCATAATGATGAGATGTTTCCTGTGCACTTAAACCCTTAGCATTCATAGAAGCTGACACACCTGGCTTAGCTGAAAGGTATCCATGTCACTTTTTACCTTCACTTTCCAGGGATGACGCTATTTTTAATCAAATCGTTGTGGGTGGGTGGGTGGGTGTGCGTCTGTTTGGATTCCTTTCATTTTAAGGAGGCAGGCAGGGAGGGGAACAGAAAGCAGAATGTTTCCAGATCTGCACGGTTCTAACATACAGACATAAAACTCACCGGGAAAGGACCAGAAACAAAAAGGCAAGTTAAAGCAGAGCTCATAGGTAAATGATGAGCTGATTTGTTTACTTTTGCTGGAGGTGTTAAAGCAGTGAGTGCTACAGCAGGAAGTAAAACTAAACGGCGGGAACAAAATTCAGAGTTTTTTATTGCATTTGGGAAGTAGCCCAGACACCTCCCCTGCCCGCAGCGGGAGGGCGAGTTAGGAAAGCGAGCGCTTTGGAAGTGCCTCCCGCTCCTTTCCCTTTATCTCTCTTCCCTGCCTGATTACCCACCAAACCTGGCTGAACTTCCCTCGGGAAGCAACCTGCTCGAGAGAGCCGGTCCTACAGGACTTGCAGGGGCCGCCGTGCTCCGGGGCGAGACGGAGCAGAGCCATCGGCAGCAGCATCTTCCCTCGGCCCGCTCCCCGGGGCGCTGCGCTCGGAGGGCTCCGGGACCGAGGACCAGAGGCCGCGGTGGAGGGGCCGCCGGTGGGATACTCACTGTGACGGTCGGAGCCCGTGCCGGCGTAGTGCCTTCCTCCGTTCCTGGCTTGATTCAACGTGCTGTTGCTGCTCGGGCTCGCGGGAGCAGGTTTAACAACGTGGGAATAAAGTATCTCCGTGGCATCGTTCTTGAAAGCCGAGTAGCTTCTAGTGAAGGTGCAAGCTAGGAGTAAGCCGTAGAAGTGAACGGCGGGGAGAAGCATGGTTGGTTCGGTCTCTGTCTGACGGAGCCAGATGGAAATGTTTTTCTTCTGCTTGTTCTCAGTAACTCTGAAATTGCTCTTCAAGGTTTCCTTTATATATTGAGAAAGGCTTGGCATTCATTCAGGTGTAAAGTTGTGGATAGCTTCAGAATGAAAACCCACAAAAGGGGTGGGATCCCCACATGAGCCTGGAAGACCTTTTACCAATGGGAGAGAAGCTTGCAGTAAAGGAGGAGTTAGATGCGCTAATTGCAAGATTCCTGCCTGGGGCTTTTGAGGGTATCTGGAAGCTGTCGTGAACCGCACGGCAGCGCTGGCTCTGGGAGCGAGAGGCTCTGCCCCGCCGTCCCGTGTCGCCCTGCATGTGCAGCATCGCTGTGCGATGTGACTAACACGAAGTGGCAGAATGGGTCCTTTCGGCTGCTGTTGTGCAAAGTGACTTCCCTTCTTTTCTAATGTGCTTTTCAGAAAACTCGACGCTTCTGTAAGAATGCCAAAGTTGACAGAAGTTACAGGAAACTGCTGGTAACCCAAAAGCTGTCTGCTATATACCAAGATCACTCACAAAAAATGTATTGTGAATAATTTAAAGTTCCCTCTAGCTGCTTTAAATTATGCAGCTTTGATCAACAAGGAGCACTGCTAGAGAAACTCCTTGTTTTAGGGGAATATTCTTTCCCTGGTGTGCACAGTTGCAAATATGTAGTTCTGTATTACCACGCATAAAAAGCATCTCCTCTAGGCTCTAGTGCAAACATATCCATATTCATAGCCTCACGCTATGCTCATTCACCAAACTCATCTTTTTTCGTTTTGTATGTTGCCTAGAGCATTGTTGTATTTTAAATATATTATTTCATGTAAAAAAGGAAAACAAGGAGGAAAGAGTAGTCCTTATTTTGACATATGATTTTACTGTGTCACACACTTATTTGATTTTCCATGAAATTTCATGGCCCAAATCCAAACACTGGTGTAAGCTGAGATGCTGTCAGTAGGCCAACACTTGTTTGTGTGTTTGCATCAGTTGTGAATGCTCTATAGATTTTCATTATAAATAAAACAACTGTGGTCAACACTGAAAGCTATAGTGTTCTAAATAAATGGAAACTTTTTTCTTTGCAAAAAGCACAACTGTGCAAGAGTCAACATCATGTAAAGATTAGCATCTAATCTCACTGCTATCTATAGAGTCATCCTGTATTTTATTAGCTGTAATGAAAGCAGAACTAGAACACAGATCAGTTACCTCTACTGCCAGGGTCAAAACCCTAGAAATTCAAAGGCAAGTTTGTTTCCTCCTAGTCACAAGCAAATATTCATCTGCATCAGCACCATGTTCCTCTTGCATCACTACAGAAGTTACCATGGCTTTCATCATGAGTAAGGACAGATCTAGTCAGTACCAAATTGATAGCTTTTGCTTAGAAGGCACAAGAAAAACAGGAGTGTTGCACGGTGAAGTGAGTTTTACTGGTGGAGCTGTGTGTAGGGAAGTGAGTTGATTGCCTGCATCTATTATGACTAGCCCAACCCAGTTCTGGAATAACAAGAATGTTGCAAGGCAGACATCCTTCAGCAGGGCAGTGTGTGGAGGAGTGGGATCAGTGCTAACCCCCAGCAACACACTGGACTCGTGGAACATCTTATTTAGCCACCAAAGCGAAGGTATAAATGTTACCTTCCCTCTAAATTAAGTAGAAAATGAAAGATTCCTTAAACAAATTGTCAAAGAATTGCATTACAGAACCATTAATATTTGATCATTATTTATCTTCAGCAGCAGCTAACCAAAGATCTGCTATGTGTATGTTCACATTCTACTTCATTTTTTCTCATGTTCACAGAGCTTCACATATCTCACCTTCTCTGTAGGATAGTCTCTTTGCTGACGTGACATAATATAACTAAAAACATGGAACTCATTTTCCAGTTTTTGCAGTACCTGTGGATACCAGCCAGGGGACCTCTTCCTAGTTAGAAAGCTTTTCCCACGTTACACAGGACTTGGGAAAGTCAGAAGTTTCCTTGATAGTTGTGTTCTTTGAAATAAGGCATATAATCTTCTTCCAGGAAAAAAGTATGGGAACTTGGATTGCTCGTAGGACTGCATCTGCAAGGACTGCATCTTCCTACAGCTTAACATTTTTAGCTTTCTCTGAAAGCTAAAATTCATCCTTTCAGATTTGGGTTATATACAAGCATAAAGTTTGTCACGTGCTTCTCTTGCTCTTATTACTTAGAGAAGGAAGACCTCAAGACAGCCTTTGTAAAAAGCATTTTTCTACGCACAAGTTGGCTGCAGATATTATTTTAATTTCTTATGTATTTTCCACTTAGTACAAATACTGTGTAGAATCTCATGATTTCACTGCCCACGTTGGTACTGTTAGCCTGCCTCTTTGAGAGGTGAGCAGGCTACTGAGGAGTTTGTCAGTTCACTGACTTTATACATTGTGTTGTCAAACCTTGAGTTTGAAGCCCTTCATTTTGTCTGTTTTCCTGAAAGAGATCAGAAGTCGCATGAGGGGAAGAAATGCTGGACTGTCAAATTGTAATGCTCTTCCTTAGTGAAACCCAGGATCAAAAGATGTTTCTTAATGCTCAGCTGATGAACATTTCCTATGAACAATTTCTATATTCAGCAATTTTTTCTATCTTTATTCAGATAATTGTGATGAGGTGAAGGCTCTAAGTTACCTATGCCTTTGTAGCCTCCAAAAAAAAAAACAAAAATAGCACTAATACAATGCATAGTCTGTCCTTATTCCAGTCAGATTCATGTAGAACATTGCTGTGTGCTTAATCTGTAATATTGGCCATGAGGAATATATTACACAAGGTCTTTGAAGTCTGTACTGGCTTCCTTTTTGCCTCTGGGCATAACTCAGGATGTTCTTATTGATCTATAAAACCTATATGCTTTGAGTCCTAGGCAATAAATTAACTCTTCTTTATCTGTCATTATGACACTTAAGATCATCCAGGGCACAGTGACTGTATCTGCATCGGGAGGGATGAATGCTCAGAGTAAAGGGCACAGAAGGCTGGATTTCACAGCTCTTAAAGATCCATGAGAACTCCCTTTTGCTGCTTGGCGTGGCATAAAGCCCGGTGTTTACTCAGATCCTGGAAAGGTGGCTGTGGGGAAGGCTTCCCACCTGCTAACTGGATTAATGTAAATGTTTGTACATGTACCATGGGTAAAGAGGTACACCTTAACTATGTGGGCTGTTTTTTTTTTTTCTACTTAACTGCTTCATGTATCTTAACAGCCTTGCTTTTCATGGATCTGAATATAGCGGTAAAATAATTCATCGCTCTTACAGAGAATGATACCCAGAGTTATTCCCACCTTAAGTCTTGTGTTTGTAATTTTCTGTGATGGAAAAACACATTCTTCTCTCTACTTATGTAGAATACATGACACACAATACACGTGCTCTGCTAACGTACCCAACGAGAATTCCCTTCTGCATAGATGACTCCATGGTCATTTGTAAGCCTGACAGGGTGCTATCCTCCACGTCTCTTAGGCACTGTAACCATGTCCAAAGGGCAAAGTTTTGTGCAGAGCGCACACACCTGTCTGGCAGCGTAGAAGAGCCACAGGGAATAGCAGAGGATGCACTGACATGACAAACGACTACCAGAGAGCCTCATCTTTGCAACCCGTGTCATCACTGAATATGCACAAAAGAAGAAGGAATTCACAATTTTTCAATAACTTGGACCTGCCTTATGCTAACAATGGCATGGATTGCCAAGTGTTAGAGTGAAGGCTGCATGGGAAAAAAGGAATAAAATTCATTTTTGCATTTTTTATCATTAAACCCACAGAGAAGACAATTAGAACATTGCAATTCTGACTTGTTTCCAAAATGCAAGCTCAAAAAACAGACTGACATTTATTATTTTGCACCTTAAAACAGAGATGACTGTCAGGCTATTTTCTGTTAAGCAATAAGCATATTAGTAACAGACTTCAAAGCAGTGTAAAATGTGATTTGGAGCATGATAAGAGAGCTTGTCTGAAAGTGAGGTAAAATTGTAATAAATGTAACTGTTGAGAACTTGTAAGCTGTTGTGAAACAAGTTAGCATACTTTTAAAGCTCACGCAGAAAACATGTTAGAGGAGGAGGAGAACCCCCGCAAATTCCCAAACCGAAGATTTTTTGAATACTGACTTTTTTTCAGAATTAAATGTCTCTTTTTAATTTTCTCAGTAAATTACATTTGAGAGATTCAACAGAAAGCACAACATATATTTTCATTAATGAGAGTGGTTAATTAGTTCTGATTTATGTCTTTTTCCGCTCCCTAAGATTTTGCATTTCAGTTTTATTTATTTCCACTTTCTCTTATACATAATGTAGACAGAATAATTTAGGTCAGGCTTTGGCTTCAAAGGAAGCGATTCATCACTTCCATCAAAAAAAGATGTTGAATATAGACTGAAAAAGGGGAAATATTTGAGTTTATTTGGAAATTATCAGAAAATGGAAATTAGATTTTAATACCGGACTGAAGACAGTGTGGCTTACTGTTCCCCAAAGCACGTTTTGTGATTTTCTGCCTACACTGAGGAGGAAATAGAAACAAAAGAGGGTTTTACAAGTTGACTATGAGAGAAACAACTTGTTTATTTTGGTTACACTGGGGTAACTCAGGTGGCATTGAAATGTCTTTCTTTTTTTTTTTTTTTTTTTAAGATATTTGAGGCAGTAAGGCGGTATTTTTTGATATACGTAGACCTTGAAGTAAGCTGGACTTTGAGTCTACATACTTTCTAAAATGTTGCCCTAAGGAGTAAAAGTCCTATAGATTTTCACTGAGCCAGTCACTTAAATGCTTTTGAAAATTTTACCCTCAGGTTAAAATTCTAAACTCCTACTCAGTGTTAAGCAGGCAAAGTCCCATCAACATGCCCCAGTTGCAAATAAAATAGCAACTGTGTAAAGGTTTTGAAGTTTATCCTGTTTCTTTACATGTAATTAACTGAACTCTTAATATATCACTATGTTTCAGTAAACTGCTTTGTGTTTCTAATTACGTGGTCTGAAATGATTACGATGTATTTTAAAAATGCACACTCTACAACAAACCAGCAAAGAAAACCTGGCATAGTTTCAGCATTTGCTAAGCAAACACTTGCCAAACCTGTTGTTAGATCCGAAGCTGTAATTTAAAAACAAGCCTACAAGGGATCTGGAAGAAGATCCCTCTTTCCTTCCTTCTGCTCCATCTCCCACTCCCTTACAAGGAAATCGCTTTACCTTATCAAAACAGAGCAGTTACTGACATTTGTCTCCTGGTAGGAATCCTATCCCTGCTGTATTCAGATTTTAGGTTTGGCTGGTGCATATCCTTGTGAAAGAATTAAAGAATGTTAATGTCCAAATTCTTCAATCAGATAAATATGCACAACTCCTCCTGAAATTAAGGAAGTACCTGAGGGCAAAACCTGGCCCCAAATTAGAATTTTAATAATTGTAATACTGTGTAATCTGTTCCCTGCCAAGAGACAGAAATGGCCCATCCTGCACAACGCATTCACAGACTTACCACGCATGTGGTAACAGGGTTTCACTCTGTAACACACAAATCAGAAAATAATTGAACAGAGTATATGCAGCTTTTTTTATTAAAATGAGCCCATCCATTATCCCAGTGCATTTGTACAGTACTGAAAATGTCTATTTGTTGCACTTGTAGGAACTTCCATAATCTGGACAATGTGTCCCCATTTTCACCCCACATGCTTTTTAAACACTGGGAACCTGAGGTAAACAGTGTTTAACTCAGGGTTTCACTTTGTCTCTCTTCCAAAGAGGAAGAATATATATATATATGTCTATAAGAATGTCATTTTTTTTTATTCTCTTTTACTGACATGTCCATCCCACCTGAATTTGGTTTCAGTTACCTCATTAAGTCCCAAACTGTTCTATCTAATGAATGAGTGGGTCAGGCTGAGTGAGATGCAGACACAGAACTAAGTATCCCTTGTCTACACAGACACAGCAACCCATTCCAGACTTCCTTTCCAGCAATTTTAAGGGCCCTGAGTTCACAAGTAAAAGAAAATTGAGCAGGAAAAAAGCTAATAGAACCCTGCCAGTAGAAGATCTGTTATCTGAAATGCTCTAGGATCTGTCTTAAATAAATAAATAAATAATGAAATTGCATTTTTACTGGTGTGTGACTGCAGCGCAGCCCTAGCTAATGAGGTGGCAGAATCCACACCGAGAGAGTAAAGACTGCAAAATCTTGAGCTAAAACTTAACACTTAACAGTTTTTTAAGCTTTTTTATGGTGAGAACATATTGTATTTGCTGGTGACTCACATACACAAATAAAATGTACAGAAACATATACGCACTCAGTTTGGCTAGGAGTGTTGAAAATGCTATTGCCATGATGTTGAGTGATGGGAATGAATATCCAGTACAGTCCACCCATTCTCTATGTTGCACATAAAATCTAGTACCAAAATTCTTCAGGGAAGGACAAAGCATGGAAATTCTTTGCAGCAGTAGGTGATGAGATTTCAATTTATTTTTTTTCTAACCCAAGTCAGAAAAAAAAACAAAACACCCTATCTTTCCTATCTTTCTCAGCCTCCTTACAGAAGAAATTCCAAAGATAAAAAGAAAATCTTACCAGATGTTACTGCTCAGTGGTGATTTTTTCCTTTGATTAATCTTGACTTTTTGAATTTAGTATAATGGCAGTTTAACAGCAGCAAGATAATCCCTGCCTAAAGCATGACATTACGTTTTAAAGGATTATTTATCTTATCTTATCTAAGCCTGGAAGTCTCTCAGTATATCTTTATGGTAATAAACAGATATTAGCTGTACTTGCCTAATCACAGAGTTTTAAGCAAAACCATCCTCTAGCCTAAAGTGCAGTGGATTGTTCGGTCTTTTTATTTATCTATATGATCTCAATAGATTAGCATTTAGAATTAGAGTGTAGTTAAAGCAATATAGTTACAAAACAACAATGAGGTCCCTGTCAGCAGAGATAATCAGCAGTGATGAATTTAAAATGGCTGCTTCTCCAAAGATTAAGCTTTGTCCATGATGACCATAATAGCAGTTCTTGTCACTATTATTGCACATGGCATCAACAATAAGAAGGCAAATAGGTTCCATAACATGTTACCCCCATTTAAAGCTTTGCCACTGTTTATGCCTGTAATCGTAAGGCAATTAAGACATTAATTTTCCAAAGCAAGACATGGTTGTCGTGAGGCAGATTTGTTTGAAGATTTCAGTCTTCATTTGGAGTTACAAGCTGGTTTAAATAATATATTAACATTGTTCAAAAAAGGAAATTTCAGAACATTCTGTTTGCTCACTTGGCCTGTCTGCAATTCCTCAAAGCTTTTCTCAAGGTTCCTTTTCTAAAATGGATCCTCTCATGGAAACACTGTACAAATAAAGCCTTCATAACTGTCAACATCTGAATTTGTTTTTCAGGAGGGGTATTTCCAGTAAATTTTTACTCAGAAAAAAACAGAGTAGTGTCCTCCCTTCTGGTAGTTTTCATTTAAAACATACCTCTGATCTCACACACTTGTGCCTGCCTGATAAGAACAACACAATAGTTTTTGCTGTAAATGAAAAATCTTGCAAGTGGAAAATCCCCAGGTGTGATTCTTCCCTGGTGAGTGCCAGAGTTGCCTCCTGCAAGTCTAAGGGATGCATTGTCCTTCTTAAAGTTGGATGTAACATCCAGCTTTGTGTCAAACATTAGTGGTGTTCGGGTATCTGCTTCTGACTTAAATAATTTTTGTTTTTTCTCTTGCCCTGATACCTCCTGTAGCTGGCTGGGTGGACAGCACCATAAAATCCTGCCTTCCAGGTTCCCTACAGAGTTTTGCATCACAGAAGCTCATCTCCATCTACATGTTGTGGATGGCACATACTGACTCCATCCTCTGTCCATTGCAGGCTATTGCAATATAAGAGGTGTGATGACTGCTGGGCATTTCCATGTCTGCCTGCTGGGCTGCTCTGCATAGGAAGAACCTTTAGTAATGAACAGTATTGTGAGGGCATCTCTCCTGAGAGTATTTTTTGTTATTATTATTTTAATTCTATTTTGTACAGTTGGCATTATTATGAGGTCTGTTAAAAAGGAACACAAATGGAACTACTGGAAATAATTTAATAATAGGACTTTCTGTTCTTAAGTGAGAAAAGCAGTTATTTTATTACCATTCATTTAGTCAACAAGTATAAAAACATGAATGAATATGATCGATATGATGGGCAGTGGTATATATGGCCATGAAATACTTCTTTTCATTATATGTTCTAGTTAACTTGCTGTCAAGAAGTGTTTGACAATAAGCTGTTAAAGTAGATCTTTTATATAAATAAATAATTAAGAGGAAGAACAATACATGCTTTTCCTACAGCATTGGCTTATGGTCAAATTCAAACCTCATTGAAGTCGGTGGAAATCTTTCAGTTCTCTGAAAGGGAATTGGATTTTGAGTTTCCATGCAGTAAAACAATCAGAGACTTGCTGGCAGTGTGCCTATAATCTCTGTTCACAGTGTGCACATTAAATTAACTTAAAACATCTGTCCAGTAGGTGGCATATGAGATCTCATAGTCAGGAACGTAAGAAAGCAATGGCATGTCACCACCAACCCAGGAAAATATTTTATCATCCAAAGGACCAACTTTAAGAGTCTATATGCAGAAACTAATGTGGTCTTTTTATTAGCTATTATTTAATTTGCATTATTAGATTCACATTTCCATGTTAAAAAGAACTTGTCACATTTATGAATAGCAGTTATAAAATATTTGACTTACCCACCTAGTTAGAAATAGTTCACATTTTTCAGTTTCTCCATTACTTAATGTTTATTTCTAATGTCAACACGCTTATGTTTATAATATGGTAGCAGTCCTTCCCAAATCTTTGTTCCAAATGTATAATGGAGGACTGGAACAGGCTCCCCAGAGCACTGGTCATAGCTCCAAGCCTGCCAGAGTTCAATCAGTATTTGGACAATGTTCTCAGACACAAGGGTTGAATTTTGAGTGGCCCTGTGCAGAGCCAGGAGTTGGACTCCATGATTCTTGTGGGTCTCTTCCAGCTCAAGATATCCTATCCTATCCTATCCTATCCTATCCTATCCTATCCTATCCTA
>JAPSGF010000005.1:23098385-23113113 GCA_035772895.1 Perdix hodgsoniae
TATCCTATCCTATCCTATCCTATCCTATCCTATCCTATCCTATCCTATCCTATCCTATCCTATCCTATCCTATCCTATCCTATCCTATCCTATCCTATCCTGTCCTGTCCTGTCCTGTCCTGTCCTGTCCTGTCCTGTCCTGACTTTTTCTCATTCCTCCTGACAAAAAGGTTAATCTGCTTAGATGTCATTAGTGAATGCAGTCCTTTTTTTCCTGAACCTTTCTTCTCCGAGATGCACTTCTTCCTATGGACATTCAGCACCAAGACTCTGATTTTAATCTCATCCCATACATTAATGCCAATGTAAGAAATCTGACAGCTTCCTTGGAAAGGAGATTTGGGAATCTCCAGTCCCATTTGATTCCTTTTTGTATCACTGACCATTCTTTATTTTGATACAATAGTGACTTGTAATAGTGACTGTAACAGTGACTTGATACCACAGCACCACATAAGACTTAACACTACTTTGTGAAACTACCATGCCTGAAAGAACTTCAAAATGTCTTAATTATCCCACACACAAAGATTAAAGGAAGGATGATAGTCCCAGAAATACAAGGGCTGCTTAGTGTAATCATACTTCAGGATTATTCTTGGTTATTACGGTCTTTTTTGGCTAGGGATTTTGCAGAGGATTGAAGTCACTCATAGTTTGCCCTATTACCTTCAGCAAAACATCTGGGAAGAAGGAGCACTGAGTTTGTCCTTCAAATTCAGCTTTCAGCTTTGCGGTGCACATAATCTTTTCATGGTAAAAGTTCAGGCCATATCCCAAACCTTAATTGGTTTGGGCCCCAGCATCAAATGTTGGTGGTGTGCTTGAAAACATCTCATTAATCTAATCTTGTGACTTTGGGGCCATTACGATGGTTTTTATGTCTAGGATTTGCATTTGTACTGTCAAGCATGTGTGCATCTCAGAATATTCTCAAGACCTAACTCTCCCATAATTCACACCACAAACCCTTAAACTAATAGCAAGGCATTATTTTAGTGTAAGTGCCAGAAGGTGGAAAAACACTTACAATACTCAGAGACACTGATTACACTCAGTGGTTTTGTGTGGGCCAGGCTTTTGTTCAGGCAAGCTGCCTGGACTTCACCCAGGCAAAATCAATCATAATAATGGTTCATCAGTTAGTATTGGAGGTTGTTTTTCCTTATAGAGTGTAGATTATTTAAAAGCAGGCTGTGAGTGGGCTACATACAAATGTGCAGATGGAAAATTTGTGGGACCTGTGGCTGAGTGTGCGCATGTCTGTAGTCAAACCCACTTTTCAGTTTGTAGTCTAGACATGGCCTTATGGCTTGGATTTGGAAACACTGAACCTCACAGAGATGAAAGTAGGGTTTGATACCCTAAGGCAGATGAGCTGGAATGTGGAAAAAGCCTAATAATGCAGGTTACTTTAAAGTCTAAAGTATGACTGTGGTCAATCCTGCTCTTTTGAATGGGGAGGGGGGAGTTTCATCTCATCAAAATTTGGCAGGTACAATTCAAGATAAATGGTTTGAATCTCTAGTGACTGTGGTTTGGAAACAAAATTAAACTTGCAATAAATTTCTGTAAATGTTCTTTCTGAATATTCTGCTTAACACAACTTCTCTCTTGGAGGCAGCTGTAATAATACAATATTTTATATTTATAAAGTGCTTTTCATCCTGAAAAGTCCCAACAGGCTTTGCAGTCTGCATTCATTCACCATCACCTAAATGTGACTGAATTGCATGGGGAACAACAGCCAGACACGGAGATACATTGCACACAGTGGGCTATGGAAGTTTTGGCTGAAAACACTACTAAAATCTATCACTATTGAAAAATCTACATATTTTTAACTGCATGAAATGTGCAGGACCCTGAATTTTTCAAATCACTCAGCTGACTGTAAACCTCACCAGTCCACTAAGTACTTGGGAAGATAAAAGCATGTAAGTGATTTGGTTGGACTGGAATAATTATAGACAGGGTGTCTTAAAAATACTGTGTTTGGCTTTTCTTGTTGGATATCTCTGGATATTTGTTCAAGCTCATTATGTTGCTGCATAGAGATGAGTTAATTTTCAGGTACAAAACTGTAGTGAGGCTGCAGACAAACAAAAACACTTCCATGCAAGAGGGTGACATACTGAAAGTTACCAGCAACCATTTCCAGACTGGCAGGCTTCTTTAAAAACAGAGAACAGTACACATAGCAGTATTTTAGAAAGAACTGCATGCAAGCAACTAAGGGAAGTAATATGTTAGGTGAATGTTTACGTTAAGAATGTGGGCTTTTTCATTACAGTGGAAAGAAAATGGAGGATATAGTGAATGCTCATTTTGTTAGCTTACAAAACTGTCATATAGCGTTATGTTTTGGCATCTTGCATGTTGAAAGGTCCAAAAATGCTCAATACAAGTTAGAACTCAAATGTCTACTTTTTTAAAGGAAAGCACTCAACTGGAGTTCAACAGAAATTTGCCTTTGTGAGGCAGGATCTAGCTTGTTGAAGAGTAGCTGCGTCATTCACTAAAATGCAGTTGTTAAAGACTAGAAAAAGAATGGATTTAGTATGTAGCATTAAAAATAGTAAATCAAATTGAAACTGCACTTACTACACTGAGAAAGAAGTCTCAACAAATAAGAATTTGTTTCACCAGAAGAAACAGATTACAGATTCTTGTTTTAAGTTATCCGTGCTACTTCATTTTTGCCAAATGGTCAATCCTTGTCCAAGTATTTTAATTAAATTATCAATAGAACATTTGTATACAAACTATAACTCATACGGTACACATAAGTTATATATATAAACAAAATATTTTAAATATACATTTGCCTTTTTTTCTTTCTAATAGTTGATTATAATCTACAGTCTTTCCATTTCTTGTGTATGAGGTTTTAGAAGAAGTCTCTTAAAATAGGACTATTTTAATTTTTTAAAAGTCATTATAACAATTGATGTTGCTTCCTGGGATCTGTTGTTCATACAAATCTTTTTGTTTCTCTTCCACACAAAGTCTACTGGCCAAGCTGTGTGTTCTCTGCCACAGGCTATAAAGTCTTTTATATAGAATTTCTTTGTTTCAAAGATATCTGTTTAGAAAAACAGAAGGAAAGCACTCTGTGTCTTTTTCTGTGGAAGGAATGCAAACTTTTCCTCAAACTGTGTTGGGGGAGAAGCATGAATGAAAAGAAAAACTGACTTTGCTGCAGTTTTTAAGAGACAAAATTAGTTGTCTTCTCCATTTGGTTCACCAGGATGGTTTATCAGCCTTACACTTGTATTAAATGACAGCCGCTAAATCAAGACACTATTTTTAGTTAGATCCCAATAGTCTGAGGCTATGGAAGCCACACAAAAATATGCATGCATCTGGAAGCTCAGATGAGGCAAAAATATGTACATGATAACAGTATTTAGAACATTATTCGTTACTCTTTTTAAATGGAATTATTACCAGAGCATAGATCCAATTTTATTGCATTTCCCAAGTATTTTTTAAATACTGAAAAGCCAGAGGAGATTGTTAGACCATTATATGCAATATGTTAAGGAAATTATGTGGAACACATCCAGGTACTTTTCTACGGAACTCCTAAATGTGCAATTGACGAGCATTTGTTTCATTGTTGCACTGAAATTTGAAAGTCTTCAGCAAATCCAAAATCCATCTCTTCTGTTCATTTGGACATTTACTCCTGCCATTAAGCATGTATATCTCACTTATATTCAGAAGGTTTAAGCTTTCATCTTTTGGCCCATACAATATTTTGCCTTGTAAATGTACAGGCATACTAGATTTCAGTAATCTCTTAGCCTTCTTTTACTTTTCTCTTCTTTATCACCATTCATTCTCTCAGAGAGTTCCCAAGTTACTCAGCTGAACACAAAGGATTTATTTTTGTCCCTAAGAATATGGTAGAAGGCCTACTGTATACAGAGCACAAAACATCAAGGTATTCATGACAAAAATGTAATTTAAGAACAATGCTGTCAACTTCTCAACAGTATCAAATGAATCACTGCTCAATAATAACAGTTATATGTGTCCCCATCTTTTACAAGCATTGCTTTATCATGCAGATAGATTCTGATGGAAAATTACTTACTTGATGAAGGTGGAACCCAACTTGCCTTGCCCCTGTTTTTTAAAGTTACCTATAATAAAGTTTATATAACAAGAAATGTGCCCTTTTCAGGCTGCTCGATAATTTTGCATCGGATACTGGCTGTTTATGTTTGCTCAATCCAATTATGCATTCTGTCTAGAAACATCTTACAGCAGAAATTCCAGAGTCTTTACATTGGTTTTGTTGAAATGTACTGGTTTATGAATAAATAATACAGATGTTGTCTTTGATTCTTAGAAGACTGAAAAAACAATGAGTCTAAAGCTATGCGTAAATCAGGAGGCTGATTCTTTCATGGACATGTAACTAATGTGTTTCTTGAACTTATGGGTTGAAGGCTAGTGACACTTAATATGAACTGAGGTTAAATGTTTGGGTGAGTTCAGGATTATAGACCAAAATTTCCATTCCCTAGAGGTATGTTCCTTATGTATTCCATCAGGACAAACCCTTGTATCTGAAGAAGGCCTTGAAAATTATGTGGATACTCCACATTGCAGTGGATTGCTACAGCCCAGGTGCATACCACAGAATAAAAGTAGTAAAATGTTGACATTTTAGGCTACCTAGGGGTACATATATTTCTAATTTTGTGGCTTTCCATTTCTTTTAGTCTGTCATGTTTCCTTTCCCTATTGTTACTACAGACTCCACGGGATACCATAAGTGAAAATTCACCAAAATTCTCCATTGTAAGATCTTTCTTTTGTGCTGACTTTTGTCCTGGCAGGATATAAAGCATCTCTTTCAGTTTGTCTGGGACACAGATGGGCATGGGCAAATTTTTTCAACAACAGGGTCGTTAATCAAAACAACTTTTTCTACTTTCTAATGGTCTCCATCTTACAAAATTTTGATACTTAGTAGACAGTTGAATATTTTCTATTTATGTGTGCCCAACCTTTTCCCAAACCAGCCCAAACAGGTTAGTTTAGTGTCAGTATTTTCTAAATCATCTAGTTTTGTATACTTTCAATAAAATATGGATACTTAACAGCTTTCTGCTTCTGTGACTCACTGAAAGATAAAAATGGTCAAAATGTACTGTAACATTAAGGAGTGTTTTTTTACAGATATGGCATTTGGGTAAAATTTAACATTTGCCCTTGAACATTCAAATATTGAAAAATATTTCTGAGTTCCACAAATCTATTGGTGGTAACTGTGGAACCATTCATGATTTCATGCAGCTCCTGAACATTATGTTGTGGGACACCATCTGGTGGATAAATGTAGTTAAAGCAAATACTTATGGTTGCAAATAAGTTGATTTTTTGGTTCTATAAAGTTCATATTTTCTCAGAAACCCTGCAATTTCCTTAGCCTTATCCAATCACTTAATAAAGGGAAGTTAAAGAACTATTCAGATGCAAATCCTTCACCAGCATGGTGTCTTCAAAAAGCAGCCACAAATGAGCTTTGTGCTTTAAGTACTGAATTATGACACATTTTGAATGTTGAGATACCCATGGGTCCATTTTGGCATCAGCATCGTAACATGTACTTCTGGAGTTATTTACTGAGCTTTTATTCACATCAAGGAGCATTCCCAAAGCAGAGAAACTAGATTCCTTTAGTATGAGATTAAAAGAGAAGATATGCTCCAAAAGTACACTTAATGCATTCCAGCCACAGGACCAGGCCTTTTTGTGATGTGGATGTTGGGCTCTCAGCACAAATTCTTTCATGCCACAGATCCTTCCTTATTAGCCTACACTATTTGCTAATGTAGATGTTGTTCACATGACTCACCGGGACCTACCTACAGAACAGAGCCTATATAGATGGGCTTTGTGGATCTGACTAGAAACTTCAGTCCATCACAAAATGAACTTCAAAATGGAGATGGGGCAAGCTTCTATATGCTTGAAGATTCATAACATGGCTCTAAGGCATGTAAGTTGGTAGCTGAGCAAAACGTCCCAGATCAAACTTTTTCTCCTTAGTCAAAGAGTCCAAAGAATTCATTTTAGAACATGCTTGCTTTTTTTTTTTTTTTTTTACTGAATTTCTTATTATTTGGAAGACAACATTCTGATAGATGTTACATATTCACTTGAAAAAAATACTTTTTATAACTTCATTTCTCATAAAGCGACCAAATTAAAAGATAGGATGTCTTTTCTAAGAGTAAAAATGGTGGAGGAAGTAAGAGAAAGAATCACGTCTGTGAATTATCATATAGCACATATAGCCATCATGGCTAATGTGCTAAAAAGGTACTGATCTTTTTTAAGTTCATCTCAGCAAAACCTCACACAATCACCCCATTTTTATGTTAAAAATCCAGATATTTTATAGCCTGGACTTTTCTACAGCATAAATATAAAAATAAAATAATGTCTTATTGATGGTAAATATTATCTGCACCAAGTATATTTCTGATGAACTGTAATAAATGTATGCTAGTTACTAAGTTAAAGCTGGCTGTAAATTTGTAAGTGCGTGTAACATTGTAGTATTTCACCTTGTGTGATATAATATTGAACCATAAAATCTACAAGTCATGTATATAAAATGAAGTAAGCACAAATTCTTAAATTTAAGAAATCATCAGTTTTCCTGTAAAGGGAGGCATTATTTACTGGAATAGTTTTACTAGGCATACCCAGCTGTGACATTTATGAGGCCAAGATAAGTAACAGTGAATTATTAACAAAGTTACTTTAAGAACAAATTCAAATATGCAAGCTTTACGTTCACTTTTAGGATTACTAATGCTATCAGATTGGTGCATGCATTGCAATTTAGCTCTTAATTTTATATTAAGAATGTAAGAGTGACCTGACTGGGTCAGTCCAATGGTCTAGCCAGCTCAGTTTTCAGTCTTCAGCACTAAATATAGGAGACTTTATTCAAAGGGAATAACAAGCCCCATGGTTTTCAGTTGTCTGTTCCTCATCACTTTCCATTACTGTTTGTTTTACATTCCCTTTATTATTTTCATCAAATTTTCATATTACAGGATGCAGTGCTTTCACCTTATCTTGTATTTCCATCACGTTTCTCCCCAGCCTTCTTTCCCTACCGAGTCCCAAATTTTTTAGTCTTCCTCAGAAGATAGCAGCTCAATTCCGCATACATTTCAGCTGCTCTTAGAGCTGTACATTGTTATGCAGAATGCCAACACTTTTTAAATATTTTTGAGAACTTTTCAGAATATTTGGGGATCCAATTGTTTTACTGCTGAAAAAAATAGTGACAATTTCTATATTATCAATGTGATATTTGCTTTATAGTAAGAGAAATTACTTTTCTTTATTGCTTACCCATAAGGGTTGACTGAAGTTTATACTGAAGAGTATAGTTTGAGGTTCTCCATGCTATTTTCAAGTTACTATTTTATATTGAATGCTACTTATTAACTTCAAATTTAAAATTTTGAGGAGTACCTTATTGTTGCTGTAGCAAGCTAATATATTTTGCTGTGATTCAGTATCATGCTTTCCTCTTACATGCTATTTGGTTATTTCTTTAAAGTACTTCTGTTTCTAAAGCACTTTCAATTATGTTAGGCTTTTCTGGAATGTCTTTAAAGTTTTCCTCAAAGACTGTGAATCTGCCTTTCTGATACTCAGTATCTCTCCTGCTCTAACAAATTATGCTGAGCACTAGTTTTGAAATGTTTCATTTTCCCTTTCATTAGAGCGGTGTTTCTTCAGTGTAAGGAGTTAGTTCTGCATATTATCTAAAAGTGCATAAGCTTCTAGCCACAGATAGCTACCTTCTTTTCTCTCAGTAGAAAAATACAAGCATTGTGTTGACTGTTTTTGATTTATAGAATACAGAGACCTCATTCATTCTGATTTCAAGGTCATGGCTATGTGATCTTCTTGACAAGTTTGAACATCTTGCAGATAAACATCAAGAAGTCCTCATGAATAACAATGACTGAACTGTCAAGATAGTAGTAGTATGATTAAAGGGAGCATCTTCTAAATGCAGTACATAGTAAGGAATGTGGAGGAAACTTCTAAACCTTACTGTTGTGATAAAAGCATGTGCCATTTTTAATGTAATGGTGAGCTGGATTACTGACTGCAATCAAGAATAAATGAACTGGCCTATTTAGCCAGGAAGAGAGGGATTTTTACAATTTTGTATAAAGCAGAATGATCTGTAAAAAGCTCAGAAAATATGACAAGGCCTTTGACATGGTCCTCAACCACATCTTTATCTCTAAATTGGAGAGATGAGGATTTGAAGGGTGAACTATTCAGTGGATGAAAAATCAGTTGGATATTCACAGCCAGAGAGTTGTGTTCAATGGATCTTTGTCCAGGCAGAGGCTGCTGATGAGTGGTGTCCCCCAGGGATCTGTCTTGGAACCAGTGCTCTTCAACATTTTTATCAATGACACAGACAATGGGATTGAGTGCACACAGTCAGCAAGTTTGCAGATGACATCAGGCTGAGTAGTGCAGTTGATAAAATAGAAGGAAGGGATGCCATCTTGCCAGGCTTGAAAAGTGGGCCCATGTAACGTAGGTTCAGTAAGGCCAAGTGCCCGGTATTGCACTTGATTTGAAGCAATCCCAGATATTTGTACAGACTGGGAGAAGAACTCACTGACAGCAACTCTGTGGAGAGGGGCTTGGGGGTCATGTTAGATGAAAAGCTTGACATAAGCAAACAGTGTTTGCTTGCAACTTGGAAAGCCAACAGTATCCTGGGCCGCATGAAAAGGAAGGTGGCCTGCAGGAGGAGGGTGGTGATTGTTCCCCTCTACTGAATGTTTACATGGTCTGATAATGACAAGGGGCAATGGCTTTCAAGTTAAAGAGGGGAGACTTAGATTAGATGTTAGAAGGAAAATTTTCTCTCAGAGGTGGTGAGGCAATGAACAGGGTGCACAGAGAAGCTGCAGATATTTCATCTCTAGAGGTGTTCAAGGCCAGACTGGATGGGGCCCTGGACAGACTGTAATGGGTGGCAACCCTGACCACAGCAGAGGGGTTGGAAGTATCTTAAAGGTTTCCTCCAATCCAAGCCATTCTATAATTACATAATTCTGTGATTTTATTATATCTTTCTCTGACTCTGTTTGTCTTCTGTGGAAGGCCATCTTACAGCATTCAAGAAAAATTCTTAATGCTGCTGAGTTCCATATGAGAAGACTGACAGGTTGCAGAGTTTGGCACACTTGCCTTCTTTCTGTTCAGGACTGCAAATACCAGTGGTGGCAAAGATCCAAACTGACCTATGCTGACAAAATAATTCTAGTAATTCTCCAGGGAATCTGAACACAAACACATTTAGTCTTTTACTTTCATATGGAATTCAAAGCTCTGCAAAAACCCTGTTGTATGCTGGTTTTATGGTTTTAATTTTATGAATGGTTTTACGGTTTTCATCAATATCCCTCATCATAACATCATGCAGCGCACTGCAAGTTAAAAGTTAATGCTGCAGTTCCATAGACAGTTGATACTTCTGGTCTCTTGATCTCAGAAGTATGAACTACAGCTCCCAGACTTCATTTTTCCATTTCTGTTTTCCATTTTGAGGAAAAGATAGAAGTGACTGAAAGTCATGAGTCTTTTCTTTTTTGCTCCCTGGTCATTTCACCTATAGCACTAGAGTAAGGACAGTTTTGGAAACTCTCTTTCACATTTTATTTGATTTATGAGCTTCAATTACAGTCATATTGTATTATATTGTATCATCCCACATTACACTGCTATATTTAGTGAATTAAGTTTTTCCCATAGCTCATTGCCACTGTTTTCCTTGTTTAGGCCCATCTCCCTACCTTTTTTTTATCTCTTCTCCCCAGCGTTCCCAGGACATGGATCCATGGGTCCCTTCTCTCCCTTGTCATAGAACCAGGCCAAACCAGGCTTAACTGTGACAACCTTGCAGTTGTGAATTCTGTGCTACACTCATTCATTAACATCTTGGTGTGGTACCACATGAGACCGACACAAGGAGATACATCCAACAAGGTTCTAAAGAGTGATAAATAAAGTGGGTACATTAAATTCCTAGATAAATTTCATAGAAGTAGGACATGTGAAAATTGAGTGGCTAAGATTCCCATGCCCAGTGTGACTAGGGATGCTATGTGTGTTAATTAAGCAAAGAGAAACAAGAAAATAGTTTGTGTGCATTTTGAGGTGCATACAATTCACAATATAACAGGTTTATAGTCTCAGTGCCAGATTAACCTAGCCAGAAAGGATAATTGATTGGTTTTATGCATCATTGCACAGTGTCTAAAGGCACTCATAATCTATGGTTGACTGCATTTTGAGTATTGCCAAAATGAATACAATCCCTTCACTGTTGAGTAAGATCATAATATTTATATTAACAATAGAGAACTTTGAATAATATACAATTCCATTATGTCTTTTCTATAAAGTTAAGATTCTTTTATGTCCAAAATCAAAAACAGATTGCACAACCCAAATAAATAGGATCTCGTTGGCATTTTTCAAATAAAATTGCTTATTTGTCTAAGTCTTTATCATATAGATTTGAAAATATATTCTTACAGTATGGACTGTAAAATTAATTCAACTCCCTGTCTTTTTTGTATATATGCTCTCAAAATAAGATACAAAGGATATAAAGGAAATTGTCTTGTAAGTTTACGAGGCTGAGAAAATGCAGCAATTATTATGATTTCTCTAAATCGTTTGTTTTTTTTTTTTCTTTCTAATTGCAAGGAGCCCTGTTATTTTGGCATAGAATTGAGAGCCAGTAGTTGTTAATTTGAGTTCTGTCGCTGCCATTTTGTGCTTCTAGAATTCACAGAATCACAGAATCACAGAATTATCAAGGTTGGAAAAGACCTAAAAGATCATCCAGTCCAACCATCACCAATACTCCCCAGCTAAATCATATCCCTCAACACAACAATTCCAACAACAATTCCAACAACAATTCTGTGCTTTGAATTCTCCATGAGTAAAACAAGGATAAAAATAACTTCTTTGTATAAAGCTTCAGGATTTATTGATGAACAAAGTATGAGATTAATTGGTTGCTGGGCCTATAGGAATCTTTAAGGCACCTAAGTACCCTAGAACAGCTGGGAGAAGGGAAGAGTGTTGCAAGTTTTTAGCTAAGTGGAATAGCCTCACCATTTCAGTGGGTAGTTACATTACACTCATTGAAGGTTTTGATTGAAATTCCTGAAGCAAATTGGGCAGCAGAGTGACTGGCAGCCTTCTGCAGTCAATGGAGTTAGGGTACAGAAAGAAGACCTTTTCAGGATAAAGTGCAGACAAAAAGAACAATGCTACTGGCATGTTATGGTGATACTGAACAGTCTCAGTAACAGAAAGAGAGCACAGTGTCCCTGGCCAGAAATTATCTCTGAATGTTCTTTTCTTCATCCCTCACAGGCAGAGGAAAAGAGCACCAGGCTGGTTTGGGCATTTCACTCCCACAGAAGTCACAGCTGCAAACTGCATTTTCTGTTGCCTAGCTGGGTTCACACTCTGCCCTGCAAACTGATCTCAATTAATCCCCTCCCATATCCCTGAATTTCCAAAGCTTTGTGCATAACAAACTCACTAGAAATTCTGAGCTTCTCTGAGTGAGTGTAGTTTCCACAAGTCAGGCACAGCATTACAAAGTTTCATTACTCACATACTGCCCTTTTAAATCTAGCCTAAGGTCTTCTGCTTGTGAGTGTTAAATAAAAAGGACAGAATCTTTCCTGGGTGAAAAATGGCACTGAAGCAAGGCCTTCCTTTCCTCCCGCTTTCACAGAGTTTGATGGGATTGTTAAGAGAGGAGCACTTATTTCTAATTATTTTTCACGTTTCTGTGAGTTCCCATCTAAAATTTTTCTTACTTCATCTCTACCATTTCTCCACTATTCTTGTGACACAAAATGACATAGGCTGTACAGCAAAAATCACTGATACAAATGCATCTGCTGAGCCACAACATAATGAGAAGCTGCACCATTAAGAACAATTGCAAGGTCTTGAAGGTGATCAGAGCATTGAGGATATAGGTATCCAGCTGTGATGTCATCAAGATGGCCTCAAGAGCACTTGCTCACACTGGCACTTTTTTTTCTAAGAAGGAAAAAAACTAATGGGAACCTGAGGAAATATAAATACAGTAAGTGGACTGCACATTAGGATTTTTAAAGAAGCAATAGATATGTTCCATAAAATGTACCTGCAGACCTTGAAAGGAATTGTCTTCTCAGGGAGCTCTTCTACCTTCTTACAGTTTGGTGTACAAACACTGTTTTCATCCATAATACAGATTTCTCTGAGACACTGCAGTAAGCTTAACTTCTCACAGCTGTGTCTTTTCGTATTAGACAGAAAGTAGTACTTTGTGACTGGACGATTTCTGAGCACTAGCTTAAGTATTTCCATTTCACTTACTGTATTTATATTTCCCCAGGCTCCCACTAGTTTGACTCCTTCTTACTAAAAATTGTGCTGTCTTCATTCCTCCATGCTTTACTGGAGGCTGCACTGCAGAACACACACACCAGCATGCAAAATGGTCACAAAACAAAGTAGAATCATAAAATCCTAGAATGGGTAGGAAAGGACCTTAGAGATTATCAAGTTCCAACCCAACTGCCGTGGGCAGGATTGCCACCTACTAGATCAGGCTTCCCAGGGAAAGAATGATGTAAGGAGTTAGTATGTTGAAATGAGTGATACATCCCAACTTTGCTGATTGAGAGATAATGCTGAGGAGTGTATCTGTCTGAACACTTCTCCATGAGGTCTCTCACAATTGTGCTGATGGTCTTTATCCTCTAGAGAAGAATTCAGATGTCATCAGGTTGAAGTTGGCTTTGAATGTACTAGTTCATACATATCATGCAGGCTCCTGGAACTATTCTGCCTAAGCTTCCGTGTGGACCGTTTTGCTTTATTCCCATAATATTGTGCAATACATATCAATTTGTATTGCACATAACACTAAAAAACCAACTAAACAAAAAACAGTATTTCTTGTTTCCCAGGCAGTAGTCTATCCATTCAAATTAATCACCAATTTCAAATAGAAAATAGCCTGAGTTAGCACTACATTGAGCCCTCCCCCTGTCCTGGTTTCAGCTCAGATGACATTGATACCACACTGATGGTCTGATTGCTGCTGAGTGATGGCTGTGTGCCTGGCACCCTTGGCAGCAGGCAGGCTGCATTACAAGCTGTGTTAGGCCACAGGTTGGACATGCCTCTCTAACTGGTTCATATTTGCAAAGCACTATGTCCAAATTCTATAATTTTGACAAAAAAACAATCATTGTTCTTTCTAGACTTTTGTTAAGAACTATGATAATATCTGGTTCAAAATGAGAGACATTTTTAACAAAACACTAGCTTTGTTCATTTTTCTCATTAGTTAGAAATGTGTGTGATTTGCTGTTATTGTTTTTCTTAAAGCCATAGCACTGGAGTTGAGCAATTTCATGGAAATCCCAGTTGCTGTTTGGAAAAGTAGGATAATTGCTGTCACTTGGGGCAGTGGAGCAAGTCCTGAGGACACAAAACTGTCAAGAAAAGAAAGAAGGGGAAAAAAACATAATGTATATTTATTTTTTCAAATGGTCAGAGTGAATAGGGAATTTTAACAAAAGCAAGGGCCAGATTCTGCACCAGGAAAGGGGCAACCCTGGCTATACACATACACTGGAGAATAAGACACAGGGGAACAACCCTGCTGAAAGAGATTTGGAGGTTTTGGTTGACAGCAAGTTGCAAATGAATCAACAGTGTGCTCAGGCAGCCAGGAAGGCCAGGGTATCATGGGGCACATCAAGCATGGCATGGATAGCCAGTTAAGGGAAGGGACTGTTCCACTCTACACTGCACTGGTGCAGCCTCACCTTGAGTGAGTACTGTGTGTAGTTTTGGTACACAGTACACAGTGACGATGGGTGTTATTCAGTTGAATAACGTAATTGTGCTTTTTAAATAAAATGCTGTACACATTCATAAGTTCAGTGATGTGACACATAGCAGCTACTAGTAGTTTTTCACTCAGTAAAAAAGTGGCTTTGCTTTATATTTATTACTCCTTAGTGGTAAAGAATTGTTAAAAATTGTTAATAGCTTCCCCACCAGACAGTGTTTATGGATCTGACAAAACTTCATTGCTCTTCTTCTGTTTTTCACTGTAACAAAGATCTTTCAGTTTGTACAATTTCAGGATGTACTGTATTACATTTGGAAACTGTGCTATGTACTTAATTTCATGCACAGTTCTTTGAGACAGTTTCCTGTATTTTAAAAATGATGAGTAATGGACTTTTAGCCTGTTCTTCACTATAAACACTTTGTTTCTTCCCAAAATAATCTGACCTTTAGTTCTTCAAGAACCAGTGTCTTGCACTCAGCACTTCTTTAAGAGTTTCCTATACATTAATTTTTTTTTTCTTCCTTTGAACATCTGAGATATGAGATCCTCTTTGTCTTGAAACTTAACAGAGAAGTCACCCACTCAGTATAAGCTTTTGACAGCCTTCACTTTACTCACATTCATTTTAATTCCCATGACAGCCACAAATATTCCCTATATTTTATTTCGGTGCCTTGTTACTATTAGCTGACTTTGCCTTGTGTAACTGTCGCGGGTTAAGCAAGATCTACCTGTGCCCGTGACAGGGGGGCA
>JAPSGF010000005.1:23113123-23158171 GCA_035772895.1 Perdix hodgsoniae
GATGTGGAATACTAATAGCAGAATTACAAAAGTATTAAACCATGACAGTAACTTTCCCAAGTCTATGACTATTTATCAGCATTTGAATTATAGTAGCACCTCGACTTAATGTGGGAGAAGTGGCCACTAACTGGAGTGCAGCTGGTGTTCAGACTGGATAGCAATTGTGAGCTTATTGTCATGTACCCTTGTTCAGAATTTTAAAGGTCTTTGGCACTCTATTGCTTAATCTTCCAGCTATTCATTTACACCTACAAAACTAGGAAGCCATGATGTCCAGTTCCATTTGTTTCCTGGCATAGGTAATCTCTTAGTGTGCACTAATTTCACTTACCATGGCACGTCTGGTGTAGATAACTGATAATCCATCTTGGGAATAATCTTGTGTCCAACGTGTTCCACTCATTAATCAAGTGATGAAGCCATATTTACTTTCCTGAAGAAAGACTGGGATGTAACAAACCTAGCAGAAGCATTGAATGCATTCAAACTGGGTGGCCGAATTTCTGTATGTAGCTTGCAAGCCTGCAATCAGCTTTCTCTGTAATGTTTTTCACAGTCTTAAAGAATGGGGTTTTTTTGGACTCTTTATTCCAAATTGTTCCTTTCAATCTAATGAGAACGGCATGCAGGAAAAGAAAAAATCTCTAAGGAGATGCTCAAAAAGTAAGTGCTACTTGCTTTATTTGTTAGCCATGAGTAGCAGTAAATTTTCAGTTCTGAAAAAAGGACAGAATTCACAGAGCTATGAAGGCATAAGGGGGAAGTGTGAAGAAAACAGCTGGTGAAAACTGACTGTGAAACCCTTTGTAAAGAAATATAGGAACTGAAACTTTCAGTGTGTTTGACTACATAAAGATAAGCATTAGGTTAGTTGGCATTAGTTTACCTAATAAAATTTGCCTTGAGTAGGATTTCAAAATCTAATACTCAACTAGTAGCTCAGATCTGAGTTGTCCCATATAAAGTAGTCAAGACAAAATAGTTTTTATTTCAGACTAACTAATCCGAAGTCTGAAGACACAGCTTAGTTGCCTAAAATCAAACTAACGTTAATGATTTGTAGCTGGAGCTTGGCAGTACGTGACAAAATTGGCCTAGACCTCATTGTATTATTAGAGAAACATGAGTTTCATCTTCTGTTTATTGAGGCCCATGCTTGCTTTATTAGCACTGTCACGACCGGCTGGTTTCTGATAGTGGAAATAAACTTATGAATCTATTGGCTCTTCCAGGATCAGAAGAGGGAGAAAACAGCAAGGGCAGAGACAGAAATCCCAATGGCTTTGTCAATAACAGAGAGACTTTTTTTAAAATTTTCTCTTAAAAGCAGACTGAGAGGTAGATGTTCACTTCCCAGCCTGCTTAAGATGTGGTCTATCTTGTGGTGGGATTCAACATTTGCAGTAGGTTGAGCATCAGTCAACAGTGCTTCCAGACAGCTAGGAAGGCCAACTGTATCCCGTGGTGCATCATGGAAGGCATGGACAGGTGGCTGAAGGAAGGGATTGTACCACCCTACACTGCACTGGTACTCACCTTGAATACTGTGTGCAGTTTGGGCACCATAGTACAAAAAGGACATAAAATTATTAGAGAGCGTCTAAAGGAGGGCTACAAAGAAGGTAGAGGGTCTAGAGGGGAAGACATAAGAAGAACAGCTGAGGTCCTTTGGTTTGTTCAGCCCAGATAAGAGGATGCTGAGGAGAGACCTCATGGCAGCTACAGCTCCTCAAGAAATGGAGGAGGGACAGTGCTGATCTCTGCTCTCTGGTGACAGCAACAAGGCCTGAGGAAACAGCATGGAGCTGCAATGGGGAGAGTGATGTCAGACATCAGGAAAAGGTTTTCCACTGGAGGTGGTCAGGCACTGGAACAGGCTCATGGTGCCAAACTGCCAGAGTTCAAGAAGAATCTGGACAGTGCTCTCAGATATATGGTCTGATTTTTGGGTGGTCCTGTGTGGAGCTAGGAGTTGGACTCAATGATCTTTGTGGATCCCTTCCAACCTGGGATAATACCATGTTTCTGCTAACTTTTTAAAAGTAGGGTCAAGCTTTTAGTATTTATTGAAAAATAATTTTTCTCCCACAGTTCTGCTTCTGAAGTTGTTAAGGTCACTGAGATATCATCAGTGCTATCAATAAGATTAATAGTGTGATTCAAATCACACAAATGCCTGAATGCTTTAGTGTGGAGTATCTGAAACATCTGCATAGGGCTTGCAGCTACCGGGCTTTTCTGGAGCTATAGCTGGAATGCAGGTGGGATATCCTACTGATTTTTCCTCAGGCTTCCAGGTTTCACCTGATAAACATTGATAAAATATTTCCGGTAACAAGAAGACAAAAGGAAATATGCATTAATCTACAATATATTGAATTTACTTCACGCCTTTTCAAGTGAATTTTTTTACAACCTCAAAAGCAATTTAATTGTATTATCTGTGCATAGCATTGCTGTAACATGGACAATTTTAAATTTGTACCAATTACTAAATTGCAGATAATTTTCCTATTGTTTATGGATGTTCGGTTAACATGCAGAACTGTACAAACATGGGATTGAAAGTAAATAGAAGGATCTGCTTTGTCTGGGGAGTTGGATTATATGAACTCAAGATCCTTCCAACAAAAATTACTTGATTCTATAAAATGCAGATACAATTTTTTAAAATATATTTTGTGAAAAAGCCATACACCATATTACCTTTGATAATAAGTATTTAATTGTAGATGAATTTGATAAAATTGTAAATGAAAGAACCATGCAAGCACTGTAGTATAATGATGTATGTTGCACTGATTTCTTTTTAAAAGTGGTGAATGCAATCTCATATTTTACTCTTCAGTATTTATTTTTACACTAAAATAGATTGTAAAAAGGCAGCTTCATCAGGAAGATGTAATGAAACAATTAAATCAGAGGTCAACAAGACTACAAAGATGAGACTAACATGCAAATATGTTAATTACTTATGTGAAAACCTAAATAGATTTTACTTGTAAACATACCACTAAATTCTATTTTTAAAAAAATATGTTGCTAGTATAATGAGAATAGGAATGTATACCTTTGCAACTGTGTTTCTGTGAAATTATACAGAAATTGAAAATAAACCCTGAAAAATACAGAGCATCATCTAATAATACAGAACGCATGAAGAAATGAATTTTGAGTATTTTATACTTTGGCAATTTAAAATGTTATTTACCAGACACTATTATTTGCATTTTGCATCTTTCATACCTACTGAACAATATTAAATTACAAAGTTGCATTCTGCTCTCAGCTTTTCAATATACTATCAAAATCAGAACTAAAAAAAAAGAGTGGCTTAATCCATCATTTAGTAAGTGTTTGAGTGTTACCTGCTAGATGAACCTCATGAAGAATTAAAGCTGAAAGACATAACAAGGTCATTCTAGTGACTACAGCCCATTAAAACAAATGATTTGGGAAAAAAATTTGTAGGGCAGCACAGCTTGTTCTCTGATGGAATAATTAAGCTCAAGCAAAGACATAAGAATCTTTTCTATAATCCAAGTAATATCTATCTCTACCAAGCAGTAATTGCAAAGTAGCTAGATTTAGGTGACACTTCAGCTCCACAAAACTTACATCTTGGCTATGCAAATCACACCATGAAGAATAATGTTTAGGCTTTTGGAGACAGAAATGTTGGAGAGCCTGCTGTTTAGAAAAGATGAGTGTTTGGTATAAGATTCTCTCTTTGTTTGCTGTACATATTAACAATTCCCACTGTACTGTAAGTTTTACAGGGACAGAGCATAAGATCAAAAAAAAAAGCAAACAAACAACAACAAAAAAAAACACATTTTTTTCAGTCTATTCAACTCACAAATAGTAGGATTTCCATGAGAAGACATCATGCATAATTCTTGTTTTAACAGTTTTTCATCATAAAGCACTTAGTTTTGTCAGAATCCAGATAAACCCAAAACTTGAGATTTAGACAACAGCACTACATTTCTATCCACATTATGTACAAAATAGTAGCTTTTTCTTCTTGCTGTATTGAGAAGGAAAAAAAAGGTGGCTGGCGAATTTGGTAGCTGAAATAGAATTCCTAAGGAAGCTTCCCAGGGTCACTTCCAGAAAGCATGTTGTCTTTTCTTTATTTGGAGAATACCTGGCATACTCTAGATGCAAGCAGAATTAAGTAAATGCCATGAATTGAGAAAGAAAATCAAAATACTTACATAGTTAATGTTAAAGTGAGAGTTTGAGACCATCTCTTGCGGGCTAATTAGGCTAAACCTTACTACATTTTGTAAGTTACACCATCTCCAAAACCACTGAGGTTACATGACACTGGTGCATATGCTGTCAGCTTGGAAATCAGATTCACTCACTAAGGCTGAACTTGGAGTAGAGTTCCCCTCCCCACTATTGAACTTGAAAGCAGTGCAGAGATTGTTTTCATTTGCAGGAAGGAAGTAGTCTTGAAAACTGTCTGGGCTCTGGGAAGAAGTCTTTTCCCTCCCCAGCTCCTGGGATGAATGTCCTTTATCATTTAATACTCTCTCCACTGCATCTTCCCCAGACAAGATGGAGAATGTGGGAAACTGGATTAGGGGATATCAAAGCCCATATGCTGGGGTGCAGCAATACATATAGAAATGGGTTTTGTTCTAAACCATGTTTAACCTGAACTTCATTATCCAAAGCAAACATGTTTCTGTAATGTGGTCTCTACAGCAATGCAGTGGCAATCCCCCTTAGCCATGGCGTGGGCTTGAATCACAGTCATATTTATATACCCCAAAATGCCTCTAGATACCTCAGGGAATACACAGTGTAACTCTGTGGGTCAGATGAACTGCAGTATCTGCAGTTTGGGTGGTTCATAAAATGAACAATTTCCAGAGCTGGCCTACCACCTTTGCCAGTGAAAACAAGATGTGTGCTTTCCCTCTTTTCATGTTATGTTATATCTGTAAGATCACATTGTCTTGTTGTGACTCTACACCTGTGTAAAAGCAAATAAAGTATTTTTAGAATATAAATATAACGGGGATTTTTTGGCAAAATGCTTATAGTAAGTCAGTCATTACTGTGAATATCCAGAAGAGTAAGTGATCATTTATTCATTTTATGCACTGCCACCCAAGAGTAAGATTAAATAGGTTATAGGCCATATGTTTTGGAAAAGGAGAAGATGTGGTAGCAGAAAGTATGCTGATAGCTCAATCTGAATCCAAAAATTTTCCACCCAAACTTCTTTAAACTTAGTGGAGATTTTAGGTGTCAATAGGCAGAAGGAAAAATAAGAGGTTAACTTTAAACAACTTCATACATTTGGGCATACATAGTTTTATCCAGACTAAGTATCAGTCAGTTATCAATAATGAAAAGCATCTCAACAGAACAAATGAAAACAAACCTCAGCCAATGGATGTCACACTGGAATGCAACAAAATACCTTCTAGAGGTTCCCTTGCTCTTCATACTTAAACATGGTGTGACAAGCAAATTCAGATCTGGCTACTTGATAAAACAATGTTAATATTAAGGTTGACTTTTTCATTAATAACCGCCTCACCTTCCAAAATCCAAAGATTCCAATGCAGCATAAGAACTACAGATCTGTGTACAAGTTTCTACATCTCCAGCACATTTCCTCTTCTTTTTCTGTTAACACCCTAGGGATATTTTTAGGAGTTAAAATAAGCGATTAAAGACACTTCTGTTGCCAGTTTTCTACCTTTAAGATGTCAAGCCTTTCTTATTTGAGGTTTCTACTTTTTAAATCTAACTAGCTGAAATGGAAGCCACCCACACCATTTTTCTATGAAAATGAGATATTTGCAATCTAATCCTCGCACTGCAGCTCCATTCCTCCATCATTCACACTCCATCGATGTCATCTCAGTGGTCTGAACAAGCAAAGGCACGCACATAATTAATTCCACGAGGGACAGCTTATTCATATATTGCGCACGCAGCTCTTGCTCTTTGTCTATCAGTTGCACGTAATTTACAATGGTTATTTCTGCTAATTCGCGTGCACTCTGTAAATTACATTCTAAATAAAGCTCCAAGTTTTCAGACTTTTTTATTTTGTAGTTCAGTCAAACGTTTTCCATTGTACTACACGCACATCAGCTCACACACGGACCCTGGAAAAAAGCTTTTTCTATTCTTCAGCTCGTGCTGCGCATGAAGTGGTTTTAAAAATAACACGGCAACAATTGCTTGCACATGTGGATGTCATAAACATTGCCCCGGGCGCCCCTTCCCTCGCCCCGGTCGCCTAGGAACGCGACTCTAAAATGGCGGCGGCTGCCGACGCTGCCGGCAGGCAGGTGAGGGGAACCGCGGCTCTCCCGCCTGCCAGTGGCGCCCGCAGCCGCAGCGGACGGCATCACCGCTGTCGCCCCCAGCGCGGCTCTTCGGAGCCGCCCGCCGCTGTGGCCCTCCCGCCTCGCCCCTCCGGCGGGCGGTGCCGCTCTGCTGGGGCGGAGGCAGGAAGGGGGTTCGCTCGGCAGCGCGTTGCGGGTGGCGGTGTGCCGCGTCGAGCTGGGGGTTTCGCTGGGACGGGGTGGCAGAGGGCCGGGGCCTGGCTGGGGGAGGAGATGGGGAAAGCTCAGCTAGCGCTCTGAAGATCAGCTCCCTTCGGGCGCTGCCCTTTCCCTTAAGCATGGCTGCTGAGCTGGGGGTTCCATTCTGGAGGTATGAGTGCTCCCGTCTGCATGCCTGGCAGCTGCTCCCCTTTGCTCTCCCCGGGAACAGGCAGTGGTGGTCCTGGCTCTGATGTACAGCTGCCTTCCTCCAGGCAGCTTTTCCTTTTCCATTGGCAGACTGTGTGGGCCATTTGTCCAGGACTTTCCTGCCTGACAGCTGCAATCAGGCTGCGGCCATATCAAGTTTTGGACAAATGGCCATGTTCAGCCATGTGAGGTGGCTGTGCTGAGTCAGTATACACATAGGCCTTGCTGGATCCCCTGGGAAAGTACCGCAGGTTTCGTGCACTTGTGTTTGCACTCAAAGCGATCTTAAGCTCCAGAACACGCTACACGGACTCATCATGCAGCTAGTACGGGCTGCTCTAATCATACCGTCAGTACTTGGAAGCTGTTTTGTATTTGCAAAAATACTTCATAGAGTCATAGAATCACAGAATGGCTTGGGTTGGAAGGGGCCTCAAAGCTCCAACCTTCAGCCATGGGCAGGGTTGCCACTTGCTAGATAGGCTGCCCAAGGCCCCATCCAACCTGGCCTTGAACTCCTCCGGGGATGGGGCACCCACAGCCTCGCTGGGCAGTCTGTGACAGTGTCTTCTCACTCGCTGAGTAAAGAACTACCTCCTAACATCTAACCTAAATCTCGCCTCTTTTACTTTAAAACCATTCCCCTTTGTTCTTTTGCTATTAGACCGTGTAGAAAGCCACTCCCCTTCCTGATTGTAAGTTCCCCTCAAGTACTGGAAGGCTGCAAGGAGATTTCCCAGGGACCTTCTCTTATCCAAACTAAACAAGCTCCACAATTTGCAATTTTGTGTTGTAAGCAAAAATGATCTTACTGATGCTGAGCATAGTACATCATTTACTAACTCCCTGTTGTTCTGTGGAGACATCTTGCTTTATTAAGTGCTGTAACTGAGATCTCTAACACTCATGTTAAAAGAATTGCCTTTACAAATTATGGCATATTACTAATATGCTCTGAACATTTCATCTACTTCTACTTTTTTCAAAGCTAAGTATACAGAGTTTTCTGAATGCATACTTTTAAAAAATCATATGCATAAAATAAATCTGCAAATGTATTGCAAGTTAAGTTGTTCTCTTGGTGATCAGTTGTGCAGTTTGCCTGACATGAGCTGAGGAGCCTCTTCTTTGAACAACCATCTCATATCTATGAACTATGATTCTCAACAGGAAAAAAAATAGTAAAAAAAGCCAAAAATCTAGAGTGAGTGTAACATAATTGTTGATGTCTTTTTTATCAGTTTAAAGTAGAAACTATTAATTCAATATCTCTTTGTTTTATATTTTGCTATAGTTCATGAGGGGCATGATTCATATGCTAACTTTGGCGTGTGTATTAATTTAGAGGCTGAATATATATGTGCTACAATGTAATGACTTATGCAGGATCTTGTGCTTAAAAATGTACTGTGTACTGTCAGGCAGTAGAGAAACAGCTGAAGATCTGTGGCTTTAAGAGGAGCGTGGATGTCTTGGTGTTGTATCTGGCTAGACAGTAAGTAGAATGTTTCTCTTTTACTAGAAGTGGAACACACAGTACCTGGTAACCATAGTACTTTCTTTAACAGTCCGTGAACATCATTTTTACATGAAATACCATCTTTATACCTAGTCTGTGCATGTTGTGCAAGAAGAAATGGCAAAGAAACATAGGGACACAGGGAGCAGAGCTGCATGAGCTGTGAAGCAGTTAAATGCCTCAGCCCTAGGCACGCAGTCCTCCTTTAGCAACCAAGCATTGCTCGAGGGTCTGTAAGTTCAGAGAGTTTTGCATGAACTTCTACCACAGGGAACAGAGACATGAAGCTTAATGGGCTGATCTCTACCTGTTCTAACTGGCTTGTAAGTCTGGGTGGAAAGAGTATCAAAACAGCAAATGAAGAAACACAGGACCTGCCCAGTCTGAGAACTGCCAAATTTCTGACCTCCCTGAAGAAATCTGTTGTTGCAATAGCAAAACTCAATGGTAGGACCTTTGATATTACTTGCATCTTGGCTGTTAAGAACCGAAGGGAGGGGAGGGCCACATGAAGTGAGTACAGGAGCTGTTTGAGGCAGTCAGCACTGATCAGAGAACTGATCTCTGGGAGCTTTGTGAAGCAGCTGAAGAGATGGGGCAGATGAGGAGAAGAAACCATGCAAAGGGAAGGAAGGCAAAGCTTTCATGAACCTGTGGGTGATCTGGGTTGATAGAGCTGTAGGATGAATATGCTGAGAGGCTACCAGAGAGAGATGGATACATGACAGGACATACTTCCAAGTTTTTGAAAAGCATACTTTGAATTTCTGGCCAGGGCACAATTCCAAGTGTTGCATACCTGTCTGCAGCCTCACAGCTCTGTCTAGAGTTTGTACTGCTGGTATAGTGTAAAGAGCTAGTATAGTATAATAATTTAGGCACAAGGCCTTCAAGGTCTTTAAGTTCTATGAATGCAACAAACAAACAAACAAAAACAGGTGTTAGGGGATTTGAGGATTATTTAGTTTGCTTTTTGTGGTAATTAGGTGGCCTTGAAAGTCTCAGTGTATCCCCTTAGCACATCTCCTGATTAACACCAGGAAGGAATTCAAAACTCTGTGGAAAGAAAGTATGAAACATCTGGTTACTGTTAAATTATTTTAATGTTTATTTTAGAAAGAAGAAAGCATAGAAAATCTTAGTAAGGAAGATGTTTACATACTGGCATGGTGTGTACAGTCTTAAGTGTATTTTCTGATGCTAAATACTTAAAAGTATATTCTAGCTGGCTTTGAAATACTCCTTGCTATGGAATAAAGAAAGAATAACAGAATAAAAAGAAACAATCAGAATGCAGATATAGAGGTGATCTCTCTTCCCATGAAACCATTTTGAGAAAGATACAAGTTTGTTTCTTTAATGATTGAAGAGAACCAATTTTCTTTTATTCTATCCCAAATTACCTTGAACCTCAGCCAATCTCAGTATTAGAATATGCTTTCGTAAGTGTTAATTTGACATAATTTTCTACTGGCTAAAGTAGGAAGAAAGTTAAAAAAAAAAATTAAAGTCAATCAAATTTGAGGGAACCAAATTTTACTTTTAAACCACTACTGTTAAAGGCATTTGAAAAAGTTTACATTTGGTCACTGAAAACTGTCATCCTAGGAAAACTGATTAACTTAGCAGTAGGTAGGATAAGAAGGCTGGAGGCCAGAAAGTATCAGTTTGTAAGAGATGTGCAAAGCCTGGAAGGCATACAGAAAGGGACATGTTCCTCTGAAATGGTAGAGGAATTAAGCTCTACCTGGGGCAAATTAAATGCCTTAATACTGCAAAGAAAAAAAAACACAACAGATTAGGACTTGGAGATAGACAGCCTCATCTTGACTGTTACAATGGAGTAAAGCCAATTAAAATGTAAACCTGTGACAGAATATTGGGAAATTTTGGCTTTGCTATCTGAAACATAATTTGGCAGTATACAGGTAAAAGTCTACTGAAAAAAAAAAAAAAAAAAGAAAAAGAAAAATAACTCTGGAAGAGCTCTGCATTTCCTGTCAGCTTGCATGCACTTTATTACCTGCAGAAATGTATTTGCTTGTGACAACAAAGTAAACACATAAATACATACTTGCAGGCTTAGATTTTAGGGATGATTTGAGGAAACCAAATAACCAGTTAAACAGAGTAGCTGCCTGGGATAAGCTCATACTCAGAAATGCATGAATTAAATACAGCACATCAATTTTGTGGTGTTTGTTCTTGGTATTTTTTTTTTTTTTCCAAATGCAAGATAGAAAACGTGCCCACTCCTTCCTTGTATCTGAAAGGGTTCCTGGGGAAAAAAAAACAAAACACATGGGAAGAGGGACTTGGCTTCACAGCTGGAACACAAGCAGAGCAGATTAGGCTGATGGTGTGAGATTAATTCCTACCAATCTGGTTAATTCTTTCTGAAACCCTGACCCTGCTCATGCAGAATGTTCAAAACTGACATGAAAATTTTATTATATCAAGAAAAATTGTAAAGGTCGTCTACAATTATTTGAGAGGAAATCAAGAACATTTATTTAAAGCAGTGAAAAACAGCAACAATTAGTGAAAATTACTTGACAGCTCACCCATATTCTCTGGTTAGTAGGTAATTTGTTATTTAGAGCACATGAGCAAGTTCAGCTTCAAAGTGCAAGGTAAACAATTAAACTGAAATCCCTACAAGTACATGGGAGAGAGATTCAACCTCAAGCAAGGTATTAATTTAAAACAAGATTGCTAATGATTATGAATATTAAGTTTATACGAGAAAAATGTTGAAGAAGGGCAAAAGATTTCACAACATGCATTAATACAAAAGATAAGAAATTGACAGCAGTGTGCTTGTTGTCTGCCTTCTCTTAGCATCTCTGGCACCATGGCCAAAGAATCCATACTGTCCTTTCACAACATTTTTCCTTTTATGTTTGTGGCCCCCAGAATGCAAAAATCGTCCTTCTGTGTTCTCAATAGAATTTCCACCATCTGGAAAGTAGATGAAATATTGTACTCACTGAAAAATATATGCTTTTATGGAAAGAGAAATTAATGTATTACTGAGTTTGTTCCCATTTCTTTACTATTTGCTGCTTTGTTATGCTTTCGCGTGTTTATCATGCACGTTATCTCTCCCTTTTGTACTGTCTTTTTGCTATGTTTTCTACAGAATGTTTGCTTTTTAGTACTTACATAATATTGGTTACGAGAAATCAAACTGCTTATGAAGTGATTACGCCTCACTTTATTTTCTTCCGCTAGAGGACTAAGAAGTATTCCAAGTCTGTCACTGTTTCATAGGTTGAGGTATTTGTGGATTAACAACAATAAGGTAATGTAATAAAGCTGTAATGCCACCTAAATATGTTTGAATTATGTTTTTATATGTTGAATTATGTTTTTATATATGTTTGAATCCAAACCTTACTAAGAAGGGGAAATTTATAAAAGACACTATTTTCTAACTTGCTTTTAAATACTTTACTATACAGTAATTTACATGACTTTCACAAAGGAAATGAATTCTTAAAACACCAGAAATGCTCGCTCAGGTCAGTAAGTAGCTCTGTGAAGAGAAAAAATAAATAAATTTACATTCCATGTAATTGAGGAGTATATGTGTATCTGCTGCCCCAGGCTAACATCAATTATATAGCATCTTATGTCAACTTTGTTGAAAGACCTGTGCTTATCCAACTGTTCTCAAAGAAAAGCAAAACTATGGATATGCTAAGAGGTTGAACTAAAATCACAGTATAAGGCTTTCCAGTTTACTTCTAAAAGGCACTAAAGAGTAAGGAGAAATGGACTGTTGACTGTGAATAAGACAAAGATGGAGAAATACCATTCTGTATTACAGGTGTGTGTGTACCCACACTACAAAAGGTACAATAATCACTGCAAAGAATGTGATGGTTTTCAGATTGCTATTTTCACTCAACCATGTTTTTCTGAACCTTAAAGTAACTTTTAATTTCCTACAGGAAAACTTACTTTGTCTGTTCCTTTCAACTTTCAGAAAATAAGTCAGTGGTATAATTCAAGATCTAAAATCATTCCTGCACTAGCAAATTACATTACAGAAATCAAAATAGTGTTGTCCTTGTTTTAAACTGCAAGGATAAGCAGCTGTGCAACATTAATGCTCTCAGCTGTTTCAAGGGCCAGACTGGCATTCCCTTCCAGATATTAACCTTGCATTCATATAAAGACTGCAAGATTAAAAACTTCCTATGGTAAAATAGTTTTTAAAAGACTATGTTCTCTAATGTTAAATTTGGACTGTTGTGTTATAGTTTTTCTAACTCTAATTTCAGATCCGAGATTTAAGTTTCTTGGAGAAAAACTACTGTTTGACTGAGCTCTATCTCAACAACAATGAACTCACAGATATATCAGGTATTTGTCTTCCCTTTTCAGATTACTGAACTGTACTTTCTATTTTGTGTATTGGTGTTCAAATTTATAACAGTGAATAACAGCCAGTATCTTAGTGGTTGAAAGCTCACATATCTGTGTAAATGTTAATTATTTTCTTAGGGATTTGATTTGTTCCAGTATACTTGAGTGGCAATAAACTGCGAGTTCACATCAAGCTTATGTTGGTTTCAGGGTAATGAAATATCACATGATTTAATATCAGGCAATTGTAAAATATTTTGGATCCAGCATGACCATATCTTATATTCTAAATGAATATTTGAGGTTGTTTTTCTATCAGATGGTTTGCAGTCCTGACCAGGCATGGCAGAAGCAGATAAAAGAATCTCCTGGGAGCCATTCATATTTACATAATGAAAAACTGTAGCACTGATAGACTTAGTATGAAAATGAAAGAGAATTAATGAATAAGTTGTCTCATTTCCTGTAGTTTCTTCATTATGTAGTAACACTTAGAAGTGTTTTGCAGAAAAACATTTTTATTACAAAGTTCCATTTTTTTACTTATATATCTGTATATATTTTGCTTGCTCTTGTAGATTAAGATAGCTGTGCCATACCACTGAATTTCTGAATGAAGAGGCCAAAGCATATCCATACATTTGTGGATTTTAGATGTTTGAAATATTAATATTTTACTTTTTTATCAGTTCCTATAAAATATTAAAATGAGAAATTGTGTTGATTAGTTTCTGTGAGATCTTGTGGAAAAATGAATGTTTGAAAGAAAAACATATCTCTTCTGTTTAGGCAGAAGAGACATTACAGTAGACACCAACGTAGGGGTTTAACAAAGCATGAGTGTTGTTAGCAACGTGGATGAGAAAAACTGTAGAAATTGGAAAATAAGCTATTGAAACCAGTTGTGGTATGATGATGTGAACATGTAGTCTGGGTCAGCCACAGCACTGCTTGGAATAACTTCTTAATACATTAATAATAACTTGAAATGGAGCTACTTTCTATAGGTATAATTATGAATTGCTTGAAAGGCAAAGGCAATGTTAGGTAAGGATAAAAGGAAGTGGAGTTAAAGAGTACTGGGATATAAGAGTCTATGGGAACTATTGAGTCATGGCCTGAACCACTGATTGATCACCTGAGGTGAGCACTGAGCCAGCCATGGGAGCACAGGTAAAGGCAATTCAGCTGTGTGACCAGAAGGGGTGGAGCCTGGCTGCACCTCTCCTAGACCCCATTTAAGGGCTGACTGCCGCTGGGGAAAGATCTCTTTCTGAAGATTTCTCCTTTCAGAGTTTTCTACTGTAAGCCTAGGACACAGGTGAGCATTTCATTTTTGATTTTTTTTTTTTTTTTTCCCATCGTGATAATCTTTCTAACTATAAACCTGTAAAATACCCTCCTAACCACGCTGTTCTTCTAACTGTACTTTTGCTAATTGTACAAGAAGAAAGGAAGGGATGAAGAAGGGAGCTGGTACAGATGTTTTTGGGTCAAGAATGATCAAGAGAAATAAAAAGAACTAGGGTCAAAACGAAAGCATGTTGCATTCAAACAGTGTGACCAGGAATGCAACAGAGATATTAAAATCTCTGATAAAATTTTTTTACTATTCTCATGCAGGGTGTTTTAAAAATGTAGATCTGGGTGTATAACAAGAATGTAAAATTCAGTGTGCAACGTAACAAAATAATTGTCTAGATAAATGCAATGAAGTATAATGAGGACAATTATTTTTTTTTTTTATTTCAGGTGCTCTGAAAAACTTGCGTTCATTACAGATTCTGTTGCTTCACAACAACCAGTTAAAACACCTTGATGAAACAGTGAAGGAATTAAAAGGAATAATAAGCTTGCGGACCCTAAGTAATACCTTATTTTTTGTTTTGCAGAACAGTGAGCAGTAGTTTTTAAGAATATCTTACCAGGATATGTTTCTTGTCTGTTTGTGCATCACTTGCCAATAGCTTCTGAAGCTAATTATCAATTTCTTCTAAATTTGATGGAAGTGACTTGTAATACATAAAATTCCCATAGAGACTACTGCTGCTAAGGTTTAGGCTGCTGGCTAGCCAGTCTTCTGCTTAAGTAGCTTGGAGACAGTCAAAGCTATGTGCTGCTCCCTGTTTGTAAGGGAAAATGGGAGAGTGTTGATATTATCATAGAGGTGATGGGAGATGAGAAACTGGTGTCGCTGTTCTTGAGAGTGCAGGGAAGATTACAGGTTATAGAACACAAATTTCTGTCTTGTTAATCATATTCTTTGTAGAACTTAAAATTTGCCCAGAAAGATGCAAGAAAATATAGGCTTTTAGAGTCTAAGAATGAACATACTCTGGTATAATAGCATCAAAGTGGCATGATTTTGGTATGCTAGATGGAAGTGAAGTTTCAAATTAAATTATACAAGGTGGTACTGGCACCACTAAGCTAGCGGCCTGCAGGAAAGTAGAATTCAATGCTATTAAGCTATTGAAAGTGTAGGCAGTCTTTGTGCATGGTTCCTGAGGGAATGTAGTCATAGGTCATGCCAATCTCTCAGTACTTTGAGAACACAGGAAACGGGTTTCTTGTCTCACTATTGCAATCACTGAAGGTGAATATCATCAAACCATACCTCCTTAAGCATTCAAAAAATAACTGCCTTGATCACAGGAAGTGGAAAAAATGGCTTGTGAAGTACAATTTTAATTGAACTTGATGTTGGTCTGAAATTCATAAACAAACTAAGTTTTAGAAAGACAACGTGCTGGCAAAATTATTCTTTTTCTTTTTTTCATTGTGTGCAAGAATGAAAAATAGCGCACGTAAGAATGCAGTTGTTTGAAGTGATTGGGCAAAGTCTGGACAGATTCAGTATGAATGGTGCTGTCACTTGAATTTAATATTATAGATCTACCAATTAATATGGAGCTTCAGAAAACACAGGGAGTTTGTGCTTGTAGCTCTCTCTGCTATAGAGAGAAATAGCAGATAGTGACAGTGCTGCTGAGTCATTGAGTGACGTTCACAAAAACTCTGTGAAAAACGAATGAATATTGGACTGGCCACCATTATAGAAAAGCATTTATAAAAAAAAAATTATTTTAAATAAAATAAGGCTCTTTGGTTCAAAGATATGACAGTAAATCAGTAGGAGAAATTTTAATATTCTACTTTACAGTCATTCCCTGCTAACCTTTACTATCCTTAAAAAATAATAATAATAAAAAAAAATCCAATCTTCGATGCCTTTATTTTAAAGAAATATAATAGAAATGAGTTCCCAAATTACCGGGAGTCTATTAGTTTAATAGAATGCCTCCGCATATTTGAAGTTAAGGTCAGCAGTAAATGAACAAAAAGTATTTTTGAAGTGATTTCTATCAAATTGTATTACTATAGCATCTACTTGCCTGCTTGCACTATGTAGAACTGGGAAGTGAGTGCAGCATTTCAGCTGTGTGACTTAAAAAAGGCCTGTGCCCATAGTCCATCTTTATAAAATAAAAAAATGTTTTGGAAATGGGAAGGTTTTCAGTGTTGTGAGGCAGTTTTTGGTTTTTTAATTATTTTATCACTGGAAAATTTGATTTTGAAAAAATCTTCCAAAGCATCAGTAGAATTTCTGGATACATATAGTAATGTTTTATTATTGTGGAGCTCCTGTGAAATGTTACGATGAAGCAGTCTGATACACTATTATTGTTCACTTTGGGAGCAATATTCAGCTACCAAAATGTTGCATTTCTTTTTTTCTAAAGGCTCTCCTGTGATTTTTAGCCACTGCGCTGCTATGGATTTGAAGCATAACACCATTTTTCATCATGCGTTTACTGAAGACAGTCAGCTTCTAAAGATTTACTGGATGGGTTGCTTACAACTGCAGACTTTTGGGAGATAGAGAGGGTTTCTTTATAGGCTGCCTTGTTCTCACATCTCTTGGAATTCTTGATTTCTGTGTACTCTGCACATTACCTCAACTGATTTATTGTCCACATCTGATAACATCTTTCTGCTCAAAAAAGTTGTTTTGTCTTTCAGTATGTTTCTGTCACAATAGTTCCTTTCTACCCCACGTAGTGTAGGCATGCTCTTTTCCTCTGTTCTGACTTCAGAAAAGAGACAAACCTGTGGAGGAAGAAAGCATTATCCCTAATTTGTAGAAGGAAAATGTCTTATCTTGACTAGAAAGCAGAGGCAAAAAGTGATTCCAGATGTTTTGTTAAATAAGACCATCTTGATCTATATAGTGGCTGGATTTACTTTAAGATCAAGCAGCAGAAAAATTTGTATACTGTTAAAAGTCAGTGCTGGTAATGAAGAACATGAGAACATGCTCCAAGCAGCATCTTGATTCAGAAGAACTTAGTATCAGCTCCTCCCATTGTCTTGGAAAAATCTCTCTTTGAGTCATCGTTCTAGTACTGCTCAAAACAACAAACTTACCTGCTTTTAGAGAAGTTCCTAATAAGTTTTTCTCTGGAATGCTACAGTGTATTTTCTTGACTCGAAAACCTGCTCATCAGACAAATACATGATATTATTTCTGGTTAACGCTTCCTAGAAAAAAAATGGCTGTATAGTCTTGAGTGCAGTAAAAACACAAAACTTTCTTTTGCTGCCACCTTGTGGGCTGCTTATTACTCTTGAATATGGTATTCTTGTTGAAATTTAATTACATTAAAACATTTTCCATTTTCTGAATATCTGAGCAGGCATTTTCCACATACGAGATCCCAGTCACCCACTCCAGCCTTACTGAGCCTCCCAACAGTCAGGTGGTAGCACTGAATGCTGAGCACTCTGTTAAGTTCAAATGTAGCCTGGTAAACAAAATATGAAATCCTGTGGTTCGCAAGCCATTGGAGAATATTTCTCAATCTTTTTCGTCTTTTAGTATCTCTGAAATATAAGAGCTCTTATTTGCCATTCACCTTGCCCTCCTTACCTGTTAAGATTAGGTAAACTAGAGGATTTTTTTGCCCTCCAGGGAGTATTGGCCACAGCCTCTTTCTAAACAGACCAGTGTAGATCTTGGTAGAAATTGTCAAAACTGTTAACTTTATTTTTTTGCCTGCTGTGATCTTAAGGTATCCTGATTCTTTTTTTTTTTCTTCTTCTGTATTGTTCAAGAAAAACAGTATTTCTTTAAGGAGAAAAATAGCTTTATTTTGTTTTTAATTTAGAAAACTTTTTTTACTCTGTTTTCTGATCTGGGAATGAGCCAATTTCTACTTTAATCAACTTTAGATGTCATTCACATGAACAAAACCAAGTCTGGCGTGTGAGTTGGGTAGATGTTCCACATTTGCCAAATGTGTAATAAAGGACTGATGTTTGACTGTGTTGCAAAGGTTTGATTATTCAGGGAATGTGAACCTGAGCATAATAAGTATTTCAGTCAAGCTGCTAGTGGGCTTTAAGAGCTTAAGGACTTATAACTTAATAAAAGTATGTGGCACTCCATTTCCAGAAGCATAAAATTAAAATTTTACACATTTTAATCTTCAAGTTTTTCATTTTTCAAACTCATAATCCATAAAGAAATCAGAAAATGCAGTATTTTTATTTTGTTACCTCTATGGGATAAAATCTTTATATCAGCTCTGATAAAGCCTTAGGAGTTCTAAAGCTCATCTTTTTTTAATTAACTCTCTCCTGATGCAAATTTTGTGTCTTATCATTAAGCCATCAGACAAAAAAAAAAACCTGCTACAGTTTAAAGTAGGCATCACCAAAAATATATAAGGAAATCAAGGGCGAGTATTTAGCGGTTCTGTCTGTATATCTTAAAAACAAAAAACAAAAAAAAAAAACTTCAAAGGCTCTGAGTGCACAATGATGCCTTTCCTCAAACCCTGCCCGTGGTATTTTGCATGCTCTGCAATAAGCCAGTTCCTTGCAGTCTGTCTTCAATTGAGTGATTTTGTGGGTATAAAGGAACCAAGCTTTGTTTACCTAGTGTAAAAATAATTTGAAGTTAAAAATATTTTCTACAAAATCTTTGTCTACTAGTGCTCTTTAATTTTCCTGTCTCACTGAGTTTGTTACTTTTCTTTGTAGTTTTGGTGATGGCATTGTTTTGTATATATTTTGCAGACCTGTTTCACAACCCTCTGGCGTATGATGCAGGCTACCGTCTCTATGTTATTCACAGCCTCCCTTCAGTACAGCTCCTGGACAGGAAGTGTAAGGATTGATTTTTCTCTCTTCATAAAGCATTGACTGTTGCTTTTGATTTTAGTAAGTTTGGAAAAATATGTGGATTATTCTTATCTGCTTTCTTACATACGTTTGTTAATATCAGCTTGTTAGATCTTTTGCTATAACCATTTTTGAAAGTTTTGTTTGGCATAAACCCTTTAATTCACCCAGTGCTTTTAAGTTCCATCTTTTTCTATTCAAATTGTGTATGGTTATCTTGTAGTTGGTCTATATGTTGTTGGGTAAGAGATATAAGCCTGCGTTTAGAAACATGTACCTCCATTTGGTGTGATATTCTCAGATATGTTTCTGTGTGTTTCAAGAATATATGCACATCCATGCTGACCAAGTTGTCAGATGGAAATCTTCATGAATCATCAGATCTTTCACAACTTGTCATCTTAAAAGAAAAGAATTATATTGAGAATAAACATATAGATATGTATCAGTAAATATATTGAAGACAAACCAACTTAATAGACAAGCCACAGTGGAGCCAGAAAATCAGCTTTGGTGATTGTGTCTTTGATGTTTGGTGAGCTATATGATACACAAAAGGATTGAACGTTACTGTGAAGTGCTGAGAAAGGTATTGATTTGTACCTCACTTTCTCCTCATGGGAAAACAGTGAGGAGAAACTGTCATCTTGGAATGACTGCTCTGAGCCTATGGGTAAAACAGTACAGGAACTGAGAAGGCAGCGTCAGGATGACTGTTGGGCTGCAGGTTATGCAGCCCTGTCAGAAGGGAGAGCTGGCAAATGGCATGGTCTGTGTTAGGGGTTGTTGACCATGTGGCCATCTGCCAATGGCTGTGCATTCATTTCCTATACTGGAAAGTGAAACACCTTTCCTGTGTACCTTCAGGCTCTTCAGTACTTGGTCTGGGGCACTCTCTTCAGACTGTTTTATTAACAGTCATTTTTGGCTGTCTGAAGCTAAATCTACTGGAAAATACACACTGCCTTTACAGTTCTAAAAAGAATTCTACAAAACTTCATGGACTCCAGTCTTCAGTACAGTTATACTGTGTTCAGCTCTGGAGCAGGACTTGGAGCATTAATTTCTATCAAGTTGTACCCTGGGCGTTCTATTTAGTGAACTGCTTATTTAATGTTACAAAGACTGTAATGTGAAATTAAATATTTCCTCTTTCAATCTTGAATGGAAAACGTTCCATCTGTGGAACATTCCGACAGCTTCAGCCTGGCTGGCTTCTTTATGCAGGACACGTGCTCACACTTTGTTACCTCCAGACATGGATACTGCAGCTCCTTTCTAATGAGTCCCCCAGATACCACAACTTAGAAACTCCCCTGAATTCAAAATGTTTCTGCCAGAGTTAGGTTCTAAACCTACAGCTCTCTTCCTTTTCCCTATCTGAAGTTTTAGATTTGTATGCAGGTCATATCATCAGTTAAAATCCCTTATTTAACTTACAGTCTCAATCTTTTCTTAAAAATGTGAAGTTATTTTTGAAATCACGCATGGAACAAGGAAGTGTGAAGCTTTTCTTTTTACTGCACTCCTTCAGTTTCCTCCGTAATTGAGCAATGGGAATTAAACCAACCCTGAAGTGGGATTTATTCATACTGTAAAGAAACTTCCAAGTTTTCACTGACTTCTGCAGTAGATCTCATTTGTACGGTAACGAAGAGCCTTGTCTGGTAGTTTCTTCATTTAAAACTCCTGATCTTACTGCATCCAAATGAATACTTTTATTTTATTTGTGAGGGCTGTACCCTAGAGCTGTAGCAAGCTTCACTCTGTAATCCTCTTCTGAATCTCTGTGAAATTATGCAGATTTACATCACTGCTATGAAACTGCACAAGATGAATTTTGCATGCAAGTAGTTAATACCAGACTTTTTAGTTGATAGAGGAAATAGTTTTTTATCTCTTTTAACAGCAGTTACGCAAAGAGAAAGGGAGTTGGCATTTCCTGTCTATAACTGTGAAAGGTCCAGCGCTGTGGAGTTGATTGCTTTCAGAAGGAGAGTGGACACACTGCCAGGCACTGCCATCAGGCACAGCAGGGGCCCTTGGCCAGCCAGGAGACTGGTGCCCCCAGGTATTCATAACCATAAGAGCAAAGGCAACCATTTGGGTGTGATTTCAATTGAAGTTCTATTCATCCAATAAAAATTTGATGTCCTAAGTAGTAAAATATGAATGCATTGGGAACTCAGTTAAACTGCTCTGCGAAGCCAGAAGCAGTGGTCAGAACAGCAGATGAATGAATCCTCAGCTGTGTGCATTATGACAAATATGTTCATAGAGTCACAAAATCATAAAGGTTAGGGAAGACTACTACAATCACCTAGTCCAACTGTAGTTCTTGCTACGCTCCGTAGTTAACAAGTGTGTTAAGGTAGCTGTCCAATAGCATTTTATTTTTTCAACATATATCACATTATTTTTAAATTTTATTTAAGAGCATTTCAGTACACCATAATGCTGTTTCACTGATCAGCATCCTTGAGTTTTGATGCCCTCTAGTGCTTTTATAAAATAATCTCTTGAAGAAAATATTTTCTCCTGCTGTTGTAAATTTTGCACATCTTGCCTAGTTTTGTAAGCAGATTCCATTTTATGCTTTCCAAGCTGAGAATATTTTCATGATGTCTGATAATAGCATATAAAGTCATTTTTTAAAGAGTCCTTAAAACATTTACTGCTGTGAGACAGCACAGTGAGTACCCATAACCTGACTGCCCTGTCATGTGGCAATCCAGAGCAAACCACAATGTTGTCTGCTTTTTGGATGTACTTCTATGAAAAAAAACCCACACACCACTGCGTGGAAAAGTTTGTCTAGGGAAAATTAAACATGAGTAACTGAATTAAAACAATTTTGTATGTATCAAATCTGCTGATTTTTAGCTCATTTGAGCAAGTAGTTTGTGTTCAGGATGGTAATCCTCAGCTCATCAAAATACTGCACACGCATTATTAATGTCTTCATTTGAACTTTTTATTACAGGTCAGGAATTCGGAAATCACACAAATAAGTAAGTGCTTCTCTGGGCTTTCTGTTGTTGGTTTTGTGTGTGTGTGTTTTTCTCAGGAAAAAAAGAAAAGAAATAGTAAAAATTATTGCTTGACAGATTTTCTGGTGTTCTGTGGTTCACGCAGTTGAAAAGTTGAAACTGTCATTCTGATAAGACAGCCAACCCACTGCTGTTTTAATTTTGATATGAAAAGGTATTCCAGGTGTATAAAAATGCTATTTATTTTATAAGATCAAGTAGAAATAACTAGAAAAAGTATGCTTAAACCATTAGAGCATTGGAATAGCTGTTCTCTATTGTGGTACAGACAACATTCTGCTTGCTGGCTGCTCAGAGGAATGTACTCTCTGTAAAACACTGCTGAGCTGTAGAACAAAATGTTTTAAGGCTTGCAGTTAACTTTATTCTGTTAAAATTCCAACATCAAGATAAATGGAAAAGCTTATTTCTGTGACATCTGCCTGGACTGAGGTGGCATAAAGGTTGCATTTTAATGTTTACATTTTTAGATGCTATCTTTATGAGATATTTAAAATCTTAACATATCAGACTTTAGAGTTTCATGTATGAAAATAGTTGCCAGATTTATTAAAATGTGCAGCTTTCACTCCACCTTATTTGTGTAGGTACTTAGAGTTTGTGAGGTACCCAAAAATTTGACAGAGTGTGTTATACACAGTGGAGACAGTCACGTGGTTTATATTAGTTTCCTAACATCTGTGTGTCATATAGAGCTAAACCTCTATGGAATAAGTTCTTATAAATTCAGGTTTTAATATTGTATTTGAGCTTAAAGTTTTGGTTGTTGATTGGGAACTGATATTGAAGTCTGACGCTTCTCTCTCACAAATAGCAGGACACGTGAACAACACCAACTGAGATTTTTGGATTCAGTGCCCTGGATTCTTGCATGGTCCCTATTTAAAAGACTCACGCTGAAATTTTGCATTTGCATTAATGGGTATCAAATCAATATGAAATCATACAGTAGACAGTTTTATGATTTCCACTGGATACTTGTAAGAATCAGAACATTAAAGTGGACAACAGTGTTTTAAACACAATTTAAAAAATGTACTGCTTGTTTTTTTCCTTAGAATCTTGGAATGCTGACCTTTTCAGGTTTTGTTTTGCTTTCTAAAATTTGGTAACAGGAGGCCTTCCAAAAATTTACAGTTTTCAAATCCTCACTCTTAAGTGACTTCTAACTTCATTAACAACAGAAAGCATGCTTCGTAAAATAACTCCAAAGTATTTTCAAAACATTCTGATAATGTACATTTGTTTTGTTCCTTTTGCAGAGTTCCATTTGAGAACCCAGAAGATGCTGTTTTACTCCGGGCAATGACAAGATCTATAATGGAATTTTCCTCTATTGACTGGAACAAAATACCCACCTGTCAAGAAAGACGGCTTAAACACAAAGCAGAGGAATCCCCTGAGAAGCTGACAATCCAATTTAGATGACTTCTTTCTCCCTTAAGAAAAACACTGCTCCTCTGTCTAAAGTGGATAGAAGCATCTTACGTAAGTTACTATCTCTATAATGCAACTACACTAAAACATGCATCTAATTAAATGATCTTCTAGGGGAAAAAAAAAATTGTATTAGTGTAACATTCCTTTTATCATCACATGTATAATATGTAGGGTCAACAAATTAAGAAATCAAATGCTGAACAGTGGTGATGTTATAATAAAAAAATGTTTGAAATGCAATTCTTGTTTTTTTTTTTAATTCACAAAGCCAAACTATAAGGAACTTTCTAAGAAATTAAGGATACATTATTTCATTCTTTATACTTTCTACTGCATAATTAGACTTATGATGTTCACTATCAATAATGTATCATCCTCCTTCAAAATAAAGATATGAGATGAATACCAGTCTTATTTCTGAGAAGTTTCAATTTGGTAATTTGTGTGCTACGCCAGTGTACTAAAATCTCTTAGTACTATGACACTACTGCACTGTGTCTCACTACCCACAGAAGTACAAGCAAGTAAGGGTGCTGCAGTGTGGTTCCTGTCCGTGGCTGCCTATACTCTCCATGAAGCATCTCTGCTTACTGGTGCTTATGGAGAGACAAGATGTGCCATACAGAATGCACTGTGCCAGGACTGCTAACAGCTTTGTGGCACTGCACCTGACACTTTTGGCTTCTAAAGCCAGTTACCACTGAAGGATGTAGTAGGTCTGTACATAAATGGAAAGTAATACATTTCTTTACAACTGTCTGTTTCCATTCTGCCAAAGGCTTAGTTTCAGTCAATGCTATTTTATATATTAAAGTCCTTCAGCAGCCTGGGGCTTGTCTTCTGCGTTCCTTCTTTTTTCTCCTGTTAGCACTGAGTCATGAAATGGTTTAGGCTGGCAGGGATTGCTGGAGTTTATCTAGCCCAGCTACTGTTGAAAGCCTGAGATAAGGTTATCCAGTGCTCTGTCAAGGCAAGTCAAATATTTCCAGTGAGGGAGAGACCACCATATTTTGGCAACCTCCTTCACTGCTTAATTGCACTCCAGAGCAATTTTCTTATATCCAGATGGAATTTTCCCTGCAACAACTGGGGCCTGTTGGCTCTTGTCCTGTTACCCTGCATCTCTGTGAAGATAGCTCATCTGTTCTATAGCAATCTCTAGGTACTGTGAGTCTGTGATTAGATCTGAGCTTTTCCCTGAGCTAATGAGCTTACTTCCTCCAACTCTCTGATCATCATGGTGGAACCTCTTTTTATTTTATTTTTATTTTTTTTTTTCCCTCTCCTGAGTCAGGTTGACCAAAACTGGATGCTGTATTCCAGGCATGGTCAAACAAGTGCCAAGCTTGTTTGTAACTGTGTTAATTACATCTTTGATCTGCTGATTATACTCTTGTCTTTGCCTTCAGTGCTGCCAGGGCATTTCTCTGGCTCAGGGTCAACTTGCTGCCCACCAAGACTCCTGGGTCTGTTTCATCGGACCCAGACAGATCCCAGCCTGTATTGCTGCTTAAGATCATTCCATCCCAGATATGTGACTTCATCTTTGTTAAACCTTGTAATTCCTTTCACCTTTTCAAAGTTAGATCCCTTCTTTTTTTTCTTTTCTTTTTTATTTCAGCTTTCCTAGTTTTCTTGCTTAGATTTATGCATCTTGTTAATGTCCTGAAGTCATTCTCATCAGCATGGCTTTAAGAGGGAGATCAACACATCCATAGGTTTCAAGACAAGCCAGATCAAATTAAACTCTGGCTAACGTTTTTTCTGCCTGTTCTCCCGGAGGTAGTCTATGATGTAACAGTCTCAACTGAGGAAGGCTGAAGCGGAACACTGAGACCCCCGTTTAGATTGCATGTGGTCTCTTCTGAGATTCACTACAAAAAGAAGTGTGGCATCCTCTGTTCGTGGTTCTAAAGCCTTTCAAAGTTAGAATGAGGACAAATGCAAACTTGATCTCCACTAGGTAACCTGTACTTCACAATTACTTCCAATTTTCTAACTTTACTTTGTTGCTTAAGGCTTTTCTCACAAAGAAAAGGTGTTGCCTGGTGGAATGAAATCAGAATTTGTGTGGTGGATTTTATGACACTTCAGAGAACCTGAATTGTTTGTCGCCCAAAAAATGGCATTATCAGAAAAGCACTGAAGGGAAATATATTCCAGTCAGACCCTGCTATGCGGAGAATTGGGAACCAGCAGCACTTCTGCATTCCCAGCTCCAAATATCTATGTTCCAGATGTGCATCTCTTGCTTTCTGCCCTCTACTTGTACAGTTGAGCTAAAGGAAGCCCGTAGATCTCAAGTGGGAACATCACTATATGTCCTGGTAGGCGTTAAAGATGCAGTAAACAAAATTGCCAGTCAGCTCTCATCTTCGAAAACTTTCACTTTATTATTCACATTTTATTCTTCTAATCTTTGAAATGAAAACACTCTTGATCATACAAAAGGTACATTCCCTGCATTTATGCATCTTCTTAAAATTTTAAGAATAATAAACAAATAAGTTCAATATATTAAATAGTAAAAAATTAATAGCATTTTTCCTGTATATGGAAGGTGGTTTATTTATTCCTCGCCGTTGAAGGATATTGCTGTATTCCAAACACATTATTCATCCAACAACTGGAGAATATAAAATTCTACCATCTTTATGCAGCAAGTAATATTTTAGATCATGACATTCCCTTCTTTCATGAGAAAATGTAAAACTGAGTGAAAACAGAACAGTTAAGGGATGCTGGTTTTTACGTATAGTGTTTAGTTGAAAGCCAGTGTGACACATCAATAGTATCAATAAACGACATTGATACAATTTATCATTGTAGTTTATAAAGGTCCCATTTAATTGTGATCGGGTTCAGCATGTAAAATATTAAACATATGTTTATGAAATAATTCATATACATCCCAGTGTGCTCTAAGGCATCTTTACCAGAAAGCAGAGATTTAGCAACCATTATTTGTAACATTCAAAATAGTTAAAATCCTTCTGGTGTTCCCTTCATTAAACTTTGATAAGCTTGGAATATAGTTGAGCAAATAAATAATGAAATTAATCTCTTGAAACACACACATTTCACAGTCAGTATGAGACTTATAAAACAGCTGTATCACTTAATAAAATTGCCACCAAACAGACACTATTGTTGTGCACTTACTAGTCAAAAAAATTTACAGTAATTGCAAGAAAATTTGAGAATTCAGATGAGTATCTTCAGAAGCTTAACTGCCACTGAATTCTTTTAAATAAAGCTTCATAAAGGGGTTCTGGCTTCCCAATACTTTCAGCTGTAGTTCTATGTACTTGCAGAAAAAAAAGTCTTAAGAATTATACTTAAAATAATTCTCAGGTTCTGAAACCATGAATACTCCCAAACGTAAGTGGCTGTTTGACCAGATGCTCATTGATTTTACTATGCTTACAGTTGGTATATATATAGCTGGATCTACGTCAGTCTAGTTTCCATCAGATAATAAATATCTATTTTTGCAATCTACAACAGAACCTGAAGACAAACTAGCCAGTATTTCATCTCAAGGTGAACAAAGCTATGCTGTCATTTACAGGAAGCCTTGCAAAAGCCATGCTGTAAAGAACTCAGACATGGTCAGCATAAAAAAATTCTTTATGACTGCTAGGGTAGAGGGACTTTACCAGAACACTCAGTCCCTTCCCAGCTTTCCTATTCCTCAGAATCCTGAATTTTTTGAAGAGCAATGTCAGCTAAGCCAGTCTCACTTTCCAGCGGGCTGTCAGGATGTGGGGCTTGTGCTTCTGGCTCTTTGGTAAGTTCAGTTTCTTCTGTCCGGTCAGTCTGGATCCACAGATTTGGATCTGCTTCTTTGGTAGCATCTGGGCCAGGAGCTGACTGTTCTTCACTTGTAGAACCAGGCTCTTCTAGTTGTGCTTCATCTAGACAAAAAAGAAAACTCATCACCAGTAAACATAGAACTCATTGGCAAATAACCTTTTTTTTCCTCTGGAAGAATAATAAACGCTAAGAAACTGCATCAGTTAAAGAATTGATTAGCTTAAGCAAGCTTCAACAAAAAAAGACCAAAGATGTAAGAGTTCTGCTTAAGCTTTTGTAAGATTATTCTGAAACTAACCCTACACAAAGCTCTCATTAATTTCTGCACAATTTTGCCACACAGTTCCTTTTAATACCTAAAGGAGCAGAGTAGGACTCTATTTCAACTTCCAATTCAAATATGCTTTACTGACACTGTGGTTAGCCTTCCAAAGAATGGCTGCAGGCTAATTAAACATAGAATACAGGTGTTCTGTAAGAAAAAAGGTATTTATGTGATTGCGTAAGAAGTACTTATGCACATAACAGATTGAAGAAATTCTTTGCTAATTAACAGTTGACCACAATGAACTTTAGCTTAAATGAGTCATCCCAGATTTTCTAACCTGACTGTACAGACAAGAATCAGCAATTGCAGCTTTATTTCTCAGGTAACTTTTTTAGAAAAAAAAGCGTTAAGTGACTTTTTGCTCTCATTCTGCTACGTACGGCGTAGGTTGTAACAATTCTGGAAAGAAAGAGGCAAAGATATCTTCAGAAATTATTAATTTTGGTTTCTTATTTTCTCCTATGACTGATAACCAGCTGTAAACACTATCATAACCAGCCCTGCCAAAACCTACCACAGTCCCAGTTGTCCATGGAGCTAACAACCTCCTTAAAACAGACATCCTTAACACCCATCCTTCAAAATACACAAAACAGTTAACTTTATACTGTGATTCTGAAGAAGACACTATTAAAGGAGAATTATTCTTTTCATTAACCTTCACAAGTGGAAGGAAAAATCTGCTGTCGTATTATCCAACTTGTCCTAATATCTCCAACAAAACTGATTATCATGAAACTTTGATTAAAAATTTGGATTTTGAAACAGTGCAGTGTAATTCAGCATCTCCAAACTAAGAGTAGAATTCCAGCAAATGCAAGTATGTTATGTCACCACAAAAATATTTCAACTATTACAGATTTTAAGGCTTGTTACTGTTGTTCCTTTTGATAACAGTTCACACCACATTAGTGTCAGCAATGAAACTAAAAATCCTAACCTTTCTTTTGCTTTTTTTCTTGTTTCCTTTTCTCTTTGGCAGCTTCTAGTTCTTGTTTCTCATGTATTTCCTTCAAGGTCTTGCAGACTTTTTTGTGGGTAAACCAGTGTATTTTCTGGCAGTTCTGGTCACAGTACATCACCTGAAAGTTACCACAGCCATCAATTTGTCATGATGTATTAGAAAAATATATGCTACTCCTAAATTTTTAGTGCAACAAGTTAAACCTCTATGTATACTACTTAATGATATTTGTAAGCCATTTGTCAGGTTATACAGGAATTCCAACCTATATAAAACTATAGAATAACAGTTTGTTTTGCTTAACTCTGAACATACAGAAATCTTATTATTTCTTCATCCTTAAACATACACACTTGGAAATGCAAGTACTCCCATTTGTAAACTGCAGCCATCCCTCCTAGCAGTAGGTGACATGCACATTTTCAGTGTAGGCATGTGTGAAATTCCTCATAGATCTGCACAGTAAGTAGTCAAACATTCAAACTCCTCATCACTTCAATGCCACTAATTTTTGTGATCCATTATAACAATTCACAGTTCCTTACCATCTTACACACTGAACATCTTTTGTCTGCTCCCTTTTCACCACATGTGGTACAGAATTCAGCATCCACAAAACCCACTTGGCCAGTGATAGCTTGTGTAAGTACAGAAAAAGCTGTAGGGTCAGAACCCTGAAAGACAAGAAGGGGTAAAGACAATCATTTTGTAAAACACAGGAAATACCACAATTATACAGTACATTTCAGGTTAAAACAGAAGCACTATCACAAAGAGGGACAACAAGAGAGAAACAACAAAAAGCAATTCAAGCTTCCATGTAGCCAGCTGTGGTCTCACTCAAGATGCTGTAGCAGCACAATATAAAACTACAACATACAACTTCAAGTAGCGTGCACAGCTTTGTAAGTACACATCTATATACATTTTGTATACAAAGTGAACTTAGAGCTTAGCTCCTGTAGAAAGGAAGATAATTTTTTTTTCATTTTTTTATTCTATAAAATGAGTCCCATTTGAAGCTAACAAGCTCTCAGCTTGTGAACACATGCTTACAATTTTGAAGAATCAGTGGCTGCACAGAATGTCTCCTAATTCTGTAGCTTTGTTCTGAATCAAAACCACAAACATAGAGCAATGAAACTAAAATCTGAAGGCAAAGATACTAGCAATTTTTAATAACTGCATATTGTGGGATTAGTCGCAAAGTCCATTATAAAGAATTTACCCCTTCCTTAACTGAATGAATACTGACATTTAAAGAATGATTTTGGAAGAATGTGTTATTATTGCAGGACTAACACAGCACCACCTAAGACATAAGCAGTGATTCACTTAATGGGTAGTCCCAAGTAACATCTAAACAATACACTAACTGCTGGTTTCATGTACAACAGACAGAAATTTGAATGCAACAAATATAATATGATACAAAGTGCCTGTCTAAGTCTGTATGTTCAAATAACTGTTATTTTCCTGGACAGACAAACTAGATAATTTAAAGTGTAAATATTCCCCACTGATGTCACTGCATTTGGGCAATAGATTTCCTTTCAGTGAAGGGAATAGGCTCTACTTTTAATGCTCTGGCAAGTCCTGAAGATAATTGCGTAAGTCTGGATCTCCACATTAAGCATTTAGTCACATTAAAACATGGAAACAAAGCTCAGAAGCTTTGTACCTTCTGAGGTTCATAAACGTATTACTGATAGCTTTACTTCCCTTGTTTTCATCTGAAATAGCACCTGAAACATGCACCTCTTTATTTATTCTCACCATTTAGTTCACATCTCACTTTCACCTCTCACTGTTGTGCTGTCTGTTCTTTGTGCCATTCTGCTGTGGGAATATTCCATAGCCTTTGTTGTTGTATTTGAATGTCACTGTAATGTGTCTGCTGAGTGAATTAATGACCTGTTCTTAGTACTATAATTAATACTATTAATGAATACTCAATCCCATTCAAGAACTCAGTGGTCTTTTCAAAGTCACCCACTTTTAGATCCTACGCAGCAGGTTTTTGCAAATTAGTCTCTGTGCTGGCATACAGTTACATCTTCTTCTAAAAGGTTTTTTATTTAGCACTGATACACTGTTGTACACAGTGTACTCAGAATACAGACCAAATGGTCAGAACTTGGAATTTTCAAGACAATTATTTGCATATTATTATTTAGATATTATTTACAGTATCCTTCCCAAAGAACACAAGCAATAAGATTTACTATATTTTACTGGTAAACATAAACTAAGGATTATTTTGATGTAAACAACAAAAGAAGAAAATGTCAGGTTGCCTTGGCTCTAAATAAATCCTTTAACAGTTAGACCAGCAGAAACACGCAGGGCTATAATGACTGCAGCAACACTCAGATGCCCAGACTGAAGTAATTGTATGTGCTGAAGGTAAAGGGTTCCAGGAAATTCAATCTTTATTGCATCGCCTTTCTAATATAATGAATAGAAATACAGTTAACTAAAGGAAGAAAGCATAAAAGACTGCAAGCTCTTCTAAGAAGAAAAAGGAAGGAAAACGTTTACTCTAAAGCAACTCTTAATGCATCATGAAAGTCTGTTTTTAAACTGTGTTTATTTTTCTGGCTTAGACAAACAGGAGGGATTGCATTAAGCCTCAGGACATTTTCATTCACTGGAGCCACTTAAGATGGAGGCTATTTTTAACTCACTCAGCATAATCCAAGTATGAGACAAAACTGTGCCTTTTCCAAGTGTTAGAACATACAATATCTTGCTCTCAGGGAGCAGAGAGAACATATTAAAAAAATTTTAAATGTTAAAAAAAAATAGAACAAAAATTCTTGTGTAAGATTTATTGTAAACTAATGAAAGCTATTGAAGAGTGAGTTAGCAAAGATGAAAAGCTGAAGTTAGCTATTTTACTTGTAATTAGGATCTCCTAATTCAGATACACATTGTACAGTAGATAACATTGTCTTGTCTCTCCCTCTAATAAAGGGAGCTTCACGGAATGTTCTTCTACTAACATATATTACCAATTCCTCCATATACACTATAAATAATTAATGTATTAAACCAGGAAATGACTCAGCTCAGGCATTTAAGCATTCAGTATCAGCACAGGAAAAAACCTGCTAGAGAATTTTCCTGCAACATGTAAAATAAAATTCCAGCTTATCAGAAAGTTCAGGGACACCCAAAACCTTTGCTTAATATAAGACACCGAAGAACTTGAGAGAAAGTAAAAAAGCTTATTTTAAGCTGAATTTACTATGCAAATTGTTAGAAAATATTATCTTGATAGAAAAAACTTACCAGTTCAACAGGAGCAATACTCCTCACAAGCTGCTGGAGCAATGTAGCTTCACAGTAAGGAAATTTTCGGATACTTTCTCGAATTAGCTTCTCTTGATATACAGGGAAACCATCTTTATCTCTCCCTTTCAAGAGACTAAATTTTTTAAAACCAAAGTAGAATAAGAAATCACACAGTAACTGCTCAGGGACAAGGACAAACACACAGCATCCAGTACTTTGCCCTCCTCACTCTGTCCTATCCCACATATAACTGAAAGTATGCTCTGAAAAGACTACTTACAGATTCCATTACCCAGTGAAAGAGAACCAGCTATAGGTGGACAAGTAGCAAAGCTCTCTGCTGTATTTAAAAATGAACACTGTGAAAGTAAATGGTAAAGAATAGACAGCAGTACTTTAAAATAAAAATTCTGCTTTATTCACATTTAGTAACAAGCTATTCTCCTGATGCTTCTGTATTTATTTGGTTGGCTCCTGCAGTTCAGTGACAAACAACTTGATTTCAGTATACGTAAACTGACTTTATGATTTATTTTCAGTATCACCTAAAGGTCTGCAGGGCTCTGATATGACCTTTCTACAAGTCAGGCCACTTACTTTAAGATCAGGCAGCTAGTTTTGTAACTCTGACTGTGTTCTGAGGTTCTGTCTACATGATTTAAGAGCCCAAGTCTCATCTAAAGCCGGTGGGATTTTGCAGCTCTCACTTGCTTAAGTGTTTTTGAAGAGAAATCTCATTGTTTCACTGCTAGAGAGCAAATTGGCAAAAGAAGTGTTCACAGATGATCCACACTGGACTCTGAGAAACACTTTTTTCCAAGTCTATCACTCTCCCTATTTTTCCACCCATGGAATTCTCTGCTACTTCACAGTGTATGTGGAATTGCCCAGTTCTAACCAGTTTTAGCACAGAGCAGAAACCCAAGGATTGTTAACCCCAGGACAAAACCACTGGGAAAAAAAGAGTCAGTGCAACCCTGCAGTGACTGCTATTGGGATTATTTCAAAGTCTATTTGGCAGAGCTTTTACTAGAGGCGGTCCAACTACTATGATTATTCCAGTTGCCTTTTTCTGGTATCTGTAAAGTTAGTTCATACATACATCTTCAGACCTTTCTGCAGAAATACGTACCTTTTGATAAATCCATCCAGTTTATCCTCTCGCTCTTTTAAGAATGTAACGCATTTCTGGAAGATGCAACTGATGTAGTGCATTTTCATAGCAAGTACTTCATTCATATCTTTCTGCTTCATGCATTTCTCACAAATTAGATCCAAAACCCTGTAACATTTCTGCAGTGCTTCTACTTCGGCCAATAGAGGGTTCTCTTTTACCAGCAACACAATCTATGAGAAAAAAACGTAATCCAATTCAGAGCTAGTATTTTTAAACTTGCTACCATTAAAAGTTAGATAAATCTTTGTAAAATCTAAAATTCAATGGAGTTTTTACTATTCCTCTACTGCCATCTTATGCTGTCTTCCCCTTTTTGTGCGAGTGTCATTATTTAGTATTTTGTAGTTCCTATGCATGAAATGCTCAAAATTAAGTCTGGTATTAAAATATATATCTAAGAAATAGAGATACCTGAAGAACTAAACGCATTTTAAAAGAAACATTTAGAGAAACTACAATACAGTGTCCTAAAATCTATTTCCTTTTTGAAAACCTAAATAAACTGGATCTTCATAATTTAAGTGGCTTGAAAGAACATACCAACCTCACATATACTTGGAATGCTTTAAGTAGACTAATAACACACTGAGCTAACCATTTTCAAAAGAGACCGTACACTCACTAAATTAGCTGCCAGTTTGTACAAGCTGCAGATACTCAGTTGGCAACCACTGGCAAATTCCTAACTTTGGACAGCAAGCCCAAGGAACTTGTCTTTGAAATTGGATGTGTTAATTTCTCTACACAGGAGGAAAAATCCTAAAAAAAAAAAAAATTTTAGCAGCAAATATACTTGGAAGTAAAAATAAACATCTCTTGCACATACTGCCAGAAACAGCAACAGCTGTTACTATGGTGAAACAGTGATTAAGGTAGAAAGATGCATGCTGAGACAAGCATGGGGAGAACACCGTCAACTTGTCAAGGTATGGAATTGTCTGATGTTTCTATTTCAAGTAAGGCTAGTAAAAAATATCCATAAAATAGGAAAAAAAATCCAGAAAAGAAAGCAATTTATGTTTTCCTATGTTATAAATAATCTCTTTGATTAATTGCATTATTTTGAAATTCTGACTTATACGAACACCAAAATTGCTTCATTTTTGAATTATGTCTAGACATTAGGCCTGATTCTACGTCATTCTCAGAAGTATCTGAGTTACAGGATAATGCTTTTCATCTTAACTGGTCTCACTGAAGAACTGAGTGTCTTTTGACATAAAAATAAAACCAATTCCCACGCCAACAAACACATTCAATTTACATATCACTCTACCTTAACAGGATGCATATTCGTAGTAGTAATAATTTTATGGAGCGGCCCAGCTAACTTGACTGGCAGTTTTGGTTCTTTATCCAAGCCTTGTGGCTTAGTATAGTAGTCCAGCCTTTCACGTGGAAAGAAGTTGTTGATGATGGTCACACAGTCATGCTGACCTAGAGGTACATGAGGAAAAAGAAAAAAAAATCATGTAACCATAACATGAAAGAGAAAAAAAAACAAGACCTGAAACCCAACCTAATATAAGCAACACAGGTGAGCTTTACACACAAGGAAGCTAAGCATCACATGATTTGCACTGGTAACAAGCAACTCTTGTTTTTCTTCTGTAACGTGTGTGACTTTCTGGCTTCTGGAACGAAACAATTTCATGACATTTCATTTTCTGAATTCCACTCCTTCATGCGTCTTTTCTCCCTGTTAAGCCAGAATTAAAATAAGTGTTTATCAAAGTCATTTACTGTATTCAGAATCAAGCCATAAGAAAAGTCAGTATTTTGACTCTGAGGTACAACTATCCTAATAGCATCTCTCAGGTGTTAAAATTTCAAGAGTTTTGTCCACTTTGTAGTCTGAAAAAATTACATTGTGAATTCTTATATATTTCAGACAGAGAGCAGTGTATTAATCAGAAGAACAGAACATGTGAAAAATGTTCTAGAAAAAAAAAACAGAAAAAGGACAGTGATGAAATAGGATGAGAAAAGTTGCATCCTCTTCTTGTTTTCTGCATCTGACAAAATGATGGATTACTACGCTGAAAGAAAATAGATTTAGTTTCTGTACTTCAGGGCCACATTCTTTAAATTGACTGATTTATCTTGGCACTAACTCCCTTTATCAGCAGCAGAAGACAACCAACCAAATTCCAGCATTTAAAATCCCTAAGTGTTTTAGAAGAGACTGTCCTATGGTAACAGAGCACAGTGTCAAACAAATGATGGGTGAAGTATCCTCACTTCCCACACAAAGACAGATGACTTAAAGTTGACTGGTTGGAGAATAAAAGAGAACGGATTCCAATGCTCAGCTTATCTCAGTATGTGTGGAAATACTTATAGAGGTGATGCAATGTAAAGAATTCTCAAAAATTATGTTGGAGTCGTCATTACCCATTCACCAATTCAACAACACATTCAAAAACAATATCCATTCTCCAAATTCCAAGTATAATTAATAGAAGTGGACTTCTTCAGCATATTAAGTACATAGTTAAGGATTTGCTGCTTGAAACTCAAGTGTGAGTACTGGCAATCTTTTTCTCCAAAAAGGAATAAAAGCAGATATGATCTAAAATTTAAGCCCCAGTAACTCACTGTTACAGGAAGTAAGTGTAAATGTCAAGGTAAGCTTCTTCTGGAACACATAATGGACTTCTGAGAGAGTTCTCAGACATTTAAAGAACATGAGAAAGCTGGGTTCAAATGAAAATAGATTTTCATTTTTAGTTGCTGGAAAGGTCATCTGGAAAGCAATAGTTGATTTTCGAAAAAGACTGCTTTTTCTGGTTATATTTTACCACACAACTTCGCTGGAAATAGATAAGTGCTACATTTGGGTTATATTTGGGAATATTAAGCCGGGAATCTCCCAGCATTGTGCCAAGATTAGAAGAAAAAAGGAGTTCAGAAAAAAAGAAAAGAAAAATGAGCCACAACAACAGAAAGAAGCCTGGGTGCTTGTTTTGCCCAGATCACTTAGCACACTGCAGTGACAACGCTTTCTTTACTCCAACCAAATTTTGATCAGTAAGTGCCAACCTTTCTCAGAACAGGTCCTGAGATTTCTCTGTCACACATGCAGAGGGAGAGGAGCAGGAGGTGACTAATCACAAATATGACTGTCTGAAAAGTGATGACATTGCATAAACTTGCACACTTGGAAAACAGCAGCCTTTGTTCTTATAGATACCATCACTTGGGTATTTATAAAACACAAACTGACTCTGTTAACAGGATGAGATGTGAAAAAGAAAACGATGAACAACAGTGTAAGTTCAAAACAGGTCATTAAACAATGTTTCTCCAATAAAAAGCACCAAATTCTGACTTTTTACTTTAAGGATCTAGGAAAAGATGCTACACTTTGAGCTTACCAACAAAAGCAGCCATCTGAGCTGCTGTCCTTCCCACAGAATTGACAACATCAGTCTCAGCTCCGGCCTCTAACATCATCCAAGTGATTTCTTTGTTTCCTGTATTTGGGGGGGGAGGATATGGAGAATTAGGCAGGACAAATCAGAACTTGTATTTCTTCATGTAAGAGCAAAATCAAAATTTTTACTAAGACCTAATATGTGTAACAGTGAGGAAAAATAATAATTTTAAGTACGTTAAGAATTAACTAAGAGAAATACACATTGCTGCCTCCTTCTTTACAGTCCCAAAGGGTTACATCAAAGTGAAAACTAAATTCACACTGGGTAAAACTCTGCCCTCTGTAATACATATTCAGCTCCCTGTAGAGCTTATGGGAATCACATGTATACAATTACACTAACAATTGGTCCCCCTCGATAGCAGTACAGAAGCAAATTCTACTAATCTCGTTTGACAGTTCAACTAAACGTTTGCTATTCTAAGAATAAAAAACTCAGTACTGTTATATAGCAGGAGCTTAGAGAACAGATTGTTCCTTTCTCCTCAGCAGGAACTGGGTGTTCAGACTGGGCTAAATACCAAATAAAATGAAGCTAAAATTTGATGGGAAGATTATATGACATTATTGGTGCCCTTAGAGGCTATTAAGGACACTTGCCACCACGCTGGTTCTGCTTTCAAAGGTATTTTTGCTTTAACAGTTGCTGTGCACATGCTAACTGAAAAGAAAAACTGAATATAAAAAAAGAAGGGGCTGGTAGACAAAAATTAACATTTCTGATTTTAAAAGAAAGGGTAGGTGTCAATAGCATTAATGTACCTTTTGCAGTCACAGGTAACAGATCTTGAAGTCAACATTAAGAAACATTAAAACCCAGGACGGCAGGTTAAAATCACAGCTGGGAGAAAATGGTAAAAATCCTGCAATTTCAATAAAGCTGCAGGCATTTAACAGCCTCTGACCGTTTGTTCCTATTTACTTGCTGCACTTTGGATATTGCTCAATGCCACAAAATGCTGAAATCTTTTTACCAAAGTCTGAGCAGCCTTGTGAGCCTTGTGAGCCAGTTAAGGCATCAAAGCCTTTTTTCCTTCTTTTATTCTGAATTTACAATGAAAGAAAGCAAAGTTTAAACTTTACCTGATAATAAATGTTACACCTTCCCAAAAAGGAGTTTCTAGGGAAGTAAGTGGCCTAATAGAAAAGATACTTAATGTAATATAGCATTTCCAGTTCTAACTCTTATTCTGAAAGGAACATTGTTTTTATGTAATGCCTTTCCCTCACTCAAGAAAATTATTGTTCTTTGCATCAGGAACATGAGAATAGCAAGAAGAACATTGCAAAGCTCCACCTGAACTGGGAGAAGATATATATAAGTACTCTCATGAAAAAAGGAAAAGAAAAAAAAAGAAAAAAAAAAAAAAAAAAAAGGATGAGAATGAAAAAAGGAAAAAAACATTTTTAAAATATATTATATAAATTTGCATAATCTCACAACATAATTGCAAAAATAACGTAGAAGAGAGGCAATGTTTGAAAAATATTTGATATTAATATTTGACAAGCTTCATGCATCACTAAAAGCTACTGATGCAAAGTCCTAAAGGCGGCAGTATGGGGCAGTATCCTTTCCAGCATAACAGAATATAATTAAACAATGTATCCTACTGTACACTAAAATGGTCACCAGAGTGAATTTAGACATGTGACCAAACAGAATATGTACATGCATATGTACAGATATGCTACAGGCCTCAAAAAGCTGAACAAAGAAAAGTTTTGTATGAAAAAAACAGCAACTCCTCTATTCCGCTGTCCTGATGATTCTCAACACACTTAACGTGTAAGCCTGAATCATACCAAGGTGCCAACACATTCCTTCAACTCATTAAATCAAACTGTATACACCAATGTCACAAAATTCAGTGAGATAAATTTCATAATAAGTTACCTGAAAGCCCAGCAAACATCAAGGCAGTGTATCCATGTTCGTGCTCATTGCAGTTGACATCAGCTCCATGTCGCAAGAGCAACCTGCACATATCTACCTTCCCTTTGTAGGCCGCATGCATTAGAGGAGTCATGCCATGCTAAGAGGAAGGAAGAAGCACGCAAAAAGGATCAGTTTTATCTCTTGTTTCCCACGCCATTGATAATTTTCACTTGCTCACACATACTGAATGTACCTGCCAAAGCATGTGTAGCACTAGGGAGTCAGAACAACAAAGGTCACAAAATGTCAATGAAGAAATGTGGTTACTAAGATGCAGCATTATTTCCATTTTCCAGAGTGTCACTGTTTTCTGATGATACTGTTATATGTGTGAAAACAGACAAGTCTTAAAAAGAAAAGAAAACCATTTCCCACAAGTTAAACATTAGTCTTCTCTGTAAGACTAATGAGCATTACAGACAACTAGTGCTTGTCATAGCAGTAGAAGCTTGTTTTAGAAAATCTGTCACACTCCTAATCTGTTATTTTTCCCCCTTCATTAAATAATAAGCAAAATTAGGAATAGGATCTTATTGTTTTTGCCATTAGAAAGATTTGTGGTTTCTAAAACACACCTTGTTTAGTCATGCTTAATGGTAATTCTACTGTCCTGACTCCCACCTATCTTCCTGGTGGCACTGTGTTTGTAGTCCTACATCAGCCAGAGCCCTAAATGCCTTTTCTAAAGCTATACCTAGCTCCAACTAGACCTTAAGGACATCAGAGACACCAACAGAGACCTTACCAACCACATAGCCTCAATTTTTGCCTTTTGATAAACCACACCAGAGCAAATATGATTAGGTTGAGCAGGAAAGGCCATAAGTCATCAGAACTGCACTGGTGTAATTACCAATGCAAAGGTAGGCTATTCCTAGGAGAAATTTTCCAAACAGTGAAGAATGGTTAATACAGACTTTCTCACTCTCAAAGAGTAGGAAGCATCTTCTTGAGCTCTTTTTGAGAAAACTGAGTCACATTCAAGTTCTCCAATTTTGATTAACTTTTTTCCAATATGCTGTTTATTTTCACTTAACGCCAAGTCAGGATGTAAGTTATCAGCCAAGACATAGCAACTGCCTAAAAACATTCTCTAGCACTGAATACACGGACGTGTGATTTGGTCTGTCCCATAAGGAAATCAAACTGGTATTTTCTTCCCTGTTTTTGTAGGTCAGGGTAACGTGCACAGCTACATTCATATACACCGTTACTGCAGCTCCATAAATGCAGGGTGATGTGATGTTCTGAAATAGTCAGTTTGAGCCTAAATGTATTTTTATTTCCATAGAACAAAACCTAAATTTGCTTTTTAAATTATCATTAAAAAAAAAAGTATATATATATATATAAAATAAATCCTAGAGGTGAAATTGAGCAAGTTAAAATAATAAGAACAATTTTCAGTATAATTTAATTAATCCCTGATCTAAATGAAAACATTAAAAAAAAATTATTGCAGTACTTTATTTTAGTAATCTGAAATATTTTCACATGCTGCAATATAAACTGCTATTAAAGAAACGAGAGACATTCATGAAACAAATCTGTGACTGTTTTTGTTAGGTTTCATTTGTGGTCCTGTAATGGAAAGAAAAGCATTCTATCTTACTGTGCGTAATACATTACAAACAGCAACTTTTTAGAGGCCAGTTTGGAGACATCCAGTTTAGCTAGATACTTGAATTAAATTGTAAAAATGCCTCTGACTTAACAGAAATAGTTAAGACAGAAAAGGTGCCTGTCCAGTGTCCTGGTTTGGGCAAGTATATGACTGGAACTTTCATTCAATTAAAGCCTTTCGAATTCCCAGGCTTAAAGCTTTTGAGTAAGATCATCCTTATCCACTTAAATATGCTGCAAGCTGGATTTGGAAAGCAGTCAATACATACATGAATGAATAATTCTATCTACAGCTAAGTACGAACTAGTTCTAATATGAAATACTGTTCACTGAGTGCAGATATCTCTCATAGTCTTCCTCCTCCTCCTCTGTATTACGATTCTGAACAACCTTAACATTATTTTAAACGTGGAAAAAGCATGAAGCCTTTTCAGGTCAACCCCCTCTGGAAAGGGGTAGGAAAAGAGCTATCAGAGCTCAATTACTGGAGGACACATAACTTTAGGTATGATATTTTGAAAGTCAGTGTACTAAAGGTACTGAATTCTGACTTGACCCTTGTCTAAAGATACACAGAAAAAAGACTGTTGACTATCAGTAATTTTATATCTAAAAGAAAGTAGACCTAAGCAGTTGGAATACAAGGCTAGAAATGTTCAAACCAGAAGTTAACAGGGCACTGTCTTATGTACTAATATATATTTTTTAAATCAACGAGTGAGTTACAAGCATGAAATTAATAACTCGTGTTTGCATGTCTGCAGTAAATGCAAACAGAAAATTGCTCTGAAACTGCTCATTCTGTGGACTCTGTCATGTAAAAATGAACTTTGAGGAAGGAAATGAATTCCTAGCTCCAAACTAAATTATGCTATCCTTTTAGTATCTAAGCATTTGATTGCCAAGGCTCCAATTCCTCACTTATTAAATTAATAAAAGTGAATAAAAAACAGTAATAATGTGAAGTTCGGGATAACAGCTAAGGCAGTGGAGGAAGAAAATAAGACCTGATGCATTCAGAGCAGCCTCCAGTTGTGGCAACCTTGGATAACATAGCTGATGTCCAATAGGTGTTTCATACCCTATTTCTGTACAGTTACTAGAATAACACATTACAGGCAAAACAATTTGTAACAGAAAAAAATTTAAAACTGAGATGAGACAACTGCTGGATTGAAAATCCTAAATAAACCTGAACATGCATCATTACATTTATCACTGCTGGGGAGGCGGGGAAGGAGACTGAAAGAAGTCCATGGCATGAGCTGTTTAAATATACCCAAGGCACATACTGTTTCTTCTTTAACAATATCCTGAGGCATAACTCAGCTATGGTGCCTATTAATAAACCATATCCTCTCAGCAGTAATCCTACTTGTTGCACTAATAATGCATCATGGGTGCACTAGTTCAGCAACTGCACAAAAATAAATGCGTTGTAAATTCATAAATTAAAAACACACAAACATATTTATCTTGGATTCCTAACGTTTACTGTAAATCTGAGCATGATTAGTTTGTCAGAAGCTTTTGAAATTCATAAATATTAAAAACTTAATTTCTAAACTGTATTTTTAAAAAAATCAGAAAATGGGTCTGCGAGCAGTATAAAAAGTGCTAACAGTATCCCAGGAACATAACGAATATATGATACTGGTCATCACTGTAATGAAGAAATCATTTTCCTGTACACAGCACTCATGAGACCCCATCCTGAATACTTTTTGCAGTTTTAGGCCCTCCATTGCAACAAAGGCAAGGATAACTGCAGTGAGTGCAGCAAAGTTACCACCTAGACATGGTAGGAGCTTCCAGGTTGGGAGCTGGAGCACTTGTGAAGAGAGGCTGAGAGAATTAGGTTAGGTCAACTGGAGAGCAGATGGCTTTGGGGGAACCTAAAAGCAGCCTGACTCTTCACTTACGACAGTGGGAAGGCAAGAGATGATGAGATTAAGCTCTTAGGTCCTTTCTAGCCTAAACTCACTGGTGATCTTATGAAGTGGTAAGGTCAGGAAAAGCACAAAATGATATGAAGTACCTAATCAAGAACAGACACAAGCCATTGGACATTTAAATTTAATAAACCACTCAGGGATCCAACATGCACACAGGACAATTACATTTTTGCTTTCATGTTACATTTTTCACTAATGTTGTATGCTTTAGAACAACACTGTAAAAAGAAAGAAGGAGAAATAGACATGAACCTGCCACAAGAGACTTTTCTTCAAGAATTTCCTCCCATCTTTGTGTCACACTTAAGAATTAAGTCTTCTACACAACTATCACCTCTGTCTCTGCAAAAGACAGCGTTTTCCACTTCTGACCTAGCTGCTTACTCTTTCTGTTAATGGTTCTGCACAGATGAGGTGCAAACGAGAGATGGGTAAAAAATAAGGACACCTACTCTTTATTTGCACTGCCTGCTGTTCTACAAACAGATGGGCTGCACAGTTAGGCGGGGTGTGACAAGAAGCCAGGCATGTCCCCATGTATCTCACTGCAGTGTTCAACTTACCTTATAGACACCAAAGCTCATACAGTAACTTCAGAGAAAATATACAGCATGCACTACACAAAGTAACATTAAACTTCTTTAAAAAAAGCCTAGAGCTCTTCAAAGGTTCATTATTCAGCAGCAGGCTGGAAACATCAGAGGAATTCTGACTTCCAAGAGTCTTCATTGCAAAGTTATTTAACTCCAGGCAGGCCTTTGGACCTAGTCTTTTAATTGCTAAACCCAGTACAACGCTTGTACAGTTGTGTCATACCTCATCCAAGCAATTGACATGGACGTTCTTGCTGCCCAGCAGCCTTCCAGCCTCTTCAACATTCCCTTTAATTAAAAAGAGACAGAGAGAAAAAGGGGAATGAGAACAAGAAATCAAGAATTAGAGGGAAAAGAACAGTTCCATTCCCAGTTTGAATAAAAACCTTTGTAACTAAGCATCAACAAACCCATCACACCTGGTGAAGAGGCATAGGAATGAACAGTATTATGTTCTAGAAGTTAAAGGCCAAAGTCTCAATTTAAAACAGCGGCCTGAAAGAGCATACGATGAGTAAGCATTCGTTTTTCTGAAGTAACTGATCTACACACACAGAAGAACAGGACATATCTCTTCATAAACTGCATCAGAACAACTGAATAAAATGATATTATTTTAACACGTTCTGTATTTCTGGAGGCTCTTACATCTAAAAGACGGAAATTATCACATTTCACTTTTTTGGTCTGAATGAAATACGCTTTCAAGTTCAATCTCCCTTAGTGCTTAAATTCAGGATTTGCAACTTCCCACCTCACAAGTCCATTAATGTAGATGAAATTTGCTTACAGTAATGCAGAATAAAGGCAGGAAGTGAGTACAAGGACCATGGTAACTTGATCACTGACATTTCAAAAAAGAAAACAAAAACAAATGCATACATAGATTGAAGTCTGAAAAACCTGTACAAGGAAAAAGAATAGGCCATACCTTGTTTGATTTACTACAAAAACCTTTTCAGCTAAAGATGTAAGAACCTCAGTAGAAGCCTGCTGACATTACTGAAGAGGCCTGCAATGCCTCTTCAGTATGCATCAGAAATTCAAGCAAATAGAAATCAAGGAATGCTGAGAAGCTTCTTAGGGCCTGATGTAGTTTTCAGAAGAATATTTCGGCAAAAGGACAGGTGTTCGTTAGAGCAAATCCTCAAGAAATGATTGTCAAAGTATACTTTTGGGCAGACAATGCAAAGCAAAATTGCATTTACAAATTCAGAGCTCTGTATGACAAATCACCTGAGGATTTCCAAACGGGGCACTAAACTTCGGCAAATGTCAAAGTTTCAGAGTTGGCTAGCTCTGGAAGTTGGAGCCAAGCTGTTCCTAATGCTGTGTGATAGGAGGACGAGAGGCAATAGGCAGAATTTGAAAGAAAGAGATGTTCACTCTAGACATGAGAGTCTAGAACCTTTAGGGGTTCCTTTCAACTCTAAGGACTCTATGATTCTACATAGCTGTAGGTGTTTCTGTTCACTGCAGGAAAGTTGGACTGGATAACCTTTAAGGATCCCATCCACCTCAAACAACGGTATGATTCTATAAGGAAAAACATTTATCTGTAAGCCCAGGAGGAAGAGGTTGCCCAGAGAGATGGTGCAGTCTCCATCCTTTGAGATTTTCAAGGCCTGATCACATAGGTAAGCAACCTATGGCGGACTCACAGCTGGACAGTTTTTTGCAGCAGGCTGGACAGGAGACTCCTGATGTTGCTTCCAACTTGAACTCCTCTATGACCTTAATTATAAGCATACGTAAGATACTCGTGTGCGAAGCACAAAGTAAAACCACGTCAGCGATAAGAGCTGCGGGACACCCCGGACAGGCGCAGGTTCTGTTCATCTAAGTAGGCTCTGCCTGTAGAGACATCCTGTACGCCAGCGTGACGGGCTAGAGGCTAGACACGGGTACATCTTCAACAAGACGCTTCCTCAGCGCACATCAGCCAAGCCGACGCACACGCGACGCGAGGCTCCCCAGCACGGCCGGGCCCAGCTCCGCGCAGGCGGGCGCGGGAAGACGCGGCCCGCCCTTCGCCCGCCGGCGGGGAACGGCCGCGCGGCGCCGCCGAGGCCCGCAGCAGCGCGGGGCGGCGCGCAGAGCCCAGGGCCCGGGCTCACCTTTAGCGATCACTGCCAGCAAATCCTTCTCCTCCGGGCTCAGCTCGCCTTTCCGCGGGGGAGCCATGGCGGTGCCCCAGCCCTTGGGGCAGGCTCGGGGCGGCGCCGCCCAACCAGGCGAGCTCGGCTCGCCACGGCACGGCCGCACCTCGAGCCCCGGCCCGGCCGCCGCCGCCCGCCCCGCCGGGTTCCGGCCCTGGGCCGCACTACGCGTACGGCCGCGCGGGGGGAGCCGCTCCCGCGTCCCCGCTCTGCCCGCGTCCCGACTCGGCGCGGCCGAGAGAACGGAGCGCGTCCCTCTTGTGTCCCCGCTATAAAAGCCGAACGGCCGGCTTTCCCCTTCGTTTCGCCCTCCCCTGCGGGTTTCCTCGCCGCTCTCTGCGCCGCGTCCCCCCCGCGAGCGGCCGGCAGTGGCGCGGCCGGGCGGAGGGGGCGGCCGCAGCGGCGCCGTGTGTCAATGTGTCCGTCCTTCACTCCTCCATTGTCTGACGCCGCC
>JAPSGF010000005.1:23158571-23274690 GCA_035772895.1 Perdix hodgsoniae
GGCAGGTGTTGGGGAGCGCGCCCGGGCGGCCTCGTGGCCTCGACTCGCGGCCTCGTGCGGGCGTCCCGCGGCGGAGCGGCCCCTCGGCCCGCTGCCGGAGCGGCGGAGACGCGGAAAGGAGGCGGGCTCGCGTGAGTCTCGCGGAGAAATGGCGCGTGGGGAGCGCTCCGCGCCTTGCCTTTTGTTAGCACCTCTCTAAAACCCAGCCCCGAGGAGCAGCGCGCTTTGTTTCGGCTCCGACTTTCCGCTCCTCGGCCGGCGCGCGGCGTCCCGCGGGGCTGAGGGCGGCCCTGCGCCGCTCCTCGCCTTGCGCTTCTGGCCCCGCTCTTCTGAGCGACCTCGTCTTCCCGGCAGCGGCTTTCGGAGGCGTGCGTCCTCGTCGCCCACCTGAGCGGCGCTTGCGGGTTACCCCCCGGCCGCTTCTTTGGTGTTTGTTTGCGGAATATCTCGGACCTATTGCTCTCGTTTCACGTTTGCGCGTGCCAGAAGCGGTGCTGACCGGCGCTCTGCGTCCCGGCCCGGAGCCGAGCCCGCTTTCTGCTGCCGTATCTTGGCGGCCGTTCCGCGCGGTGTGACTTTAACAAAGCGGCTGAGCTCCGCGTGCTTGAAAAATCGAGGAAAGACGGGGACGGCGCCGGCAGCGAACGGCACTGAATCAACACGTGTCACTGAGCGGGGGCTGCGTGCTTACGCCGGGGCTCCGGGTTTTACGGGTTCCTCTGGCTTCTTGTAGACCAGAAGTACTCCGAAGGAAATGCCCTCGGCGCAGGAGTGCTTTTTATACTCCGGTCCGGAAAGATCTCCCTGCGCCGTGTGGACAGATGGCTGTCACCGGCTCACCGTGAGGGCTGAACTTAGGGTTTAAGTAGTCTTTCGTCGGCTCGCTGTAGGGTGTTGATTTTACCTTCTGTGACCAAATTTTATGATGTTATTGTGCTCTGATAATCTACTGCTAAACAACAAGAGCGTGCTGGCTTCCTTTCATATGCCATTAATGACCCGCGTGCAGAAATATAGAAATTGTTCTCATGGCGCTGTAATGTTCTTACAGCTGTAGCACCTTCGTTCACAGGCAGTGAACAGGGCAATGAAGTTTTCCTTCCCTGGAGCGCATTGGGTGGCTGAGGCTGGGAGTCGCTGCCTGCAAGAGGAAATGACAGAATGTGAAGGCTGCTCTGAAAATAATGCCTCCTATCTTGTTAGGTTGGCTTACGATGTCAGACGTAAACGTTGGTGGTATGGCAGTAAATTGAACCTTCCTGCCAATATTCAATTACGCTGTATTGCTGTGTGACAGCAGCAGAGGGACAGTCTGACAAAATGGCGTCAGATATGGAAGCGTGTGTGAAGCAAAGGTGTGGAATTGAATTCCTCCATGTAAAAACAGTTGCAGCTTTTTCCACTCGTGGACACTTGTTGAACATTTATAGAGAAAAAAGGATGGATGTGAGCGCAATGAGGCGGTAGGTGGTGCAATACCATGAAACAGTGGGTCACCTCCACTGGATGCCTGTTTCTAGGAGTGTGGCGTTCAGGCACTTGTTCATCACATGTGAAAATGCTCAGCTAATGGTGGTGCCTGTGTGGAAAAAATGTTAAGTAGCTGAGAATTTGCTTTATCAAATAGCGCTATTTTGCTCTTTGTATCTGTTGTGGTTTCCATGGAAATAAATAGGAGGCATTACTTCTAGAGCAACCTGAATAACTTAGAATGTTTCTTTCTCTTACCTGTCAAAGGTTTCTCTGTGACCAGTGGTAAGCAGATATTTCACAATCTTCTGTTTATTGCAATATCCTGCTGAGGAAATGAAGTGCTCCTGCCTCCATTTTATGCACATTTTATTTGAAGCGTGGGGACATCAAATGACTGTTCCACAGCAGTACAGGAAGTCTGTGTCAGGGCAGGGAACTGGAACCTGAAAATGTAAGCTCTGAATGCTTGTTTTTTACTGCTTAATATATTTTCTTAGATACTTTGTCAGTTTTCTATATATAACATAGAAGTTGTAGGTATTGTGTAAATAATATAATAATTTCACATTGAGAATTACAGAGGGGGAAGGAAATGTTATCCTCTGTGCACCCCCTTGTTGTTTAGGTTTCAAACAAATATTATATATAGGAAACTCTGTATTCCCTCAGCAGGTTATTTATATGTCTGATGCTTTTGGTTTGTGAAGCAGGCACAAATGGTGACATGTTTTCCCCCTCCACTTTGCTGCTTCTGATGTGTGCGTTTCTGCTCGTGGAAGGTGTGTATGAAGGTTATTGTAATGAATGCATTGGGGATCCTAAACACCTGATGTTTTCTGCAACTGTGAAGAGTGAGGTTAATGCAAGAAAATAACAAGGATTTCTTGCTTGAGTATTAGTAACATTCCATTTTGATACACAACAATTTTGGGGGGATCAAGGTAGGGCAGAAGAAGCTGTTCTGTTGCTTGGAGAGTATGCTGTGAGATGGCTGTAGGATGTGAAAGAGAAAAAGGAGATGAACTCGTTTCACTGGTTTCAAGCTTTCTTCCATTCTGTCAAGTGACTGTCACTTGTGCCTTGGCTTGCTTGAATTCTGATGATTGTCCTCTCTTGCTCTCCTGCTGGCTCAGAGATCATATACCCTCTTTCTGTGCCAGATGATCAGAAACTTGCTCTGGCCCACTGCATTTTATCTAGGGAAAAATACAAGAACAAGTCAAACAAGTATCCCCACAGCTTATTCTCCTAGCTTCCATCCTGCTGGATCATAGCTAAGGACCTTCTAAACACAGGGCGGTATCTTTGTTTTTGCCTTTGTAGTTGATAGCCTGCAGTTGTGGGTTGTTCTGTTTTTTGGGTGGTTTTTTTTTTTAATGTATGTAAACTTTGCATCTGCAGCATCCTTTTATAGTTGCAGGGGAAAAAAAAAAGTAAAAAGTAAAAATTCCCTTTTATTTGTTCTTAAGCCTGTCACTTTATGGCTGCTTTTTTTTTTCTTTTTTTTTCTTTTTTTTTTTCCCCTGTCCTACTTCCTCTAGTTTATGGAAAAAATTATTCCCTATTCACCCTTGATGGGCAGTCATGGCTTGAGAGGCCTGTATCATCCCACACCACTGTTTTTTGTTGGGTTTTTTGTTGTTTTTTTTTTTTTGCCAACCTGAAGTATGAAGTCATATGAAGTATGAAGAATGTAGTCATTCCTTTGTAATAACTGTTTTTGCATGGCTCTCATGTCCACTTTTTTAACATGGATCCACTTTCTGCACAGCCTGTGCTGTGGGGAATCTCCTTAGTGTAGGGCTGATCCTCTGAGACAGATCTCTGCTGAGTTCTGGACCTACTGACTCCAATCCTGATAATGATATCCTGCCAAAGAGAACAGTATCTAACAGGATTATTCATTTAGATCATTTCAAGTTAATGTAAATTCAAGGTTTTTTTGGTTTCCTACTTGATTGTCACTGTTTAACTTCAACTTCCTTAAATATTTTTGTTTGACTGTAAACGCTTTTAATTTAGGTTTCTTCTGTATTCGTATCTCATGACAACTGCTGAATCTGTTCTGATCTGTCGTTGCAGCCATGACTTATTTTTTATTGAAGGTAGAATATGATAATACCTCAAAGGAACAACTGAAAGCTGCTATGGGCTGGAATGCATGATACATAATCAAACAGAACAGCTAGGTCTTTGAAGGGCAGCACATTCCTATAGCTGGGGTGTACCCAGAGACACGGACAGAGACGTCTGCCTGCTACAAATTCCCTGTGGCACCTTGCACAAAAGTTAGACCTTCTGTACACTTAGAAATTTAGGAGCAAATCCCAACGCTTAAATCTAGCTGTATCCGAAACATGGCAAGGTGAGACCAGCACTTGCTTGATCTTGTCTTGAACACCAGCTGTTGGGAAGGATTCTCAAGCATGTGGGACAGAAGGAAACCGAAATGTGCTAACAGACCTTCTGATCCAAGCTATTGGATGTGTTTTCCAGCTGGAAATACAGGACAGAGCAATGAAAAAGTATCAGGTTGAGACTTGAAGGTTCATGTACTGGTATAATCCCTTCTGACAGGGCACATTAGTCTGACTTGGTGAGTCTGGTGATGGTTTGCCCTTAGACCTGATGTGGCTGAGCAGAGTCAGCTCTGGTGTTTTTGCTCCCAAAATACAGGTAGCATAGCTGCCATCTCTGTAGAGGTTTCTTTTGGAAAAGCTTCTCCCAAGTCTGCTTGTGTTGGCCATGAAATACTTTTTTTTTTTTTTTAAATATATGCTTTTATTTCTAGGTGTATCTGTAATTGCAAACTGTGCAAGGGCAGCCCATGTAGTCTTCCCTGGGCAGGGAGTGTGCACAGAAAGAATTTTGAGATGTGCAAGTGTGGCGATGATGAGGGCAGTGTGTGTGTCTTGGATAAATGTACACTTTTACTGCCTGGATAAAAGATTCTTATAAAAAATAATGAAAATTACTTTCAGTTATGTGTACCTCCTACTGCATTTTTATTATCAACATTTCTACAATGGACAATCAACAACTGTTTGGCATTATATCAAACTAATTTCTCTACTTTGGATCGACTCAGTTGTTTCTTCTGGGTGGTCCTGATATAAACAATTTGCTCAGATAATATATCACTTTTTAATTTTTATTATCCAACTTTTAAGGGTTTTTTAGTAGTTTTTTTTAAGAGAAAGTCAGCCTTTAAGTAATTTGTTTCATATATATATTTATTTTATTTTTTCTCCAGGTGGGTAGAGTCTTTAATTTTATTCCATGTGTAACAGAACAAATGGTGTACAAGCAGCTTTGTGCTGAAAAACTCTGAAGTGCATGTGAGTGTTATGTGTGTCAGACAGCCAGCAAAGTTCTTGTAAAACTAAGTTTTTTTTCCACTTAAGCTTTACATCTGATGCCTTGTGAAGTGATTATGGGTTACCACAGCTTCTGTAGGAATAGATTTGTGAGGCCTTTTCACACTGGTGCTGCTGAAACAAATTCAGAATTCTAGAGATTTAAAGTACAATTACATAAAACTGAAATACATTTCTGTGTAGAAGAACACTGAAGAACAAAGTCCTTGGAACCTCTGTGTGCACCCAGATGCAGGGTGGAGACTCCCAAGTTATTTTCTCTCGATCACCTTTTATGTGATGAAGAATGGTGATGATGGAGGCATCTGTGTTAAAAGTATCTAATTAGATGTAATCTAGAAATAAATTTTTAGCTAAGATTATTTGAAATCCCCTTACATATTAGTCATCTGTAGAAAGCTGCACCTGTTTGTAGGCCTGAAGTGACTTTTTAGGATAAATGAGCAAAATTGTGTATTGAATAGGTATATGCTATTAAGTTCTGATTATTTTGAGAGAGACTTTCGTTTCTCAGTTTTTCTGTCCTCATTTGTAGTTGAATTGCTAAGTCACAGCTTGAACCAGTGATTGAGCACCGCATGTGAAGGCAGGGCCAACCCAGGGCAGCTCAGATGTATGCAATATTGCTTCTGAGTGACCAGGAGTGGAGTCAGGATCCGCCCCTTCCCCAACCTCCTGTAAAGGTTGGCAGTGGAGGCAAGGGTATCTCGCTGGTGATTGTTGCATACCTGAGGCTTTCCAAGGGTAAGCAGATTCTTTTCCTTGTTTCTGTGTCCATGGCTGTTGCACTGAGTATAACCTCACTTGTTGCAGCCTAGGACTTTGCTATGCCTCTGTCATGGCTGCACTTTCCCATTGCATTATAATGATATATTATTCTTCCCTTTCAAATTTAAGAATTCTTATATTACAGATCTGGTAATAAGCTGCTGTTATGTCTGTCTCACTGCCCAACCCTGGAGGTAAAAAAAAAAATAAATCCATTCTGATGATGTCATCTATAGTGAATTTCACCTGTGAGCTGGCCTGATTACCTATTAGAGATTGGATTTGATTACTGATACCATTTCTTTTTCCATGTGATCTGTTGTGATTAAATATGAGTTCTCCACTCAGCTGTTACGATACGTTCTTGTTAATTTAAATAGCAATTACCTCTTCAAGTATAACTAAAATACTCAAGGTTCACTCAGTGGTAATGCTGGCATGTCAAAGGAAAATTGATAAATGGGGAACTCTATTGCTTTTCCCTATAAAAAACAGTGTGTGGAGTGTGATGCCTGACAAGCCTTTCGGTCTCGCTGTGCCATGCTTAAATCAAAGCAAAGATCTTGTAGAAAGCTGCAGAGGTCAAAGCTAGTCTAAAGTTAAACAAGAGCCCAGTGACCAGAGAATGAGTGCAGTGGTGTGGTGCTTGTATTTAAAGCAGCATAATGTATGTGATCCTGTATGCCATAAAGCTGAGAGCAGAGGAAAATTTCAAGGAAATTGGTTTCAAGGAAAAAGTATTAATTGACAGAGTATTGACACTGACAGGTGTAACAGCTCTGATCATCTGTGAAGTGTGGCTGCATGCTGCAAAAATGGGGCAGTCATGTTTGTAGGGAGCATGGGGCAGATAAGGCCAGGGCATCTCTGGTGCACATCCTAGGCTGAGGGAAGCAGCTGGGAGGTGAGTGGGACATGAGCAAGCATGGAAGCTGGAACGTGGGTAAGGGCTGTAGGTAGGTAGCAGCTTTATTCCTGTTGTCTTGTTCCCACTCAGTCTCTAGGAATGCCTTTATCGCCAAGACTGTTTTAATATAACCAAAAAGCTTCCTCTGTATAAAATACATTGTCTTTTTTTTTTTTTTAAAGTTATGTTTTGTTTTTCAAATTCCTGGAAAGCAGGAAAACATTTCCAAGAAATATCTTAGTAGTAGTAATTCCTACCACAACAGTGACTCTGTAACAGCTGTTTGTTTCTATGCTTCGTGGAGCTTTTAAATTAGAAATCTGGTTTAGGAGTAGTGTTTGCATTGAGGTTGTTCTGTAGAGTATTTTAAATTGATTATTTCATATGTAGGCATATTTTGGAGTCTTGTAGAAGCATTTGCTCTGTGTTGAGTTATTCCTAATGTCAGGAATAGTAGCAGACAAGATTATTGCTTTCAGCCAGCTGTAAGAAGGATGGATTATCTCTGGTGAGCATTAGAATTGAGGACAGACAGGACGTGCAAGGAAAAATGCTCAGTACAGTCTGGGACAGAAAGGTCAGTTGAGGGAAGAGGCAGGAAACCTCTGATGTCTTAAATCGCAGTGAGCTACACCCTTCTGCAACTCCTTCAGCTACTCCAGATGAAACAATTAAATACAGCTTTGGGGTTGAAGTTCCTTGTAATAACCACTATTTAATATGCTTTGGTGTTTGTTTTTTTTTTGTTCTTTTTGAGGTATGTTTTCATGTAGAAAGAGGTCTAAGCAGCTCAGCAGTTTGTAATTTGCAGGCTTAAATGATCCCTTCGTTTTAGCTTTTGTTTCTATGAATAAAGTCCTCTACTTCTCAAGAAGCTGTTCTTCTGATAAGGCACAGGATCTAAGTGCTAAGTGAAATCTTAGCAGCGTGTTACTGAGCAGTGGTAGGCAGAAGGCTACTCACTTGTTTGCCTTTAAAGCTAGATAAAGAAAATATATTTGTTGTTTTAAATGCTTGATAAGAGCCCTTTAGAAAAGATGTGGAGATTAGGAGATGCTGCTTGGTCTGCAGCCTTTTCTGTGTTAGCCAACACAGATAAAATTAGTTTGGTCAGAAGATCAGCTGGGGAGTTTAATGCCCTCTGTGGGCTGCCTCTGCCTCCTGGGTGTGGCTCCTTTCCCCATTTCCCTGTGTTTTGTGTTAAACATCTGCTGACGAGTTCTTTGATTAAAATAGCTTTGCATTCTGATCTGGTATTTGTCAGGGGTACAGAGGTGGTGGTGTGGCGTGAAGAGACTCTCCATGTCTGAACTGGTCTACATTTTGGGGATTTTAGCATCAGTTCACTTTTTTAAAATTAGAAAAGTCTCCTTTGTCTTTTTTTCCTCTCCCTCATAGTGCAATTGATGCAGTAGCTGTTAACTGTTTGGTCTTTTTGTTTATCTTGGAGAAGCTTCTGTTTCTTTCATTATGTTACAAGGTGTAGCACAGAGATGTGTGTGCTTCTTTTTCATTGAAAGTGAATGTAATTCATAGAAACATTTCTAGATGTCTGAAATCCATGTTGAAGAGCCCTGGGTTAATTGGTCTGTCTTTATGAAGTCCTCAGAGAAACAAACCATCTTTTTGTCATCTTTTTTCAGTTCAAGGCAAGAAATCCTTTAGCTGTCTCATTAAGAAATCTTCTAAATTCTTAGTGTCATGCATTCCTGAAGGAAATCAGCTGCACAAATCTAATGTAACTTTTATTCACATTCACTTCCATGTGCATGTCAGAGGGCTGGGGCACCTCTCCTATGAAGAAAGGTTGAGGGAACTGGGATTGTTTAGCTTGGAGAAGAGAAGGCTGTGGGGACACCTCATTGTGACCTTCCAGGACTTGCAGTGCTTGAAGGGAGCATATAAACAGGATGGGCAATGGCTGTTTACAAGGGCAGATAGCAAGAGGACAAGGGAGTATGGTTTTAAACTGAGACTGGAGGTTTAGGTTAGATATTAGGAGGAAGTTTTTCACTCAGAGGGTGGTGACACACTGGAACGGGTTGCCCAAGGAGGTTGTGGATGCCCCATTGCTGGAGGCATTCAAGGCCAGGCTGGATGTGGCTCTGGGCATCGTGGTCTGGTGGTTGGTGACCCTGCACATAGCAGGGGGTTGGAACTAGATGGTCATTGTGGTCCTTTTCAACCCAGGCCATTCTGTGATTCATTTTCATGTATATGCCTACAGACATACACCCAATGGAACGTGTATTATACCACCTGCAGAAGTAGGTTGCCGATGTTGGTCTTTCTACTGCATGAAGAATGATGCTCGAAACTATACGATAGGTTTCCCTATTAATAGTGTCAAGTACCATTGTGCTGAACTGACACAGGTCAGACAGCTGCAGGCCGGATGCACGCTGCTGCTGCAGGAAGCAGTGCTGGCTAGCGTGGTTTGTGCTCATTCAAAAAGTTATTAAACCTGTTCCGGTGATTGTGATACAGGGCTTAGAAATGTGTAACTCTTGTGCAAGCTGTTGGTGGCCGGAATGTGAGCTGGGTGTGGGTGGGTGCTTGTGGTCTCTCACTGAGCCCATTCACTGGGGAATGTTTGTGGTGAAGTAGTTGTGAAACTTCTTAGCACACAGTGGAAGTTCTGTGAATCACTTAAGAAATACAAGCAGTGAAGTCTACTGATTTACCTACAGAAGCAAGAGTATGCTATTAGCAATTGCATTGTTGTTAACCTTGACTGTATACTGAAACTCCAGCTCTGTCTGAGATGTTTTTACCTGTCACTAAGCTATGGATTTCCTTGCAGGCTGTAAATGGACAGATGTGAACTTCTATAGCACTGTAGAGGAAGATGAAAGAAGCTAGAAACTTACAGCCTATTCCTTTGATCCAGTTCAAAAAGCTGAAGCCTGTTTACGGAAGACTCTGATTAGATCTTACCCAAAGGTTGACAAGCAAAATGTTTTAGACAAACTGTTTTCTAGAAATCTTTACTATTTTCTACTGATGGTGAAAAGAGCCAAGGGTTGCAAGGTCACACTTAGATGTCTGTTTTTTGACTTTTGAGGTCTGACAGTAGGCAGGCTGCTCAGTCAGGAAAGTGGGTATTGGTTTGGTGCAGCTGACTGCATGGTGAGGTGATCAACAGTGAAGTGGGTGCTGGTCCTCACACATAATGGCGTAGATTTCCTTGTGTTTTGCTCCAAGCACTGCTGACAGCTGTGGTGTGTGGATGTAAAGCCCTTCCGGAGCAGCTGCAGTGTCATTGTTCCTGCCTTCAGCTGGGATTTTCTCTCTATATTGTGGAATGGGGTTTTGTATCTGACAGCATGCTGGTTCATGGGTGGAAATCCCTAGCTGGCTCACTGTGGAATTTGTGTGAAGCCAGGATGAGTAGAGTAGGATTGATTTGTAGAGTACTATTTGATAGAGCGGAATTGATTATTTCTTCCTAACACTTCAGGTGCAGTTTGGAGTGCTATTCCACAGTCAGAACTCTCAATTCATACTGTGTACAGCAGCCACTGCTTTGTGACTGCACTTAATTCTAAAGTTACTCTAAGACACTGCCTGCAGCTTTGAGTCACCTGACTGTAATTGCAAACAGTGTCTCATGAACATATCTTTTTGAGGAGCAAATATCAAGACACATAGCATTCGTAGTTTTATTGTAAAGCTATTTTTATACATAGAATGAATCCTTTGGGACAGTGTGATGCCCGGGCTGCCGAGAGAGGTTGTGGATGCCCTGTCCCTAGAGGTGTTCAAGGCCAGATTGGATGGGGCCCTGGGCAGCCTGGTCTAGTATTAAATGTGGAGGTTGGTGGCCCCGCATGTGGCAGGGGGGTTGGAAATTCATGATCCTTGAGGTCCCTTCCAACCCTGGCCATTCTGTGATTGATGCTCAAGTTTCCTGAATATTGAAGGGATGGAAGATCAGATTACCAATACAGACATATTCCTGGTTTTATACATATGTATTATTGCATAAGTGTTGCATTTAGTGACATTTATGTCCAGATACAGTGTGGGGAAAAAAAATGAAAGGAGAATCTGAACTCTTGAAATGAGAGAAGATGAGGTGCCAAGACAGACCTCCATCTGTTCTGATGTGTGAGCAGTCGGTGTAGGTGTGCATATTTGTGTTTTTAGTGAAGGTAGAAACATAACTGAATTGCTCTGATTTCTCATTATGTTATTTTCTTCTTTAAAAAGAGCTCTTGCCATAGATCTTCATCATTTGAATGCCCAATACTAGAGGTCTTCTGGGGGGAAAAAAAAATTCTGAAGCATGGGTAGGAAGCCTATTCATATCTGTATGTACTCTGCCTTTCTCTCTATTTTGGCTTGAATTTGGTTTTTCTTTAGATTGGTTTGGCATATTTTTGTTTTTTTGAGTTTGTTTTTGCTCTTTAATCTTTATATATTCTTGTAACGCTGACATCAATTCTGAAAATTCAGATGTCACAATGCTAAGACTGACATCACATGGAACAGTAGGAGAAAGAGGAACTAGAGTAAAGCTGCCTGCAAGTATGTATTTAACATTGGTGTGTTTCTGCTCTTTTCATAATGAAAACAACCATTTTAAATGTGTTTCCTCTTAAAAGAGACAAGCTTATATCCTCTTACGAAATTAGCAATACAACATGCTGACTCATGTCAGTTCTCAGCACTGGAGCACATTGCCCAGCATGGTGGTGGGTGTCCCATCTCTGGAGACATTCAAACTCTGAGCATCCTGATCTAGCTGTAGGTGTCCCTGTTCTTTGCAAGGGAGTTGGACTAGATGATTTTTAAAGAACCCTTCCAACTCAAATGATTTTATGATTTGCTTGTAATTTTTGTTGTTTTTCCTCTCTCTCTGGCCTTATTGGTTTGTCACCTAGCTCTCTGTGCTTTTGATGTAGTACTCTTAAGTGGATTATTCTGCAGTGGGGGTTTAACTCTTGCCCTGTGGCTTTGTGGGTTTAAAGGACAGCCATTCTTGGAGTAATGTTATGGAGATATGTGGAATAGATTATGCCTGTAACTTTCCTGACTATGCTTGATTTACAAACTGAAACAAGTTGGCCTTTGTTCCAGAGTCTGTTCTCTGAAAGTGGTAGGTGGATAGGTGAGTTGTTTTGTTGTTTTCTGTTGTTTTTGTTATTTTTAATAAATACTGTGTATAGAAATAAACAGGAGTGCTGCTTGTTCTTTATTTATACGTTTGTCACACTTGCAGCAATTTTCAGTGTAGGAGATTGTATCATCCTTATGCTTGATAGCCTATCTCTTGAATGGCCTCTTCTATGAATTCATCTTAAGAGCTTTAGAGTTTCTGTACACAGCAGAAGAAATTATGTTCTGAAGTAAGACTGAGAGCTCTCACTTGGCTGCCAACTCTTGCAGGATAGCACCTGCTGTGACCTTCTCTATGTGTTTTGTTTATTCTGTCACTTTTCTGACAAAAAATGCCACAGGTAACAGGGTTATGTAGGCACTCTGTACCGCAAGTTGTGGGGTGATGTTGCCATAGAATTAGCTTAGTTAAGGCTGCAAGGAATTGTATCAATCTGCCTAAAAGCCAGTTATCTGTCTTCATATGGAAGGTGCCTGGATGTTTAGTACTTATATCACCCATTTAGGAGTTCAGTGATCCCTGCAATTACCGTGTGCTGTAAGTGTGGTCAGTCAGCTAGGAGGAGGAGGGAGCAGGAGGCTTTGGGGATGCAGTGATGCAAGTCAGTTACAGGCTTATTTGCTGTCCAAGTGAATGCTGCTAACAGCATTAGTTGCTGTGTTTGGAATAGCTGACATGGTGCAAAGTGTTGTGCGTTTCTCCTGCTGGCTCTTGGTGCCACCTCTTTTTAGCAAGAAATACCAGAATTCATGTATCTGAAAGCTCATTCATTACCCAAAGACTTGTGTTAACTTGGTGAACTACTTTTCTTATGAACATTTTGAAGAAATAATTAGGAAATTATATATTAAAACTTGATTTCAGTAGTTGCTGAAGCTGAGGCCTTTACCACTTGCAAGTCTGTAAGAGGTGCTGACTATTAATACATCCTTCCTCCAATTACTGTATTTAGTCCATGAAATACTATACTGTTAGCAGCTGGGAGGCATGGCTTTCTGCAGAATTGGCACTTGACATTTATTTATTTATTTAATTCCAGCGCTTATTGTGTTGACGACAGCTTTGGAGGTTTCAAATCCTGCAGTGCTGTATGTTGCAGGTGCTGGTGGGCTCCTGGGCTCTCACTGCTGCTTGGAACTGTAAGACAACGAGAGAGAACCACCGCATCTCTGATTTTACTGTTGTGATTGTTGAGCTGTGTGAGTAGGGCTGACATGGAAAATTCAGCTGTCACCATGCACTAAAAAAAAATAAATAGGGTGGACTTGTGGAGGATTGGCTCCGCATGTGACGAATCTGCTCTTCTTGGACTTGCCTTCATTACCAAGCTGTTCTTACATTGTCTTGTGTCTGACGAACTTCATGCTAGCAATGAAGCTTCTCTGATAATTTTTTAACGTGATTTAGGCTCTATACCTGTATATTTTGGTTTGTTGCAAATCAGACTGTTGGTACAAAGGAATTAAATAGTGTCTCCAGTGAATAGTTGTTTCTCAGTGTATTGTGAACGCAATACACCTTTCTCTACCAGACATTGCTTGGAGAATTGAGATAATTTGTGGCAGCAGTGCCTTTGTAGCTATGTTTTTGTAGAACTTCAACTGCGTTATCTTTCCTTCAGTAAAGTCTTTACAGTGACTATTGAGATGGTTCTATTTCTTCAAGACGAATAGCACGGTTAATGCTTCTCTGAATTAATCAGTCCTGTTTTAACATCTGCTCAGTCCATTGAAAATGGGATCTTGCATTAAAACAAACAAAATACTTGTTAACTTTGGAGAAGTATTACGTTCTGCTCATTTTCTATGTAAACCTGATCTTAATCTCTGCCAATCCTTTTTTATCCTCTACTTTTCTGCTGGCAAGCTTTGAGTTGGATGACTACCATCACCTTAAAATTGGTATTCAGATCCAAAGTGATCTGTAGCAATACATCATCTCTGTTTTCTTGGGAGTACTTGAGTTACAAGCACAGCAGTGGGAGAGAGCTCTCAACTGAAAAGCTCCCATTAATACCTTACCCTCTCAGAACTGTATCTAACTTCTAGCTGCTGAAAGAAGCCTTGTTACTGAAAGATAACTTTTTTTGTGTATGTCAACCCAAGTGTATGATTTCATTTGCTTGACTTGTATTTTTACCTGTCAATGATTAAGAATTTTTTTCTGTTCTTTTTGAATGTGCCATGACTTGTGCATATTATGTGGCTGCTGATGTGACACAAACCATTTCATTAGTGGTTCCGTTTGCAATTCTCTGACTTTGAAGCACTCCTGAAGTACTCCACACTGTGGGAGGTTTCTACTTTGTTTTCCCCTCTTTGTTCAGCTGAGCAGCTTCTTTAGACATTCTTTTTTGCCTGCACTTCTGTAGTTGTCAGCTGGGTAACTAATCACAGTTCACATAGAGTTCTTGACTGGACTATTTTTTGCATGAGTGCAGTTCTTTACTTTTTACTTTTAATGTGATTTCATTCTGTTCTGATAGTTGTTTTCTACTAGTTGAGTACTTGCTACAGAATGAAACAAGTTCCAGTTACTCTTTATTAAGTCTCATGGGAGGGAGGAAACAAAGAAGAAACAAGTGCTTTTATTTTAGTGGGTGCTAACTCTGGTGTGGGAAAACACTGTCCAGTGATTTAAAACAACATCAAAAAAAAAAAAAAAATTACCAACAAGGCAAGTCTTCAGAGCTTCTGGAAAGCTCTTTTGGGAAAGGCAGAGTGCACTCGGTGCTCTTGTAGAATACCTGCTACAACACTATATTAAGAATGCCAAACATGATATCTGCTGTTAACTATGGCATGCTTCCAAGTATGAGATTAAAGGTCAGAATCTGGTTGCTTCAACCACTGTAATATCATAAGCAAAAATAATCTGTAACAGAAGATGTATTTTCCTGCAATAAACATGTGGATTAGCAGTGTTGTTTTACAAATAAATACTAAAACAGGAGGTCGATAAGCAGTCATACAACTGTAAGTTAATTATTAATCCCAGCCTGTAGCTATTGAGATTATACTTGGAGTAAAGCTGTGGGGGAATTCTGAACTGGCTGGGGCCTGGCTCCTACTTTCCTGGCTCTTTGTAATGAGTGAGGTCCTTGGGATAAAGGCTTCCTCAGTGCTGTAACTCTAGTGGTGGTCTTTGCAGGCAAAGTATCAAGATAAAGCTTGCAACTCTCAGCATGGCTCTCTCACGTCATGGTTGAAGTTGCAGCCCTTCAGGTATTTAGTCCTTTTGAAAAAGAAAATTATGTTTTAGGAGTGGAGATCAAGAGTAGGAAAATGATCATGAAATAGTACAAGTCAGCCAGCCCAAATGGAGAGAACTTGTGGCAAGGCTGCAAGTGCCCCTCACCAGTAGGGCTGAGCCACGATTGTGATTAACAAGGGAAAAGAGGTTGAGGAGATATTTCTGTAGCCCATCTTCTTTCACATCCTCAGCACTTGGGACCTTGGAAACAGCAGACAGAGCCTTTTATTTCCTTACTGTGTCAGTGTGAATTTCAGAAGAGTATTGCTGTTGCTGTGTTCCTAGCAAGCTGCCCTCTGGACTCAGGTGTAAACTCAGTGCTTCTTCATGCTGACCACATCCAGGATACGTGGGCTCCCAAGGTGAATTTCTCACAAGGGTGACAACCATATTAGAGCAGTGAAGGTACTGTGGTGCTGAGGTGAGCACATGAGTTGTGGGGTTGGTGCTCCCACCCTCCTCTGCCACCTGCAGCTGCTGTGAAACACTTGCAGAGAGAGATCTCAGCAGGGGCTGAGCATCATAGTTGAAAGTAGGAAGCCTGACAAGGATTTGGCAGGACCGTGTGGCTAGTTGTATCCTTCTGTCCTAATGTCCCCTTACTGCTTTGTTCCTCTGCACTGCTGATGATTTATGGGCTTTCTACATTTAGGTTCTGTTAGCTCACACTCCTGCTGCCTTCCCAGCAGTGAAGGGAGCTGCTTGTTTTGAGCAGGAGTGTCAGCCCTTCTTCCCTGCTGCTGGAGTGAGGTATGTAATTGGCTTTTAATGTATCCTTTGTCTTCTTGCTGAAAGAAGAAGGGGGGGGAACAGATTTAAGCCTGAGACTTAATGATGAGAAGGTGAAAATGCATAATTGCTTTCCTGGATGAAAAAGACCCAGTAAAACCTCTTAGTGTCCTGTGTGGAGAGGCTTGACCTTAATTCTTTTTTTTTTTTATTCTTCCATAGAAGAATATTGCCTTTATGTTTTTTTGCTGATGTGTGTCATGATGTCTGTCAGGGAAGTTTCACTGCTATGAAGCAATTGATTTTTGAATTCAGTGTGAATGTGTTCACATTTGAAGAACCTCAAGTGTTTCTGAAATTTTTGTTCAGGTGTGAAATGATGCTTAAAAAAAATACATTTAGTTTGGATAAAAGTTTCCAGTATTTATATGTTCAACTTGAGGTATGTATTTCCAGGACCAAACGTTTTGAGTATTACAGATCGGCAGAAACATCAACCCTATTGAGGCTTTAAATAATTGAGGAGTTAATCATCATAATTTCCCTGTGGCATGGATTAAAAAAAATGCATTTTTCTAATTTTTCAGCAAGTTTGAATTTGCTGAAAGCTTTTCAATTTGTTGATGTTTTTATTTTATTAGTTAAAACTTGTTTTATTGATTACTGAGACTTCAAATTGTGTTGCAGGGGTTGTTCAGTTATTAAAACTTCTATATCACCAATCTTGCAACTTGAGCACTTAAGTATGAATCTGTTTTGTAGGAGGCTCTCAAGGAAAGTGGGAGTACAGTTTGAGAAACTGTTTAAAGTAAAATCATTTTTAATTTTTGATTGACTTTTATAGCTGCAAGTCAGTTACCAGCAGTCTCAGACCCATTCTAACTGGTTCCAGGCTGTCTGATGGCAGTGCTATTTGTGTCCTGCTTCTTAAACACTGGGAAGCTGGATGTGCAGTTTGAACATAAATTTTCTGCTGGAGGTTTTGTAGATACAAAAGAGAGAAGGAACAGTGAAATGGCTTTGGCTGAGCTTCTCCCATCTGCTGTATTGGAGTGGAGTCTGTAAGAAGTATGATAAGGAGCTGTCATTTCCACATCTCTTGCTCTATTTCCTGTTGACAACTCATACAAATCATAGAGGATGTTGGACTTCAGGACATTAGAATGAGTGTTTGAGGTTTTCTTTTTGGCGATGTTTCCATCCTACCTTTACCCATCCTTATTGCCTTTATGCCTCAGAAACCATTCTGACTTAGCTAGCTGGCATTTCAAAACTTGCCTTTGCTTTGAGCTATCCTGTATCTCTCAAAAAGTAAAACATGTAGAATTTCAGGGTTTCTGATTGAAAGGTTTGAGAACTATATGACATCTGATAGACATGCTTAATGTGGTACTATCAAATGCAATGCTCTGTGCAGATTTTACACTGCCATGCTGAACTTAGAGTTTTCAGCCATCACTTCAGAGTTGGTTGTCAGTACATATAACCAAGAGGTTATTTGTTTTTTTCATTGCATTCACTTCAGATTTTAAATGATTTTCTGGGCACCTGTTCTGGTGGCAGCAGTGCTTCAGAAGTTGCTCGCAGTACCTGGTGTCATTTGCACTGGAGATTGGTCCTAGGCTTGTAGAGATCACTGGGTTCATCTTGCTCAGGCTCATGTTCCTGCAGCCTCTGGGTGACTGTGCCTTTTCTCTTGCTGTGCCGGTGCCTTAGGGAGTGCCTTATAAAGCCTGACCCTCACTCGAACGGATTAAAGCACAGTGTATTTAAAGCTAAATATAGAATGCAGAGCTCTCATTCCTAGTAATTAACTGTTCAAGAGTCTTTTCTGTTGCACTAACCTCTGGTCATTTAGTCTGCCACAAGTGGCAACTCTTACATTAACTTTTTCCATTTTCTCTCTTGTTCCCAGATGTCCTAAAGGTCATATATTATTTTAAATATGAACAGTTTTATAATCTGATAGCCTACCTTAAGCTGCGTACTACTTTTCAAGCAGTTTAAAAATACTCCACATTAGAAGTGGTCGAGAAGGCCAGTGGTGTCCTGGCTTCTCTCAGGAATAGTGTTGCCAGCAGGAGCAGGGAGGTGATCCATCCCCCTGTACTCAAGCCTGGTGAGGCCACACCTTGAATACTGCATTCAGGTTTGGGCCCTCACTGCAAGACACTGAGACCCTGGAGCACATTCAGAGAAGGGGAATGATGCTGGTTAGTGGTCTGGAATAAAAGCCTTATGACGAGGTGCTGAGGGAGCTAGGATTGTTTAGTCTGGAGAAGAGGGAGACCTTGTATCTCTCTACAGCTACCTGAAAGGAGGCTGTAGTGAGGTGGGGGTTGGCCTTTTCTCCTGTGTAACTAATGATGGGGTGAAAAGGAATAGCCTTTAGTTGCACAAGGGGAGATTTGGGTTTGATATTAGGGAAAAATTTCTTCTCTGAAAGTGTGGTAATGCATTGGAGTGGGCTGCCCAAGGGGGTGGTGGAGTCGCTGTCCCTGGAGGTGTTAAAGAAATGTGGATGTGGCACTGAGGGGTGTGACTTAGATGTGTGGTGATGAAGGGTCAGTGGTTGGACTTGATGATCTTAGGGATCTTTCCAGTCTTAACAATTCTATGGAGGAAATCTAACTTTAGAAATTTAGCATTTGCATTTCTGTCTTTTATAGTAAGTATTCCTAGGCTGAGGTCAGATGCCTTTGTTCCGTTGTTCTTCGCTCTCAGAGCTGCATATTTTTTTCAGTAAGGAAGTAGACAGTGCTGGTACCTGTCCAATGGCTGCAAGAACTGAGGATAGGTTCATGCCTGCTGTGTGGCTTGCTTGAAACTGTCTGAAGCTCATGGGCAAGAGCTGAGGTACTCTCCTTCTGCAGCTCCCAGTGAGAAATACCTGGGATAATATTATCTTTTGTACCCTCATCTTCTATGAATAATGGTCACAAAGACAAAGCAGGTAAGTGTCAGATCTGGTTGGTCCATGGCTGAAGGCTGGCCTGTTGCTCAGGGCTGTGGTGTATTTTCTGAGCACACCTCCTCCTTCTCTGCCTCTGAGGTGGCTGTGTGGGGGGAAAGAGATGTCTGAGCTCCCTTGTGAAGAGGGACTGGGATTTGAAAGCACTTCAGAAGATCCTGTGGTATTGCAGTATGATGTTTTTTCTCTCCTTGCAGATGTGTGGGAGCATTTTCCAGAAGGCAGGGTACTGTGGTGGTTGTTCTGAAATATTCTCTGTTAAGACAGTAGCTTTAAATCACAGTTATGAATGTCAGCCTCTCAGTATAACTGGCTTGGTTGCTATTTTTCATATGACTTGTAGGAAGCAAAACCAGTCTTGACTGTGGACTTGGCACATTCTGGTGCATGCTGGCGCTTTCTGACTGCTGATAAATCACAGAGCTACCCTAGAGAGCAGTGGTTTGCCAAGCTACACATCTGAAGCACTATTGAAGTGGCTCCTAGGTGATGCTGCAACTAGGAGAGAGTGGTGAATGGAAATAGTGTTACTAAGAGCATGGCTAACTGCTGTGTAAGCTTTTGAGGAGGGGACGGCATTCTTAGGTAATAATGTGTGATTGATGGTATCTTTCTAGCCAGCGAGTTTGAGTTTCTCTTCTTACATGGTAGCAAGTGCTTGCAGAGGAACGTACTTTTGAACTGGGCCTGCAGCAACATTAAATTCCATGTTGAAATTTGTGTTGGAGGAGTCCATGATGCAGAAACAGAAATAATACAGATTTATGTAAAACCAAATTTCTTAATAGAACACGTCTAAAGGATGAAGCTTCTTGTTTGGTAGAGCTCAGCTCTGAAAGAGCAAACTGTCCATGCCAGCAACCTGAAGACCTGAAGATGCGCAGCAGTAACTGGCAGGGCCTAGCAATGGTACAGGGCCAGGACTATTGGGATGCACCATAAGGCTTTGCAGTATGTGGCTCTTTCTGTTTGGCTGACAGTTTGGTGGCTCCTTGCAACAGTTGCAACTCCAGTGATGGGACCAATTCTATCCCAGCGCTCTGGGCTGGCAAGGTGCTTGCGCTAAAGGCAGTGGCTCCTTTCTATTTCTGCTTGGATTTGAACCATTTCTCATGTGGGGAAAGGTGAATTTGCTGACCGTCTCTTTTGTTTTCTTGTTTGGCTTTTTATTTGTTTTTGTTTTTTTTTTTTTTGGAAGACGAGAGATAAAGGTAGAGGAACAGGTGCAATAGTTATTAATGGGCCATAATGCTTTTAATCTTTAATAGTTTTTTGAATAATATGAATTATTCTTTATACATCAAGAACATGTTTTCCCTTTCACATACCAGGATTTTATAACATTGTTTGGGGTATTTTTTTTTTTTTTTTTTTTTTTGCCTTTAGGTAAACTGTTGTCTGTGAATGTCATTGTAAAAATAACTTCTTTTTTTCTCCAGAAATTTTATGAATAAGAATCAGAAGCCGGTGCTAACAGGCCAGCGGTTCAAAACTAGGAAGAGGGGTATGTTATGTTGCATTTTGTTACTTTTCTACACGTGGAAATGAATAGAAACAATAGACGCAAGGTCTGATATTTAATAGGATCAAGATTTCTCCTCATCCCTGTGCTATGTTAAGAATATAGATGTTATTTGTAACTTATTTGTAAGGTTTTGGGTATTTTGTTTATGTTTCAGACTTAATTGATACTTTCAAATCTGGATTTCTTTGCCGTTAAATTTTGCAGAGATTGCTAAAGAATTAGGTTTTGAGTTTATAGTAGGCATTATGTAGGTATTATGTATAGTAGGTATTATGAAGAAAACATACCAAATATTAATCTTAGCTATTTCTGAATGTGTCCCTTTTGATTAAGAAAGCAAACTATGAGCTTTTATTTGAAGATTATGTAAATTATTTGCTGTTCTTGTTTTTATGCATATTTCTTTGATTCAAACTTATGTCATCTCTGTAAATGAACCTTTCACTTCTAAAAAGTAAATTATTTTCCATTTTAATATCAAATAATCTCATTGGGCCCATTTGCTTTAAGAGATAGCTTTTTTTCAAAAACAATAAGAGAATAAAAGCAAACAAAAGATCGAATGTTTTTCTACTGTTAGTGTAGTATGATTCTTATTGTTAAAACACTTAATTGCCATGACATTAACCCCCTTTTTGTAACTGATACTGATTTTTCTACAAAAATGGCTAGTGGCCTATATATAAAAATTCAATTTTTAAAGGAGACAGTGCTGATTGTACTGATCATGCAAGTATCCTATATAACAAGAGTCACTGAATTGTAAGGATTGGAAGGGACTTTTGGAGATGAAATACCTTTTCCTACCCCCCTTCTTCTAAAGCGAGTTTCCTAGAGTAGGTTACACAGGAAAGTGTCCAGGTGGGTTTTGAACATCATGTCTGGTTTGTCAAATGAAGATTTCAGTATTTTGCTGTTGCAGTAGCTGATTGTTTTAGTATGCACAGATGGAGTTCCTATCTGTCACGTAACAGACTTTTTCCATCTTGACTTTCCTGTTTCCCATTAAAAGCTGTCACCTGATCTGAGTTTGTTGTGACAGATAATGTGAATAAGAACATTTTCTCACTGTCGATGGAAGAAACAAAAAGAGTTTGTAGCATTCCTCCGAAAGCTGCTAATTCTACCATGAATCTGAGGAGTTGAGTGAATGCATTAAGATCTAGGAAAGTCATGAAGCTTGGGTGAGAATTATGAAATAGCTTTATTTGCAGTTCTGTTAAAGAGCAGTTCCAGGTTTCTCAACTTTCCTCTCTTGCACACATTGCTGCCTGTGTTACCTTAACTGGCACAGTTCAGTGGAATCTCTTCAGTTGAAATTATCCTTTTTATTTATGCACATACAATGTCTACAGGTGTAACTAATTTGAAAAATAAACCTTTGGTGTTTGTAAATAAATGTTATAGTGCTCCAGTAATTAGTGAGATTAACTTTCTGTCAGTATGGTCCAGAACAGCATTAACTAGCAACAGGAGAGGTGTAGTTAGAGCAATGGACTTAACAGTCTCTAAAGAGTAATGCCATCAAATCAACCAGAGGTATGTGTGCTGTTGTATTGATAACATGTATTGTTTAGTCTAATTCAATCAGCTCTGGTAGTTATTTTACTTACTAAAATTGTCTCAGGACATTGTCTCTTTTGATAAGACACTCTTTTCAGTCCATGTTTGGCATTGTGTGTAGCATAATGAGGTCCTGACACTGATTTAGTACTCTGACTCTTATTATACTACCACTAATAAGTATTTTTTTTTTAACTGAACTGTATGGAAAGAAAAGACTTGGAGCAGTGGTTGGAAGACTGAGGGAGGTGTTTGTTTTCATATAAGTAATCTCTTAAAGGAGAAATTTGGAATATAGAACTCTTAATATGCAGACACTTAGAGCATCTTCTTGTCTAAATCCTGGTTGTTTCTATTCTGACTTCCAATATATTAGAGACTTATTAAGTTTTACTCTGACTGAGCGTGTTGAGGATGGTTTGACTCTGGCATTTCAGTCATCATAGACTTTTTGGTGTGACAGGCAAACTGTTAAGAGGGTCTGAAGCATGCAGATGCTGAAGGAAACTGGTTGAATTATAGATAATGCTTCTTGCCAGTTGATTTGTCTCAGGATGCTACTTTTCTCCTTCTGCAGCTCCCAAGAACACTGCTATCTGAGGTGAAAGTGAGCTGTGTCATGGTGGTCAGACATTTAGTAAAAAATACTTGTCAATATGAAGTTCATTTGCTGCTCAGCTAGCTGCAACTAGTCTACAGATGTGAATGATTTCTGAGCTTTCAGAAGGCAATAAAGGAAGATGAGTATTTTTCTCTTTAAATTTTGAACGGGTATTTAGAGACTAAAATGTTTTTAAAGGAGAGCAGCCTGAAATAGCTACTTTTAAATCTTCCTCCTTTCATTTCTGTTAATTGACCTAATAAGAGTTACAGAATCATAGAATATATATTATAAATATATGTAATACATATAGTGTATATATTATAAAGCTTTTCTGAAGTGTACGCAGTGGCATATATTAAAATCACTTTCCAAGATGTGAAAGAAGAAAACTTACATTGTAAAGGGAAGAACCTCTGAGGCAGATCCTTATCAGGTTTCTGTCAATCTGGATGAAAATGATAGTTTGCTTAGTTCCAGGTATAATCTGTATACCTGTCAGTTATGAGACTCTTGATGAGGGTCAGCAGTACTTGACATCTGGCCACGGTTTGTGCATGAGATGCAGGTATTGACCACACTATACTTGCTTGCGTGCACATTCATTTCAACTTGTTTGTGTAGTCTGAAGTAGAAAAGGAGGAAGTAGGAGTAACAAAAGTGTCAGTGGTTAGTGAGGAAAGTGTACGTATCCAGGCAGTTGACAAATACCCATGGACAAAAAATGTCATTGAATGAAACATTAAATAAACTGAAAATTGAAACAACCAGTGAGTATTGTTTATAGTAAGCTGATAGACGGTACCTGGTAGCCATGTTTGTCCCCATAGTATGGATATCACAGAGCTAATAACAGTTGAAAAACTGTGCAAAAACATAAATGGTGGCATAAGAAGAAGCTGAGCTAAGCCGTGCACTGTAGTTTCTTTTGTGAAGGAAAATGATTAAGTCAGTATTATGATGAAGTCAGAAAAGAGACCAAATAGGGCAGCTCATTTATCTTCCTTAGAAAAAGAGCTGTGGACTTTCTCTTGAAGAGCTGGAACAGATTCTTAAGGAGGGGGGTACAGATGTACTTCGTGATTTCCTTACAAGGAAATAAGGATTTGGGACCTGATGAAAATGAAAAGCTATGTATAGCACTGCTGCCTTGAATATTGTATGCAGTGCATCTGCAAGCTACACCTGCCTTTGCTAGCCCTGATTGAAACTGTGCTTGTTCAGTAATTATGTACTTGACAGCTCAGCATATTGTCACCACTTCTTGATGATGGCTTCCTACTCATCCTGTTGTACTACATCAATGTATTCTTCTTCAATGCATTAGTTTGGTAGAAAAATGCTTCAGTAAAATTATAAACCATTTTTCATGCAGCGAGTTCACCCCCTCTTCCCGGGTAAATTTTTAGATTATGATAGGCAAGAAAATAGAAGGGTAAACCAAATGAGAGGAGTGCTTCTAGGGCAGGAGAGGGTTCTTTTTAAGTAGCAAGAAATATTAATCATTATGTTTGTTTTTCCTGAGGACTGTGTACCCATGGTGCAAAACACATAACGTTTTCAGTTTAAGCATAAGCATCTTAAATATTTTGACAAAATACAGTAAGTAAAATAGCATTTATTTAACTTATCTCTTAAGACAAAATTGTCATCTATCTTATGAGTCATCAAGCTTTTTAACTGTGTAAGTACCGCATATGTGGTAGCCTGTAAAATAATTATTTTCAGATCCATATTTATAGGTGGAGCTGTGTTTCTAGTGTGCAGATAAAACTGCCTGAGGTAGACATGCTGAGGTATTTACAATTAATTAAAAAGCTAGTTTGTGGGTTGGCTGGTTTTAGTATTTCACATTAGAAGAGAGCTGCAAGTATTTGGTAACTGGTCTGATAGCTCCAATTGGATTCCCGGGAGCATTTACCTATAGACAGTTTCCCAGAGCAAAGACATGTCCTTCAGTTTTCCTTCCTCTGTGGTTTATCTGCAGTGGGCAGAACCAGCACCACAGTTAGGTGACTATGGCAGGCTCTAAGTCTTCATCACAGCTGGAAAACAAGGCAACACAACAAAAAGCTCTGAAGATCTCAAAGTCTGGGGGGAAGTAAAAGCCACTTTTACTTCCAGTGGAGAGGTTTACAGTGTGGTAATGATGAGAGTATTGTAGGAGAGAAGCTAGGATGGTACTGTGGTGGTGTTCATTGCTACGTGACAAGCTGTGGTTGGGAACAGGTTACTGCTGTGGGTGTGAGTATCCATGGAGTTGAGAGAGCCTCAGCTATTTCTGATTTCATTAGAACATGCTTAGACAGGAATTTTACCTAGTTGTCTTAGTAACTAAAATCTCTATATTTGTATTTGTTTCAGGATACGTTAAGTGTAGGTTTAAAAAAAATTAAAATGTTTAATTCATGTTTATTAGCAAGTAGTAACAGAGTTCGTTTTTGTGTGTTGTGGAGGAACTTCTGGTTGTGTTTTTGAAGTTCACGTGTGCCTTCGTGTGAAGTCTGGACCTGTTTTACTCAGAAGCTTTTGGTGTATGTTGTAATTATTATTGGTCTGCAAGAAATAGTATCAGGAGATGTGTAACTTCTGTAACATCTAGCTTTATCCAGAGGTCCTGGTTGCATCTGCTGGGAGTGATGGCTTTGCTATTAGGGATGTTGTCTGGGGTTTCAGAATGTCCGTTAACTGAGTTCAACCAGGAACAACTGTAGAAAGTGTGGTGTTAGCACTGCATTTGTTTCCTTAGACCTCAGGTCGATGAATAAAAGATAAATTGTTGGTTAAACCATGTAGGAGAATACTAAATATTTACAGAAGAGATGTTTTCATTAGTAGCTTGTTGTCTTTTTCCAAAGGTTGTCCCTTTGAAAACATTTTGGATATGTAACTGTAATTATTTAAAGGAAAACATGAGCAATTAAATAATATCACTGTAGGTATACTACACACAGAACTGATGTTTTATTTGTTCTGATGCCAGATTTAACAACATGTAGTGGCACACATATTTAGTAATATCTCCAGTAAGTGTACAAAATTGGAAAGCAATTTCAGTATTTCCTTGTTCCCTCTTATATTTATTATTTATCCCTCTTTGCTCACATGTGTCTTGGTATTTGCAGGCTATGAAGGAGAGAGGAAAGTGAAGACTTTTATTACCTTTGGAAGTCTTACTGCATTTACCAACTGAACGTTCTTTTGTGTACTGCACTGACCAGAATAGGAAGAACACTTAGGTGCTGCAATCATTTTGAGTCACTACCAATAAAGGATTTTAAAACTGTCTCTCCTTTTCATTCTCCTTCCTGTTCCAGATGAAAAAGAGAAATTTGAACCCACAGTCTTCAGGGATACTATTGTCCAAGGTCTCAATGAAGCTGGGAGTGACCTGGAGGCCATAGCCAAGTTCCTGGATTCAGCAGGCTCACGGCTTGATTATCGCCGCTATGCTGACACTCTCTTTGATATTTTGGTAGCTGGCAGCATGCTTGGTAAGTTGCAGTGTACATAATGCAGAATTTTGAGAATTCTTTGAAGATGTTTTCTTCCTTTACCAAGTGGAAATAATAAACTGCATTTGAATGGTACTTGTCTAAATACTTTTTGGATATAATGTCATAGACTATTCTATTGTTTGTTGCACCAAAATACTTGGGGACTTGACAATGTCAGGAGGCATCCTGCCTATATAACAAAAGATGTGTAGTGGTCTGTGAAGCCTTTAGGCGGAGCTGAAAGTACATATAAAAGCAATAGTAAACAAAATGGGAGACTTTGACTATGGGAAACAGGAATGTATGATCTTAAGGAGGTGTCATACAGCACTCTAGGTTATTAGCTGCTGCAAAGTTTGTTTTGTAGACCTTGTAACACAAGCTAGCTAAAGGAACTGAAGGATAACGAGTAGTGCTTTGTGGATGTTCATAGGGAATTTTCCCCCAGGCATCAGTGGCAGCATGGGAAAGTTCCCAAACTTGTGCCTTCCCCTGAATTTTGGATAACTTGACTCTTTTTACCGGTTGCGTTGGTTTGATTACTGCTTCTTGCTCTTTGTTTTGTTAGAAGGAAAGACATTTTTTAAACTCTTCAGATAAAACAGGAAACAAAAGCCAATGGAAGTTCTGTTTTTAAAAAAAAAAAAGAAAAAAGCTTTAAACAAAATAACCCAGGAGGAGGCTTTTGTGGCACTGTTTGAATGCTTTCATGGAGTTAGGAAAATGTTCTAAGTCCTTAATTTAGTAACAGAGAGTTAACTCTTTTATTTTTGGAAGTTATTTACGTTATTATGGTGTTTAAAGCAGCACTTGAAGCATAATTCTTGCATTTACTTTAACCTACGCTTTCTTGATCCTGCTCATTGCTCTCAAAAGCAGCTGAGATTCTTTAGCGTGACCTGAATTTCTCAGTCCTTTAAGGTCTGTGATCTCAGATGCAGTGTCAGTCAGCTGTCCTTTCTGTCAGGTGGTGTTACAGCTCCATAACATTTGTGTAGGTTTCTCCCTCATTCATTCCTTTTAACTCAATTGTACTGATACTTTTTTACCTTTGCTTTCACTTAGCTCCTGGAGGCACACGCATAGATGACAATGACAAGACCAAGATGACCCGTCACTGTGTATTTTTTGCAGAAGAAGATCACGATGCCATCCGAAACTATGCTCAGGTCAGAATAAGAAAGGGCTGGTTGATTAATGTTATGTGTTTATGAACCAAGAGAGTTGATAGAACATCTGCAGGCAGCCTAGACTATACTTGGCTGGTTTCAGGATAATTGAAAGTTCAGTTAACCAGTAATCTGCCCTAACATAACTTTTTAGTAACAGAATAAGATGCCTAAGATTTTCTGATCACACCTGTGAGCCCTTTCTTCTACAGAAAGCAGTCTTACACTTAGGTTCAGTATTATTTTAGACATCATTCTTACTAGTTTTGTTGGCCTTTTCTACATACAGCCTTAAAGATTTGTAGAAACATTTTTAGAAACACATGAAGCGTGAATAACAAAAATACATATCTCAAACCTCCAACATATAGTTGTATGGCTAGTAATTGGGCCAATGTTGAAAAAATGCTCTCTGAGAACTTTAATTTCTCCTACATACATGCTGTACAGTTTTTTCAAATTAAAAGATGGCTTGCACAAATTGGTGTATATGAAATTAACATAAATAGTGTATTCTGAAGCATTATTGAAGAGAAATTAGTGTTGCATTATATTAGGAGATGTACATGAGAAAATACAGTAAGAATTGAAAGTTTTAAGCAAATGTATCACTCTGAATACAGGTAGGATTAAAAAAAAAAATTCCAATATCAGAAGTACGTTCTTTTTAAATAACAAATTGCTATTGGGGTGTTGAAGATAGTAAGCAAGATAAAAGCTACTATCCGTGTAAAGGTATTGAGAGTGACAAGTGGCTGAATGGCTGCGTGGTTGTTCTAAAGGATGCTAGGATCAGAATCTGCATCAGTAACAAAGACTTGCTAAATAACAAAGTTCCTTTAAAAATACAACCTTGATAGTCTGGAGAAGTGAAATATGCAAACTTCTGGGAAGGAAATCATTACATTCACTGTATTTTTATCATCTCTTAAAAATAGGGTATTCTGCTCTAGGAAAGCCTCTTATTAATAGAAGCATTGATTCTGTTTAATTCAGTTTCAGTGTTTTAACTTGATAATAAAAATTGGCAGTACAAGGTCTTTAGGGACAGATTTAATATTAAAATATTGACTGTTGGGGAAACAAAGGTTTCAGGATCTGAAGCATTAGAATTTTGAATGTATTTTCTGTATTTTGAACCAAAGGTCAGTATGTTGTAATTAATGCCTGAAAGGATGTGTCTTTATATAAACTTTGTCAGTTTTCATGCATGTTGAAATAGAGTTCGTATTGCGTTATAAAAAAGTGAAGTTAGGCTAAAATGATGTTCAGAGCTTGTTACTTCTTAATCTGACTTCCTATGAGCTAGTAGAGTGGCTGCTTGTTGTGGATACAAATCAAAGATGGATAAGTTTTTAAGAGAAGAGCAAGGATAGGATGATGCATTAGCAGATCATTTGCTTATAATGTGTACTTAGGTCATTTAGGACTTATCAAAATACATGTTATTGGAAAATATGAACAAAATCCTGGCTTTCATTTTTCTTTTCCATCTTATTTTATTAGACTTCTGTTTGTCTTTACCTCTTACTATAGTTGCAACTTCGTATTTTATTTCAGTCTTCATTGTTCAGAGCCAAAACAGTACCTTTTAGGATGTCTCAGTGTATTTTACATTCTCTGAAAAACAACTTAAAACTTCATTTCCCCTTTTACTTCCCCCATCCAGCTTGATGATAATGTCGTATTTTTCCTCATACAAATCTTTTTGCATGTGACAGTGAGTCATATTTTTGTGCCCTTTGTACAGTAGTGAGAGCAGTTACTTGTTTATTTAATTTCTTATCTCTCACTTCTTCCATCTGAATGCAGCCTGCACCTGTGCTGCTTCTGCTTTCAAAATCTGTGGTGGCAAGATGAGGAACAAGTAGTGAAAACTGGAGAACAAGTGTTTCTAAGAACGTAGTTGTACAAGCTTTGTGGAAGCTTCTTCCTTTTTCCCTGGCAGTAGTGAGTTTTATTCTAAGTCTTCATCTTAGTGGATTTAATAGAGATCCTGCCTGCATTGAAGATAACCAGTAGTGCGGCCTGAACCTCTCACACCATTGATGTGACAGCTTCCTCAGTGAAAGCTGCATTATCAAAAGAAGGGGACAGAGTACAAATCTTCTATATTTGTTAACCTCTTCCTCCTCCCACTTTCTTCTGCTTCTGGTCTACAGATAAGTGTGTAAAGGAGAGTGGGAATAATATTTTGAGAAGTAAGAAGAAGAAAAGTTTCAAGCTGTAGTAAATTCTGTGATTCAGGCATTTTTCTATATCAGAATTGCAGAATTCATTTTTTCGCATTTTTTCACTTTTGAGAATGTTTCATGGTAAGTCTTGCGATGTACAGTGTAGTAGATGATGGCAGAAATATACTGCTGGCTATTTATTTCCTAGAAAAAAGTCTTTATTAATGTCTAAAGGAACATTAGTATGTAGGAAGCCTGTGTTACTTTCTCCTCTCCTCTTGTGGAGACATTAAAATGATAAATAGTCTCATCATGGTTTGGCCATGGACATTTTTCTTGGATTCAGCAGTGGCAGACTTGTTTCTCTTTGCTTTTTTGGGCTAAGTTGTTTTTGTTTTGATTTGGTTTTTTTACATTTTTAAAAATTATCTCATTTTTCCTTTAGGTCTTCAACAAGCTTATCAGGAGATACAAATATCTGGAGAAAGCATTTGAAGATGAAATCAAAAAGGTAATGTTGGTGGCAATTTCATTGAGAGTTACTGTTTGTGTTGCTTTGTGTTTTTTTACTCTAATGTAATTGTGTATGTAAGTTCTGCTCTGTTGTGTATTTTATTTAGCTCTGCTGGAAAAGAGAGTGGAATCTACAGTTGGCAGGGGTGGCAGCTTTAGTCTGCAACTTTAGCTCCGTGGGAATGCTGGTAGTAGTGTTTGATCTAGAGTAATTTTGAATTAATGCTTCCTTCGGTTGCTAAATTAACTTTATTCTAGGCTTTTCTATGCCGGATTTGGATATAGTTGTTATCTATTAGCAAGATAGTAGCTGTGCAAATGGCACTCAATGCATGAGAATTGAATTGCTTCCGTGTTACAGAATGTGTTCTAACCACTAGTTTCAGTATTTGAGGCCACAGATGTGTACAAGAGAAGTCATCACTGCACTGGTAGAGCTCTCAGGATTTGCCCGTTATGGTTGAGTGGAGGTAGTGGGTGTAGATCCTGTTCTGTGGGTTTGAATTCTAAGGAAACAGGAGAAAAATATGTAGAAATATTTGAAAGAAGAAATATGTATTTAGAGTATTTTAAATTCTTAGTAACAGATGTAAATACTTTCTTTATTCTATTTTTAATTTGGCCTGAGTAAATGATAAACTTTGCTGTGTTGTAAGTTAACAAGCCCACTAGTATTACCAGAACCTGTCTTGTGACTGAAGTGCCCTGTTTGTTAAAAGTGTATTTTCCTACAATCTGAACATCAGTAGGATCACTGCAGGGGTCAAGTGAGGATAAGTCTGGAGTGTGATGCCTCACCACCACCTCCTGTGGCTGAATGAATTTGGCTGTTATTTATACATTCTTGCTCATGCAGGAAATTATTTTTGCACTTGTGACCAGCATGCCTTTTAACTGATCCTGATTGCTCAATACATCATTCTGAAGACCTAAATTTACCTCTGTTCCCACACAAGTCTAATGTTCTTGCTCTTAATTACTATAATCATTGACATGAGAAACGCTGATTCACAGCATTTGAGTTTCAGAGTGTTCTGCATATTAAACAAATGTCATGTCAATTCAGGCCGCCTCCTCGCTCTCCTGTAGCCAGCTTGATTTTTGAATCCTTTGAATTGCTGAGAATTCACTTTGCACAGTAGTGACAAGATGAAACCATGCTCAGTATACAATAATTCAACTCTTCAACTGAGAAACAAGTGTCAATAATCTAAAAATTAACTAGTTATAAGGCAAAGCAGTAATTTGAGGTAGAGTCCTGAAATCTGATGTAAAGCTGATGGAAGGATCCTGGCCCTGATGGTGTGGGGCTCAGAGAGGGCTTGTTCAGCTTGCAGGCTGCAGACTTCAGTGTTATATACACACTTTGTATATGATTTCGAGCATCAGATTACATCTTGTGCAGCAGACCACATGAGTGGGTTTGCACACTGGCCCTATTAAAATAGGCTGAATTTTTCTTCCTGTCCTTCAGTTGCCATCCTTAGCTCTGTGCTCTTGTGCAAATCTTGGCTTGGCTTCTGAGCACTTTGACTTTGGACATGGTGCTGTTTAGCTGCCGCTGCTGAGGATGGAGGGGGGAAGAGTCCTTTAGTACTCCATGTTGCAGAATTAAAAACTGGGAAGGGTCATAGTGTAGTTTTGGGCTGTGTAATACCCCTTCACTGTCACTGACTTAAAACTCATAAATGTTATTTGTAGTTGCCTTATGTTCTTTCTCCCTCTGTTTTTGTGAGCCCGTACTTAATGTCCATCTCCTGATGACGGTACTGGATTTTTACCGCAGTAGTGCTTTAATCAACATATGCACTAATGTGCATGAGTAGCTGCCCATGAAGAGGGTTATATGATAGATATATTAATACTTCTGGAAGGGATTTGTACACCTTCAGAAGCTACTGCACCTTGACAGCTCTTAGAAAAGCAAGAGTGACTACTGGATGTTGTTCCCATGGTCAGTGTCCCAATAATGATAAAATAACTTGTGTTTTTTCTGGCAGATTCATTAGACAGGTAGAGCATTTGGGGAGAAATGAGCTCTTCTCACAGAAAAAGTTCTGGCTAAAAACAAGCCATACCAGTAGTTTCAGTGTGAAGCAGATGGTATCAGTGGGACTTCTTTCAGGAGGGATTGTCTTAGATGGCAGTATTTAGTGTATGTCTTTTTGTTCATAATTATTCTTTATTTCCCTTCTAGCTTTCAGCTATTTTTTTCTGAATTCTTTCCTCACAACTGTAAATTGTTCCTTCTTCTAATGACATAAGCAAACTGTGTATCCAAATGTTTATATCGGATTAATTATCAAAATTAAGCAATTTCAACAGGAGGAGGTGATATTTAAGTGCGTTGCTCACCTGCTATTTTTTAATGTAGCCATCTTAAGTTCATATGAGTTCTGTCCAGTCTCTGTTCCTGCTTAGACCTCTGATAGTGTTTTACTATAACTTAAGTAAATTTGTGTTTGTCTTTTCTGTAAATTTCTTTTCAGATCAGTAGATGAAGTCTGCAGTATTATTAGCTGTCTATTTAGGTATTTTCAAGAGGAATTTGGTATAGTTCTCGCTTTTATGAAAATTGTGGCAAAGTATGGTGAAGTATTTTTTGGTCTTAGCACTGGTAAATATGTAGGCTGCTCTGAAAGTAATGCCTCCTGTTTATTTCTGTGAAAACTACAGCAGAACCAAAGGCCACAGTTATACTACTTGATGGAACAAATTCTTGGCTACAAAATGCTCTTTTTCATCATTGGCTATAGCAATGAACAAGAGCCTGCATGCCATGCTTGTATGAATCTGCATTAGTGAAGGTGACCTGTTCTAGTGTTTCACCACCCGCTGCTTCACTTCTCTGTCATCCACTGGTTGGTCTCCAAAAATGTTCACCAAACATCAGTGAATGTCAGTGGGTGCAATTGTGTTCACATGGAGGATTTTAATTCCACCTCTTTGCTTCATACATGCTTCCATGGCAGGTGCCATTCTGTCAAACTGTTCCTCTGCTGCCATCTGTCACACAGCAAGAAATGTAATGGGATATTGACAGGAAGGCTGAACCTCTACTGCTGTACCACCAACATCTGCCTCTGATATTGTAGGCCAACGTAATAAAATAGGAGTCATTACTCTTGCAGCAGCCCTTGTACTATTGGAGTCACATCAGGATATTCAAAGTACTGGGAGAGATAAGGTTCATTCTTTGTGTTCCTGTTTTCCTAATGAAGATAAACGTAAATCCATTTAGAAAGGGAAGATAACATTTTGACACCAAATGTGGAGTAAATATATACTTCTAGCTAGGGGAAAGTCAATCATCAGGTATGTACTATGATGCTAGGTGCATTGCCATTGCTGACAGTTGTTGTCAAGACTGTCTACAGCTGCAACAAACTGTCAAACACAAAAGCAACAGACCTCTTCAGATAATGATAATATAAAAAGGTACCTTGTTTGCTGTGTATCTAGAATTCCTTAATTTTCACTATTGAGATTTTAATATTGCAAGAGAAGAGTAGGAACACCATTTCTTTGTTATATACATACCTTTACTTGTGTGTAACTTTTATGCTTAGAATTTGTGACTAATAGACTTCTCTGTAAAAGAAAAAATAACACAGCAGCATATAAGGTCTAGTCTTGTGCTTATTAGGTATTCTAAACTCCCACTAAAATAGGCAGGAGTTCTTATAACTATGCTAGAAATATAGAACCGTGGGCCGGAATTGCGCATTTCATGCTTAGAATCAGTCTGTAACAAAAGCAGTAACAATACCAGTACTTGTGTAATAGCAGGGAAGTATCAGCCTGGAACATTTTGTGGGTGGTTTGCTACTGTTCTGAGGTAACTTGAATGCTTTGTGACTTTCCTGTGCAGGTTTTAATAGTGATGGTACAAGAAGGCCTCTTAATCAGTAATAAAAACCTGTAACAATAGCGTTGAGTTAAGTGTTCTATTTTTTTGAGATGATTTCTGAGGGGGTCAGTTAAAAGCTCTGATTCATCTTATTTAGTTCATATTAGTTTAGTAGAGCTGGTTTTCAAAAATACCAAAACATTATGTTGGTAGCACCAACAGTACTTAAAGCATTGAGGGACCTATGGAAGGCCTTGTTCCTGCTCAGAAGATATTGCCGCTGCATAAAGTTCAAAGAACATCATAATTTGAATTCATTCTAAGAGACTTGCTGGAAGCACGATTCAATGAAAAGGGAAGAGGAGGAGGAGGATGTGAACTTCATAAATTTAAGATTTCCTATCTTCCAGATAATTTGAACAATTAGAGATTTCTCAAAACTGGAATGCATAAATTGTTCTTTGGTTGGGATGTTCTTGCACCTTGTGTGGCATATCTCACTTTGCAGTTGGATTTACTGGTGCTACTGCTTTCATAATCTGACGTAAATTGGTATAACTCTGTTCATGGTCTGCTTGTTACTAAACAGCCCAATGTAGGTTATGCATCAGGAATTAATCAGGACCTGATTTGTGGCATTGAAGTAGTCCGTGTGACCACTAATCCAAATCCTTATCTGTTGCTTGTATGGGAGCAGAAGGAGTAAGAGTTAAGTGGGCTATACAGAATTGTGAAGTTGTTTCCTCTTCACTCAGTCTTGTTATCAGTGCTTACAGTAAAGATCAGAAGGGCTAATCAAAGTTTTTTTCAGTCACCTTTTTGGTACAGTGCAGCTGATTAAAGCTTGTGTAAAGAAAACTTGAGTTCCTGAGCTTCCAGTCATCTTTTCTTTTTGTTAGGCTTACTTTGAATTTCAGTGGAAACTGTTGATTTTTTTTCCCCATGGGAGTAGCCCCATTATTGTATACAGGAATTAATTTCAACATTTGAAAATACAGCATAACGCTTGTTTCTCATCTTTGTATTTAGAAATAACAATTCCATTTGTCTGCACTCCTTTTTTGGCTGAGTACAGTTTGTTGAAATCAAATTGCACTTTAAGATTTTATCTTTTTATATTCTTTTGGGCTAAAACTCTATTGCAATCATTTGGCTGCATCTCAGTTAAAAAGCCAAGTGACACATCTGTGACTGAATCATTCAGCCTCATGTAAGCTGTAATTTAAAACTGATATTATGTAAGTACTGCCACGTGAATAAGAAGAGCTCTTCTGTTCTGTTTGCTGGTACAGAGCAGAGTTGTTCATACAGCATCATGTGTCTTTTTAGAACTCGCTTCATTAGTTACATGGATCTTTTAAAATACCACACTCAAATCTTTATAGTTAATGATGGATTCTTTGGATATCTTGGAGAAGAGCTGTCAGTGTCTGTAGTAACATGCAAGTACAGGGACGCGTCTGATATTCTGTCTCTTGTATGCATAGGTATTACTGATTACAGTTAATGCAGAAACTGGGTGCAATTTTCCCATCAAAATGAGCTCCTGCACTTTGATTGCATCTTGCCTTCTGGAGAAGGAAAAAATTGTGATGACAAACGGAATTAGCAGAGTAAATTCATCTTTAAGTTTAGAAATGTGCTGTGTTTTCTTTGAAGGAAGAATGTGGAACTTTCTCATGTTGTTATTGCATAATAATGTATTGCAACGAATAATAATGAATTTCCTTCTGTTTCAAAATCTAACGATGTGAATGGGCAGGCTCCTGTGTCAGCCTGTTGAAATCAGCAAACCTGTGTTTCTGAATAGATCCTTTTAATTTCAGTGAGCATTAAGCCTTTAGCAAGCATTTTTATTTAACCATGCTTATTTGCTGAAGACAGACCTTGTGTCATTGAGTAAGGCAGTATTCCACACGCTTGTATCCTTATGGAAGTTCTAATTAGTGGAATGGCACTGTAATGCTTCAGGACAGATTTTGATGCGATTGCTTGAAGTTACAGTGAGACTTGTTAATTTTTTTTGTTTCTTAATCTTAATCTCTACCTGGTACTGTTGCCAATGGCTTAAGTGTATCTGTTTTATCTTGTCTAACCCACAGCTCCTGCTGTTCCTTAAAGCCTTCTCTGAAACAGAACAGACAAAATTGGCGATGCTTTCTGGGATCCTTTTAGCCAACGGGACCCTTCCTGCTACCATTTTAACAAGCCTCTTCACTGACAACATTGTCAAAGAAGGTAATTTTCTAAATGACCTTTTTTCTCATGGCAGTTTTAATTGGAGATGTATTCTGTTGTGCCATATTTTGTATGTTGGAAGTCTGTTGCTGTTCAGTAAGTGGGATTATAAAGCAGAAGCACATAAAGACAGCAGAGGCCAATGTACTGTCTGAGATCTAACGAGGGCAGTGAAAAGTAGGGTGAGAACAAAAAGCGAGACCAACACAAATACAAGCATGAAATGTAACATCTGTTCCTTAGGCTACTGCTGTTGTTTTTTTTTTTGTTTACAAATGTTGCTGATGTCCTATGAGTGTGAAGTGGAACAGAGAGCACATATAGTCCAAATGGACATTGCAGAAAGGAAAAGTTCAAGCCCTCAGTTTTGCCAAGTAATGGTTGCTTGATAGCTGTGGACTCATTTTTACCATGTGACGAGTAACAAATCTTTCAGTCTTAGGATACTAATGCCTTTTTGCTACAAGTTGGGTTTTTTTTGTTTTGTGTTGTTTTTGTTTTGTTTTTTTGGTGTTGAGAGCAAGAGGGGAGCTGTGTGAGTTGTTTCATTGCAGGCTTTATTGAATTAGGGGGGTGAGTGGTGTTTCCTTGCTTTGAAAGGTTTCTATTATTCATCTATAGTTTTATTCTTTGGAGTCTTTATCAGACAAACGTTTGAAAAATAGTAATTCTTGTCAATTCCTGACTGCTTGGAATAATTGCAGATGCACTGTCAGTGTTGCACAGTTTTCATGAAATCTTTTTTGAAAGTTACTTATTAGTTAAATCTAATCTTAAAAAGATTCTAACTTCCCATTCTTGCATGCAGTAAGCATTTGTTTTCTAAATGCTGCAGAAAGAAAAGTCACAGCTGCTGTTTTGCTCTGTCATCATCCACAGCTTTTGGAAGCAGAATTGAAGTAGGAGAAAAATTCAAACCAAAGTACTAATCACATCTTAGTGTGACGGGAGTGCCATGTTTTTAGATCAAATTCTGTGTAGATATGGCAACAAAATGCGTCTGGAAACTCAAATTTTTAATGCTCAAGTAATTGGTTATATTTTATACTTAATATTTCATGTGAAAATGCTAGAAAAACTGCATATTGTGAAATGGTATTTTTTGGGAGCTCTAAACATTTGTCAGAGTTTAGTCATCTGTGTGTATCTAAGTGTACATTCACACTAATGCGAATGTAAAAAACGCACTGGGGTGAACAATAAAATGAATGGATAAATTTGCTTTCTATCAGTGAGGTAGACAATGGATAAAAAAAAAAGAGCCCTGGAAAAACAGCACGGCTGTTTTAAAAGAAAAGACAATGGCAACATGTGAATAGCCTAGAAAATGACTTGAAAAAGGACATAGGGCACAGGTATTTGATGGCACAGACAGTTCTTGTGGATTTGATCGCCATCCCAATGGCCTGACAATGAGTGCTTTTCTGTTACTGGCATGCTCTTCTGCAGCTGGGTGGACTTCTTGCTGTTCCACGCTTCCTTTCATAAGAAAGTAGCATGTGACCTAAAACGCTGTAGTGTGGATATTACTGACATCTAATAAGTGTTTCAAGCCAAAGTCCAACGTGTGTGCTACCAGGCACTGCTTGCTGAGAGGTGCTGCTGTGGGGACATTTTGTTTGCATTATCTGCCCTCTGATATGAATAGGTTATATTGTCACAGCTGTACAAGTACTGTGTAGTACATATAGGCTGTGGATAATGATTTCTAGCTACAAATGCCTTTATCTTCATCAAGTTTGCCCACAGCTCTGGAATGCAAATGCTTGTTTCAGGTAGGCTGAATGGTGTTTGTTTGCAGGTTGAACATTATTCTTATTGTTATTACAGGTGAACATTATTCTTAGGTTCCATTGTAGTCTAACAGGCTTTGTTCAGTCTTGACTAGTTTCTCATAGCTTTTATGATCATGCTCGTTTCATTTAGAACCTTCTGAACAATATGTGAATGAGCCAAAGTGGCATTTTTAGCTGTTCTTTAATGTCATCACACATCAGTGTTTCATGTAGTACTTCTCCAAAGATCGTGCCTCACTACTGAGCTCTTGAAATAAGGTTGGCAAAACTGTCATAACAGTCAAGATCTGTAATGAATGTTAACAAAGTTAGTGCTGCCTGGGGATTAATCAATTCCATTTTTGTTTGGTGACTCATTTAGTCAGTGTATCCTAAGAATAGAAAGAATGATTATCAATTGGTTAAGTGGGTAAGAGTGACTAAGCTACTTTGCATCAGGAGGAGCTGTGCAGCTCATAGAATTTCAGGACTTTTTGGAGGCAAAACAAAAAGTTACCAGGACTGCTCTCAGTTAGTACTGTAAGCGTTGATGTGAATGTAGTATGGAGAAGCATAACTGGCCTTCAGGAGACCACATCATTAAGGGAGAACTGTGTCTCCAGCTCCACAGCACTGCAGCTCCCTTTCAACTGGCTTGCAGCTGAGAAGCTGGAGCAGAGCTGTGGAGGTGTATGAGAAATACATGTTGAAAAGAGGCAAGAGGTATGGGGCTGGTGCTTAGCTTAGGTTTCTCTGGGAAAGCTACAGGTTGTGGAAATGAAGATGTGGTGGTGGGTTTTCTTCTGACTTCATACAGAAAATGTTAAGTTGTGCCTTGAGGAAGGGATTTTTCTTCTTTAAAATAGTATTTCTGCCTGGTCTTACCAGACATTAAATACTATTAAATAGGGGAGGATGTGATAAAATCAGCTGCCTTGAAGTTGTGAAGTTGCTTCTTACTCCTGCCTGTCCTTTGTTATTATGCACCTTCATTTCCTAGCTGATTTAACATAGAAAATTTTCTGTTTTTTCAAACATGGTCTGTAAGATGCAGAGGTAGAGAAATTAATTGCAGGCAAAGTCTTTCCACAGTTAAATGTGGATAGGTTAAAAAAAAAAAAGGCTTTTAAGGCAATGCAACATACTCAGAAAATTAGTACTGCATTAAAGGAAAAAAGAAGTGCACTTCTGTTCCACGTGTTTAGTCCTGTTGTCAAAAGGGCATTTTCCATAATGGATTGCTGTAACAATTTCTCATTTGTTGAAAGTTGCTGAAACATGTTTTGTATACTTTCTCAAACAGGGATTGCAGCTTCTTTTGCTGTAAAACTTTTTAAAGCATGGATGGCAGAGAAAGATGCCAATTCTGTTACCTCTGCTTTAAGAAAAGCCAACCTTGATAAGAGATTGCTAGTAAGTATAATCTTCTCATTAATCTTTTTATCCTATTGAGGAAGGGTGGGAAATAAAATGCAGGTGATAGTGTTCTGTAAGCATGTTTACTCCCCCTAAACTACGTTAGCATTTTCAAAGTATTTTGAATCACAGCAATGTTATGGCTGTGTTGCACTGAAACATGTTCATTAGCATTAACTACTGTGTATCTACCTTTTGTCTGTTTTTCCTGTGGTTAAATGCCTTCTGAAAGGCTGAATGTGTGGGGCTTGGGAATTAGTTCTTTCTAACCACTGCTAACAAAACACACCACGAGCAACTGCGTGAAGGTTTTTTTTTCTTTTTCTAATTTTTTTTCCACCACTGTAAATAAGAAATAAGATTTAAGAAGCTTGTTTAAGCAACAGTGATTCACATATAGCTTTCTAGGGTGATGGTGTTTGAATAGTATAAAGACAGCAAAGTAAGCCAGGCTTCCACAGCAGCAGCCCTCTGGGTGGCATAAATGGTCCTGCAGTGCTGACAGCAGGACTAGTGGAAGCAGCACAGGGAAAGCTTTCCAGCTTTTTGTCTCGAAACCTGCGTTCTGAATTTGTAGCAGTGGCCTGAAATGCTTAGAATGTGTGTGAATATGGAGCAGTGTCGTGTGCCTTTTGCTGCTAGTGTGTTTCTGAAGATCAGTAGTTTTAATCTTCAAAAAGGTTGCTGTGGTAATCCAATCAGACGGGCTGTATCCTGCGTAGTGCTGCCTAGAGAATTTCAGAGCTATTTCCTGTTTCTATGGCAGTAATGTATCGTTAAGCAAGAATCTTTCAAAAGCAGATCAGCCTCCCACACCCCTTCCTCTCTCCAGTTTGTATCTGATTTTCAGTCCAAATGATAAATAAATCGCAACAAAGCTGGAAAATGGGCTAATTACACCATTTATTAGAGAGGAAGGAGAAAAGCCAATTGTCTTATTTCTATTTTGAAATTTACTGAGTGAAGCATTCAGCTGCTGGCTCTCATTACTCTGCTATGTTAAAGAACTGTCAAGTGTCAGTTGCTGTTGCATAGATGCCTTGAGGAAGTTTCTTCTTAATCTGCTTTTCAGTAAACAAATAGAGGGTCTCTAGTCCCCTGCAGGGGGAGAAAAACAGACTACTGTTCATTCCACAAGAGTTACAATGTAAGCAAATATGTTTGAATCCTTGTCAAGATAGGGGCATGCTCTAGCAGTTTTTAAGCAACATTCTAATTTTTCGAAGTAGCTGGACTTAACAAATCATAGATACACAGTTTCTTTGAGTCAGAAATGTGTAGATGAGGTAATGTTAACAGTGTACCTAATGGATGTGGTGATCTTTTCATGATGCATTAATGGTAATAATTGCTCAGCAGAATAGCAGTACTTAGGCTAGAGTGCCTGGGCAAGTTAAGTATTGCTGAGAGTGAATGTGTGTAATCCCTGGGAGGACACAGTAAATGTGTTTAGCATATAATGGCTTTTTCATTATTCATTTGTGCTTTCCCTACAAGACTCAGTTGGGAAAATGCTCAACTGTTTTGGGCGCCATCTTAAGCTCATGGCTCTTTGTAAGTAGGTGCCCTTAATGTAGAACAGGTGTTGGGTTGTGTTTCGGGTTGTTGTTGTTGTGTTGCTTTTTTTTGCATAACTGACCATAGTTTCTTTTCCTCTGCTATAACAATACAATAATGTGAATGGAGTGTTGACTTTTCTACTGCTAATAGAGCAGTAACCGGTGATTCAGTACACTCTTTGAAATTGTTCCTTCCATTTTGTCAAGAGCCCTCATTCATGGTTTATTTAACAGAGTATTCCTGTACTTCTAGGAACTATTTCCTGCCAACCGGCAGAATGTGGATCATTTTGCCAAGTATTTCACTGAAGCAGGTCTAAAAGAGCTCTCAGATTTTCTTAGAGTTCAGCAGTCACTGGGGACTCGTAAAGAACTTCAAAAAGAGCTACAAGAACGTCTCTCTCAGGAATGCCCAATTAAGGAGGTAAAGAGTGTTCTACGACTTCTGTTTATATAAACATAGTCCAAGACATACGTACACAGTAAGTAAAGAGGAACAGCTGTGGATACCTTGAAGTCTACTTCTATTTTTCTTTAAATTATTTCAATTTATTGATAAATTCAGTCAGTGGTTTCAACAGATGAAGGCAAGAAAACACCCTGTGGGTTTACAAATGGAATTAGCTATGTTTTTATGTTTAGTTCTGCTTGATGAGAAAGTAGTTCATGTAACTGTTAACTGTCAGCTTGAGCAGGAAGAAGACTTATACTTGATTAATAGTAATGTTGCTGAACATAGAAATTCTAAGTGCTTCATTTTTATTCTTGTTCTAAATATGATTCTTGTTATTTGTATACCAATACGCTGCTTGTAAATGACTTCATGTACTTAATAAGGCAGAGTTTCTACTGGTTGACTGGAAACATTGCTAAAGCCAGCACTGTATTTCATGCTTCAGATGGTGCTTTATGTAAAAGAGGAAATGAAAAGAAATGAGCTGCCAGAACCAGCAGTGATTGGTCTCCTGTGGACCTGTGTAATGAATGCTGTGGAATGGAACAAGAAAGAAGAGCTGGTTGCGGAGCAAGCCCTCAAACATCTAAAGGTACATGCATGAATAAAGAGGGGAAAGGCTTACTGAGAAATAACAGAATACATTCTATAGCTGCTGGAAAATCCAGGTAAAAAAAATCCAAGTCCAGGAAATTTGGTCTTCCCAGCTAATACCATACAATGGAGTGTCATGTGCTTTCTTCAGTCACAGTAATACAAAACTGAGGTTGTTCAAGTTATGCGTTGCTGTACTCTGTCTCCTAAGTGTAGAGAACCAGGGCAAACTGAGGTGGTTGTAGCTTCAGTGCCTCTGCAATGTGTTCTCAGCGTGCTGAGGCTCTTTGCCTAGGGCTTGGTTCTAAACAATTGCTGAGACTCCAAGCTGCACTGACCTGACTAGTAAGCCTACTGGAATTATCTTTGCAATGTCTTTGCTGGAAGGAAAGATATTTTGGGAGCATGGTGAAGAGACATCTGTGTTTGCACAAAGCTGGTTAGATTCATGCAAGACTGCTGAGTTCAGAACTTATGAAATGTGTCTCGCTGGAGTTGACCCTGGGAGCTGGATAGCTACTTCTAAACTAATAAGACAGGAACTGACTTGAGAGTTTCTGCACTGTATAGTTACTCTCTAAGTGAGGCATTCTGGATAAGAGAACTGAATGCACAGAAAGCCAGATGACAGATTACAGTATCGGTTATTCATTGATACAAAAGCTCTTATGACCTTGGGAAGAAAGGAGGTGGGTGTGGAACCATAGCAGTGACTGATTACTCTGTATTCATGGCTCTTCAGTCAAATGTGAAAGAATTGTGCAGTGCAAGAGACTTGAAATCAAAACAAAGGAAGAGAAGATCTTCAGCAAATTTAGTCCATTTAAGCTGTTAAGCTATGAGCAAAAGAATGCTCCTTCATATCCAGAACTGCAAATGTTTACCCAAAGACAGAAACAATCAGAGCAATCAGTACCTTTATTCTTATGACAGCATGAATCTTAAGCTCGATAGAATTCCTCCTCTTTCTACTGATGGATTTCTACATCTGAACCATGTTCCCATGTTGGCTTGGCCCCTGCACTTATTATCCTTTCATATTAATTTGGTTTTTCAAGAGCAATAGTCATGCTAGAAGTGCAGTCACTTGATCTTGTGTAGTCTTTGATGGTAAAATTGAATGCCTTGTAGTCTTCTCCATCTACAGTGACTCAAGTAGTAGAAAGAATAAGAGTATGCAGAAGGGAGATATTCCTTTGTTCTTTTGATGTAATGATGGATCATATGACTTAAGCTGTAAGAAGGTATCTATTGATTGCTATGTAGTACTGCAGGGCAAATTACAAATGTTTGTTATTGGAATATTTGCATACTGGGAAGAGAAACATTGCTGGCTTTGTGTAAATATTATTAACCCCTAGGCCACTTCTGATTTGGAGAAAAGACATTCTCGTGGCTGGGAGAGTTCTCCAGACAGTTTCAGACTACAGACACAGTTGTGGTCTCAGCATTGTGACGCTGAAGCTGCTGACTCATTGCAATGTAACTTAAGGCAAATGGAAGATAATGCAGCTTTCCTTAGCCAGTGATAAGAAGAATATAATTTTATGCTGCTTTAGTTATTTAGATACTTCTGAGACTTTCAATTGTATGTCTATACCAGTTATTGAGTTACAAAGGAATGTGAAGCAAGTCAATCAAATGTGGCAATATAAAGAATTCTTATTTCTAAACTGAAAAGTTAGGATTTTTTTAAATACATTTCTTAACAGTTACAGGCAGTTGCAGATCACAGATCTGTGGATGGAATTGGGCTCTGCTGATGCTACTAAATAGACATAAACTGCAGTGTGCACTGCCCTGCCTCCCTACAAGTTGATCAGATAACAGCTGGATGAGTAAAGAGCCAAAAGGGGAAAAGGAGGAGGCTTGCCTGAAGCCTCCATGAATTTCACCATTTTTTTCCAAAATAATAAATTGTTTCTGAAAATGTGCATATACCTGCCTGAAATAGAAGAACTCAATCTGTGGTGTTAGCTATGTTGTAGTCACATTTATCGGGAGCCCTAGTATTACAGGTCTGCCCCATTATATCAAGCCATTGCAAATCCAGCTGAAAAATGACAAACTTTGTTTCTGAAAACAAAGAAGGACTGATCTGATCAGTGCAAGAACACTTTAAATAGTACTGTTAATATATTTGGTCAGTGGATCTGGAGATCAAAAGTAATTTATCTTCCCTTTAATTCTGAAAAATGGTTTTCATTTTGCCTTTATCATAACATGCATTTTGTCTTACCTTGTCCTCCTTTCAGCAATATGCCCCCCTGCTTGCTGTCTTCAGCACTCAAGGCCAGTCGGAGTTAATCCTTCTCCAGAAAGTGCAGGAGTACTGTTATGACAACATCCACTTCATGAAAGCCTTTCAGAAGATAGTGGTACTCTTTTATAAAGGTAAAAGTATATATCTGCTGCTATATACTTTGGACATTGGATCTGGCACTGACTTGACCACACTGAACTGAAGTTACTAAGCACACTATGGACATGCATTACAGACAGGACTGAACTGTTAGAAGCAGTTAATCAGAAAGAGATCCCTTGAGTATCTCCTTTGTAGGTAGACCTTAATTTTGAACATATAAGTCATTATCCAGTGGCATAGTTGCTCTTTATGCTAACTGCTCACCTGTGATGTAGAAGGAAATGGTATTCTGTAGATAACTGCATGCTCAACAATTATGTTGAACTCTGAAATACTGTATGCTTTCTTAGTTTAAAGGTGCATGTGGCAGCAGGAAAAGTCACATCAAGCCTTTCTTTCTCTATTGCATTTTTCTTGCAGCCAAGTAGCATGAGCAGGATCTCAGCAGTGTCTGCAGTCTGAGGGGGCTTTTGTCCTAATAGAAAATTAGGACTATGAAAAAAAAATTCAATTTCTGGCAGCTATAAAAGTAATAATAAAATAAAACGTAAAAATATTGAAGCTTAGGTTTTAAGAAATTTAGGAGGAGTAAAATCCTCTTTGCAGGAAGACCTTTCAGATTTTATTACCTCTGCCAGAGTATAGCTTATCTTATGCTTTTACTTTTTTCCATTTTCTTCTTGCAGGTGTCATAGTGAGGGATTTATTTCTTTTAATTGTGAAATTGACTTTATTAGCAAGTCTATTCAGATCAGGTTGTCAGAGTCTGATGATCTTGTACTGTGTATAATGGGTGAGTGCTGAACAGTTTGTTCTGACATTCTTACTATAAATAGCTGAAGGAGAAAACTCAACAGGAGTAGCAGCCCAGTATTGATCTTAGTTCACTCTGTTGTGTCCAGTACACATTCAAGGCAAACAAGTTCAGATTGTTAAAATAATTTAATGTAGCAAGTGAATGAGAGAGGTTTATTTCAATCCTTGTGTCAATATCCTGTGGCCTCGATGATCGAGTACAACTTGTTGCAAGTACTTAATATTGAGCTCTCTTTGGAAAAGAGAATTTACTTTGTGCTTAGCAAATGAGCACTGCAGCGGCTGTGCATTTGAACAGTGAGTGATGGTTGAAACAAATAATTTTGTATAGGTCTCCTTTCAGAATTGTTTTGTAAGTTTTTTCCAAAGTTATTTTATCTGCTTGATTGGTAGATATGCTGTTGCCCACTAGCAATTGCAAGCTTGATGTTACAACCAATACAGTGGGATCTCTCTGAGCCTGGACAGAGTAAGAAAGTCATCAGCACCATCTGTTTTAGGGCAACTTTAGAATCAAGCAAGCTGTGTCCATTAGGTCAGGACGTGCTTCTGAATTAACCAGGAAAGATTCTGGGAATACTAGTCATCCCATTCTTATTTCTCCCCCATCTATCATGCTTTAGCTGCTCATGATTGGTTTGTTGAGAACTATAAGGAAGTTATCAGTCAGAAATGGGGACTGAAGCCTCCTGCCTCTGCTTCATTTTGGTGTAGGTGATTCTCACCCTTTCCTTCTCCCAGCTCCAACCTACCCACTGGAAACAAGCCATCCAGTTCCTTTAGAGACACATGCTTTACCATAGATTTTCTGCTGATGATAGTGTATCTTATGTTTCATGTTAGCTTTTAGGAGCTTCCTTGACTATTAATAGTTATGTTGGCAATGAGAGAACAGCAGATGCTTGTGTTGCCCTTCCTGTTCTGCTTCAACAGTGACTTGTGTAGGATCTGGAGAGGTTTCAGAGTACCTTGTGACTTTTTTCTAGTGACAAATGGAGGCATCTGGAGTATCTGTGGATGGATAGCAAAAGTGCAGCTATTTACCAGCAGGCATGTGGACAGTTTATTACCTATTACTCATCGCAAGTGAGTGTTTCCTGAGCATAAAGATGATCATCAGTGATGTTAAGCACTAAATGCCACCCATGCTTTGACAAATTTAGTTCTAACACTACTCTTGAGTGCACTCAACATCTTGCATTTCAATCCTTAAAGTATTCCATCATAAAAGATGCAGACTGTCGTCTTAAATAGTAGGAATCTTACACTTAAAAGAACTGAATATTCAAGTTCTACTTGACAGACAGGCTTTGGTAGATCCTTTTTGGAATAAAATTATCTTTAATCTTCATTATTCAAATACCATTTCTTGATACCAAGTACAAATTTTCTTGGGGGGGGGGGGGGAAGTAAAGACCATAACTGTACAGCGGGTGACATTTCTTGTACTGAATGAGCTCTTGCTTTAAGATTGTCCTGCCAACTGAGTTATCTGCAGTCGAGTTGAGCTGAAATTTGTGAATTGTGTTGGCAGCTGAAAGCATGCAGCTATGTAGTTAAAAACAGAAGTGCATTCACACTGAGTGACTTAGTCCAAAGTCATGACCTAAACTCTCTGCTCTGCAACTGTGCCTTTCAAGATGGCTGTGCCCAAAGGCTTTGGCAGTGGATGACTTGAGTGGCAGTTGGCTGCACGTGCAGGAGAATCAGCTCTTTGGATCTGATATTACCTGGGACTGCAGTGAAACTGTGCACATGTCCACAAACTACAGCAGTTCAGGTTTAGCTGTTAAAATCTATGTATAATCAAGTTAAATAAGAAATTAATTTTCCACCTTCTATCCCCCTCAGTGTTCCTATTGCTTCATAGCAACCTACAGGTATGATTAACTCACCTCATTGCTTGATTGTTTAGTTGAGCATCTTAGTGCTGACAAGAGAATACCATCTTATTTGAGCACTGGAGGCATGAATGTAGTTCAGGTAGTACTGCTCAGTAGTGAAAGCAGAGTTGTATTTGCCCTTTTTGTAATTGAAAGCTTTCTCCTCCATTAGTGTAGGAGGCTTATTGCTATGGAGTTGTTATATACAGGCAAATTCTTCATCCAACCTGACTGAGATTGTTTTAATCCTCAAGGCACACTGGGAGGTTGTATGCTGCTATTATCAGATTGGGTTTGAGCAGGGGGAAGAGGAAAGTTTTCTTCTTCCTCTTTGGCAGCATACCCTTAAAGCTCACGGGCTGTAAATCAAGAAAAGGATTTACATAGAGGGATTAAGTTCCAGCTTCACAGGAGTCCTTGTGAAATGCATTCTAAGCTTGCTCAATGAAAATCTGGCTTGCTTAAATGCCATAATGCTTTTGAGATTGTTGGATGGCTTTTTTTTTTTTGAGATGCTGTTAAAGATGGCTGGCAAGTATTTAATGCAAAGTAAAAATCTTTCTTAGTTCTAGTGTTGCTTTTAATGTTGAGGAAAACTTGGTGGCATATCGGGATTTCAGGAAGATAAGGCTTTGTGTCATTGTTACAGTTCTGTAAGTGCCCTGTTGATGTAGCGAAAAACAACACCCAGCTGGTGCTGTCTTGCTTTCCCTGTATTTTCAGCTTACTGTCAATTACCGCAAGCTGCAGAAGAGATTTTATTTTGGAAAAGTGTCTAAGATTTGAGGTAACTTACAGTTGCATGCACTGGCTGAAATCCAAGTTTTCAGGGAGGTGTTTTGTGTTCAGTTATTGTGGGATGTCGTAGGGTAGTTTTGATGAAGTTCAAATGTATCCCAGGTTGCTTCCATCTGTTTGTTATTCAACAGCACATGTGCTGTGGAATACTACTACTCTTAGTCCAATTCAGTCAGATGCTTTGGAGTTTTGGTGCTATTTATTTCAGTTTGCCACGTTATCTTCACTGCAACATCTGTTGTAACCTGTAGGTTACAGAAGAAGTTGGTGGTCAGGATCCATGTTTAAGCAAATGGATGCCAAATTGGTGGGATGATACCAAAGAGTTTGAGGAAGCAGGAAAGCATTCAAAATCAATGTATTGATTTTGCAGAGCAAGGAAGGGTAATTTTCTTCAAAGACAAGAAGAATGGAAATTTTAATGAGATGCAGAAAGCTGTCTTTAGTCTTTTTATAGAACAAATACAGTTTGATTTTTTTGTTCTTTCCCCCTGCATTATGTAACTGCCAAAATGCCATTGTGGATCCCAGATTTTGTCTCCACAGACATAAATTACTGAGATATTTGGCTTGGCTGGATCACAGAAGCTTTGTTCTCGAGGCTAGAGATCTGTTGCTAGACCTAAATTTACATCTGTTGAAAACAATAAGTGTCTTTGCTGTTTGTTAGGATTTCTTTATTTTGAATTTTATTCAGTCTCTTGTTCCCTCATTGACAGTTATGTTGTTGTTGATACTTGACAAAAATATCAGTTGTGCTGTCCATCTGAGCAGTTCCTTAAAATGGACAGTCTGAATGAATGGTGGTCTTACTCTTTTTGGTTAATACATTTTATATAGCTTTAGGTGATAATGATGTCAAAAATCCCTATTAGTTCTCTAAATTGTGCAATCAGATGGTGTCTGTTCCTTCAGATTTCTAAAACATGCAGAATTCTGTGATCCAACAGCAAGAAATAAGATTGTATTCTTGTGGTGACTTCTAATAAATGCAGGCTGATTTCTGACATTTCTAATCAACTATCTTCTGTGGCGTACTTAAAGCACATGAGCACAGAACTTTCCTTTACAGAAGCATAATATCTGGTACTTGATTTTAAGTCTAACACATTTTGCTGCATTTGGAATCCCTAATGTCCATCAAATACGCTGTAGCTGAAGCCTAATGTAGCTAATGCAAAGCTTGTTCCATTGTGATCATATTAGCTTATTTTTTGCTGCCTTTGAAAACCAAAGCCAAACAAAATCAACAAAAGCAAAACAAAAAAAAAAAAAACACCCAAACCAACAATCTGAATCTTTCTTCCACCATCTTCTGACTTCTAAAATAGACATTGACTGTACAAATGCTTATCTCTATTTCAGCTGATGTTCTGAGTGAAGAAGCAATTCTCAAGTGGTATAAAGAAGCACATGTTGCTAAAGGCAAAAGCGTCTTTCTTGACCAGATGAAGAAGTTTGTTGAATGGCTGCAAAATGCTGAAGAAGGTATGGATATGTTTAAAGAAATATGGTAGTCTCCTGGCAAATCATATGTGATTGTTTTTCCGGATTTGAGTTGTGCTCGGTATATGAAGTAGGCAGACTTGGAATGGAAAGCAGCAGACATGTCTGCTCCATGTTATTTGCAGTCATGCTGAAGCCTAACAACACTTGCTGCTTGTTAATTCAAGTTGTTCTTATAACTCCTTAAATCATCAGCACTGGTTGTCAGTAGATATATTCTTAAAGCTTCTACAGGAAGGAAAGAATATTTAGCTATATCTACATAACCAAATGACCATGCAAGTGTGGAATGTGCTAATGTGCCTGTGCTGCCTCACTATGGCTAGCAGTCTTCTCTATTCATACCTGTTTTGCTATTATCACTTGTACTGACTGCATGAACAGAAGTCTGCCCATGCCACTGCAGTTGAAATTCCTTCTGTCTGAAAGCTCAGGCTAAGATATATGATGTGTTTACTGCCTTAAAGCAGTTATTGGGGAGAATAACTGCTTTCTCTAGTCCATAACTGTTTTTCTTTGTACTGTACAAATAGGTTACCATTTTGTCTTGAAAAAGAAATCCACGTCAATTGGAATGATCCATCCATGAGTAGTAGATGGGGATATAGTTATAAGTGTTAATTTGCATCCATTTGATCCATTTGATGTACAATTACTTAGAATTGTAGTGGGAATACATAGTAATTGTAAAGGGCAGGTAAGACTAGTAATTCACATATACATGCAGAAATACAAAAATGGTAGCTTCTTTCACACTTTGGACTACCAATCTTGGTCAAATTAAGCATTCTTCTCCTTCTGTTTGTTTGTCTTTCTGTTCCTCTTTATTTTTACCCTTTTTTGCATAGCTCATCTCGTAGATGTACTTAATTACAAAGCCCAGTACTACTAAAAACAAAGTGTTGTACTTAAAAACACGCAGATCATATTTGCTTGGAGAAATCTGATCTAACATGTTATGTTTGTGTCTGCAGGCCCTTACCTATCAGGTGAATGCACAGAAATACAGTATCATGCAAAGTAGCTTTTGGAGACAAAAACACTGTGTTCATACTTATAAGTTGCTTTTAATGCTGTATTACGTAAGGAATCTGTACAGCAGGGAATCTGTATTTCCTGCTGTAGACTAATACGTTGTGTGATTGAGTGATATTTACAGAGCAAATAGTTAAAAGGGTAGCAGTACAGTTTACTTGGAGAGGTTAAAAGAGTGAGAAAATAATGCTAATTCTTTATTCAATTCTGCTCAGATATTTGATGGTTGTATCTGCAGATGAGGAACAGGATAATTCATAGTGAGTTAGAATTAAAGAACTGTGTAATAGGAATCCTAAATCGTAAGGAATGCACAAACGTTAACCTGGGAAAACTCATAGTAACAGATAAATTGTAACAATCAAGAACTACCCTATAAAGTGTAACAGTGTAGAACCCAACCATCTGAATCTTACTCTTCTTTGACTTATCCTGTGTCATCTGTTAACTTTCCCTACAAGGTACGAGATGTGATGAAAACTTTCATTTGAACTTTGGAAGGATATTTGGTTATTTTTTTTCATAGAACTGCATCACTGTTGTTGTGCAACCCACGTGAAATACTTTTCTTCTCTTCTAGAATCAGAATCTGAAGGGGAGGAGAACTAAGAAGGTTCAACAAGCACAGACTCAATCTAGGTTAATGCCAAATGCGCTTGGGAATGCCATAATGTTCAAGCAAAGAGGCTTTACTTCAGTGTCATACAGAAAATTTTAGGCTAGGCTTTCCTTTTGTTTAGAAGAATAAAGGTTTTTAATGGAGCCCTGAGGCATTAGATGCTTTTCTTGGGACTCTACCTCTGGCTCATTGTACTCTAACTTAGGCAAAGACATTCATCAAGGAGCCATATAAGAAAAGTGAAATGAAATACTTATGGACTCCTTTTTATTAACGGTCTTTTTCAGGTACTATGGTAATGAACACTCCAATTTCTGTTTATAGAACTGTTTGGTCTGTGTTTGTAGCTCAATATTGGCTTGTGTATGTGATTTGACACCACCGCATTTTTTTTGAATAAATGGCTTTTATATCTTAGTTCTGTGGTGTTGGTGTGTTTGTTGCAAATTCACCAAACTTTTACAATTCCTCAAGTGAAAATTACACACAAGAGTGTTAAGAAATGATTTTCATACTTATTCACAAAATCAACTTTGATAGTTAACTGGCATCGATACTCAGATGAGTGAGATTCCATAGCAATTGCTGATATCTTCAATTAATTGCAGCAGTGCAAAGAAACAAATCTGCAGTCCTAATTTTGGTTGTTTAAAAAAAGAATGCAAATAAGTAGAATAAGTGTTCTCAATACAGACCGCACTCAGGTATTGATGATGGCTGAGTTTTGTGAGAAAAAGCATTATTTTAGAAGCATTAATTTGAAAATGTGCATGACTAGAAGGGCAGTGTGTGAAATCAGACGTACTTATACCTGTGTGGTGTTACAGATCACAAAATATTTGGCTGAAATCTGCAAATGAATGTATAGACTTCTCAGGAGATACATCTTGCTTTCTTTAATATTCCCTTATGCCTTGTTGTGATGTAATTTACATCTCCAGTGCCTGGGATTGTACTCACGTGCAAGCCTCAAGCCCAGAATTGGAGATCTGGCACTGAGGAAATGCTCACCTGATACTCCTGGGCTGCTGGACTTCACGGATGTGAGCTGAGCGGTGATGTCCTGTGTAGCTCAGTCTCCTGGTTTGCACTCCTGTCATACAGCAGTCCAACAGGTGGCAGTTGCTGCCATTTCACTTTTCACAGGCCAAGTTACTCTGCATAGTCATCTGCCTTGCTCCTCCTGCTGTGCCCAGAATGACTGGGGCAGTGAATTAGTTTGCCTGTATCACGCCATTCCACTTCATCTTCTCTTGAGGAACATGTTATTTAAAGTGTTCTGTGTCATTCCCTTTATGATAAATGAGCAGTTGGAGTGGTAAGGACTACAAAGAGGTTTATGTACTCGCGGGGGACGGGGAGTATGAAAACATAATTAATGTAATGGTATATCTTGTAATTAGAAACCAATAAGCTATCCAACAGTGTAGATTTGTCTAATGGGAGAAGTCAGCACATGATAAACCACAGATCATGTGGCTTTAAATAAGCATCTGGTTTTACAGGAAGCAGCATACATCAAGCAGAAATGAAGTACTGCTGAATGCCAACTTTCCATCTAGAACAGTTTTTTTTTTTGTACAGGTATTGATTTTGGAAAGAGGAAATACATTATGTGGATCTTTCCAGTAACTTGTAGCAGTACTGGGCAGGCAGTAGGGCAGTCGTATTAAAAGTAGAATTGATGAATTAACTGGATGCTTTCCAGTTCAGTCTTTTTTATTACGGAAAATAAATCTGCCAGGCTCTGCTGACCTGGGATGATCTCTTCAGTGCAGCTGCAATGTGATAGCATCGATCTCTCAATGATAGAGAGCCACTATTGCTGGGAATGTTTTGCTTTCAGAATTGTTCTTTTCAAAGGTAGCATGAAGATTCAGTTGGGTGTATGTAAAATTACATTTCCATGTAATTTAAAACTCAGGCTCAGTTCAAAGGAGCCAATCTAGACTAATGCACAAAAGGCACAATTACATACACCTGTGGGTGAGGTCACCATGGGCTGCTGAGACGTGCTTGGCTGTGGGCTGGCTGAGCCATCTGCTGGAAAGGAAAAACATTGCTAGCAAATGCTACTTTTTGGCAGAGCTTGGCTAGTTGTGAATGCATCTGCGCCTCCAGCGTATGGCAGACACAGACCAAGTTCTCCGCTGCACTCAGCAGGGTGTGCTTCCCTGAAGCTTTGTTCTTGCAAGCCAGGCACTCATCACAGCTGTGGGATGAGATTGTCTCCATGTTTTTGTGGTTGGGTCAGAGATAAGAGGGCACGTTGATGGCACCACTGACCACGTTTAGACCTGTGTTTCAGACTGGGGGGAGGAGCCATCCGCAGCACTACACTAGCAGTTAGCATAGACTTCACGGGAGTCAGAAAGGGCCTATGTCAGATGGAGTTGTCAAGTTCTCAGCCATACAGATCTCAGCACCCCCCATCTCCAGTGTTCATGTCTATGTCTAAAGCTTAGCTACTGGAAGCTCCTTTCAGCTTGCCCACCCCCAACAAAGCATATTGTAATTTTGCTTGGGCTGTATTTCTATTTTTCAACAGGTTTCCCAACTTAATGTTTGAGATAAGTTTATTTGTGGATTTGCATATTTTCAAACTGTATTTAAAATGTACACTGGAATGTCAACTAGGAAGGTGCAACAGAACTACTACCATCAGACTGAATTTCAGTACAAATATGTGTGATGATTGGGCTTTGCAAAAAACCTGAAACAGGATCTGGGCAGAGGTGGCGCTACAACTTCTTAGCTGAAGCATCCTTATATAAGAGCCTTCACTGAGTCCAAATCTCAATTTAAAAAATCCCAATGCTAAGCGGTTCTTCAACACTAACCTTAGGTTAGTACTTCTCTGCTAGGGAAAAGCTCTCTAGTAATTCCAGAGAAGTTGTCATTAAATAAATTATTCAGATCTGAAGTTAAAATAAAAATGACTGTATAGAAAATATGTTTCTTGTAACATCCAGCATTCAATTCTGAAATGTCAGTGGAACCAGAATTGTAAGAATCTCTTTTACTCAGCAATTAATTGCAATAGAATGCACTTTAAAATTGAGATTGTTGAGATTGTAGGTGATCCCCCCCTTCTGGTCCTTTCTTCTGAGACCGTTCTGAGGTATGAAAGCAAAAAGCCATTGGTAGTGCTTTAAAACAATCTTCCACCATACAAGTGCTCTGCAGGAGAGGGAATGTATTCTACCTGCACTCAGTGAGTCAGGTTTTGTGGTCTTCTCAGTTAAAGCCCTCCTTAGAGATCTGGGACTCATTGACATAGTATTTCTGCTTCTGTGTAACTGCACCACAGCCTTACATGGAGTGGGTTCCTCCTCCACCTTGGTAGTATTGTTTAAAAAAAAAAAAAAATGCACAGCTTGCAATTGAGTTAATCCATGTTAATCCACTGGTTGTATATTGAAATAATGACCTGCTACACTGTTAATATTTAACAGTTTATGAACACAGGTGATATTTGTGAAGGGGTGCATATGTTCAGTCACTAGATACCCTGAAATCTAACTTATTTCTGGTTAATGCCCTGACCATTAATGGTCTGGTCGAAATACTTGAAAATAGGGAACTATTTTTGAACACTACTTTGAAAGATAAATAAAATACATAATTCTTAAAAACGTTTGCTCCATATTCAGTACATAGGACATGTCTGCACCTAGGCAGAGACCCTGCTGTCCAACCCAGATTCCACCACCATCTCCCAGTCAGCAGGAAGAAAGAGGCTGGCACTGTGGCCACTGATCTGACACAGCCGTAGGCTGACAGCAGCATTTTGGTACTTCAATCTGTCACTCACATGGCTTCTGGGTGCCAGAAACGCATTCATCTCCACCTAAGTATCTCATTTAACAGTTCAACATTAACAACTGCCCCTGCATCCTGCAATCCGCACCAGCACTTCGATTGGTGGCATTATAGGACTTGAGAATTTGCTTTCCTACCACCCAGCACAGTTCAGCCTATGGGGCTGCAAAGAAACTGCAAACTGAGGAGCTGCTGTGGGAAAAATAAACCTGGTTTATTTCTCTGACATTCTCTGATTTTTGAGTGTATACAAAAATAAATAAATAAAATTAAAACAACCCAGAACAAATAAATGACAACACCATGGCTACTTTGTAGTGATAATATACATTTGTGTTGCACTCCTTCAGTATATCAGCTGCCTGAGATGTCTCTATTTATTTTTCCTTGATGAAGCTTTCAGACAGGCTAACATAATTTTCTCCATATCATTACTAATTATTGCTGAGATATTTGCATAATGCTGACAACCATACATTTTAGCAGAAGGAACAGTATTGTTGATGTATCCAAGGATACGAACTCTGTCTCTTCAAATAAAATAAGATCAACCATAGAAGAACAAATCAAATATGAAGCATCCTTTGCTCCCAGTCAGATCACTTCTCACCTACGGTATTTCTTATAACTCACCCTCACAGGTTGGCCCACATTTCTGAGAAGTCTTAGAGCACACTGTCCCTCAGCCCATGTTCTGGCTCTGCCAGCTGCTGGGAGGACTGAGGCAGGAGCACTACCTTGGCCTCCCCTTGGTGTCCCTGCAGCATGCATGCAGCCCCTGGCAGGGCCCAGGGGAAGCTGAGCACATGGACCACATCTGTTGGCACACTTTGTCCTTTGCTTGGAAAATCTGTGTCAAACACAAAAATGCCCTCAGTGATCAGATTTGTATGGATACATCCTCTAGAGATCCCAAATAGGGCTGTGTCTTCTCAGGGGAAAAGTCAACTCCAGGAAACACTGCCAAGTGAGAGAGAAGGAGCACCCAGTGTTAGTCCTGTGAGCAGCGTAGGACACAAAAAGAAGAGAAATAATTTGGAAGAGCTGTGTAAATCGAGGTCATGGGCTGTCCCTTCTTCACCACATAGGTTCACTCACGTGCTGCTCTTATAGTCACGCCACAGAGCCCTGTTACAGTACCTTTATCTCTGTTTATTTCCTTTTGTTTCAACTTTCAACTTCTTTTGTCCATAGTCAGGTTCCGTTTCCTTTACATGTTTCCTTAGCTTTGTGTGGGTAGTTTTGTTATTTTTGCAATAACTGGCTATAGTTGAGTGATTTATGTAACATGTGTCATTGTATCTATGTGATGGCTTGGTGGCTGTCACTGTACCTGAAATCTTTTTTCTTTAGAGAATCCATCCTGAAACAGCAGCTGATGGTGCTCCCTTAGCTGAAGAGTTCTAAGGGCAAAATACAGATCAAATGTTTCAGGCACAAGCCTGAGTGATTCATTTAAGCCTAAATAACACAGTCCTCCCCTGAAAGCCTAGGAAAGCAAACTGTGCTTGTTGTGCTCTGCCTGGGCTCAAAATCACCTTTGTACACTTCTAAATTTAAATAGGACAGGGGAAAGGTAAGAATCAGACATGGGCAAGAAAGATCAGCATGGATAAATCAAGGGTGTGTTATTTTCTCTACTAAAGAAGTGCTGCAGCAACTGGTTCTCATGAGCCCAGAATCCAAATGATTTCCACAGAGCCCAGAAGAGATCCTTATCCACTGACAGCTTTCAGGCTACTGACTGAAAAGGAACACAGGGTGGTGCTGATGCTGCAAAACAACACTGACTTTGAATATGAAAAAGGCACAAAGGAAAAGCGTGGCCTTCTTGGGAATGCTAATCCTCAGAGAGAAAGAAAAGTACAACTTTGTCCCTATTAAGGGAAGACTCATGAAGGACAAATTCAGTTTCTCTAAAAGTAAACTCAGGGAAAGCACAGAAGCACCACAGACATGAAGGAGAGAGTGACAGCAGAAGAACAGCCGTCCAGTTGAAGTTCTCCAACAACGAGAGGGTCTGAACTGTACTGTAGGTCACATTTAAATGTGATTTTGTTTGTATGATAAAATTCAAGCTTGCTGCTCTCTCAAGAAATCACTTACAATATCAGAAGCACAGAGATATCCTGGAATTCTCAAGGATACTTATTTTACCCCATGAAATGGGAATGATAGGAAACCACGTATTCCCCCAGGATGCAGAAACTCCTTCCAGTCTGGGAGAAGTTACTGAACCTCTAATTATGCTGACTCACTGCTCAGCAGCTGTCTTTCCCTGCTATGTTAGCCTGAAATGTGCAGAGGTACACATTGTACACTACTGAGAAGCATCTCAACAGTGAAGTTTGAAATAAGTGCAAGACCTTGCAGTTTCATCCCCAAACTCTGGTGTCTGCAGATGCTCCAAGTAGCAAACTGTAAGAGGTTTTTTCTTCTCTTTGGTAGTTTCTAGGCACTTAGCACACTATTAACCTCGTCTGCTTGCAAGACCACTGAAAGCTGTGCTAACAGATGACCATACTCCTGAGCACTCTTGTTACTGTATGTCTTTAAGAGCCAGATACTCATTCAGTACTTTCAAGGGAGAAGGCCAGATGATGGAACTGCTTCCCAGCTTGCACACAGATGATGGTGGATATTAAGCAGAACTGGCTGGCAGCAGCAGATTGTTTGGCTAACAAGAGGAAACAGCCATCACTTTTTTCTATATGTTCCTTATGCATACTTAAAAGCACTGTGTTCAGCTTATTAGCAGCACATGGCTGTAGGTCTCCTCTTTGCAAGAAAAGAAGCTCAGTGGCTCTATTAAGGAGGTATTTTAAAGAAAGATGAGCTGCAAGGGGCAGAGACCAAGTATTTATTACTGTACTAATTGCTTCAAAATGTACAAGTGTCTAAATGAGTAATGTCACTAAGATATTATAAAGTAAATTGGGTTCTTTAAATTTGTCTTTTGAGCCATTTGCTGCTCATATTTTGTTCACAACAATGCTGTTTTTTCCCTGTTTCTGAGAGATTCTCACGTCATCACAGTGTGATAGCAGCTAACTTTAATGTGTAAGCCAAGGTAATGGAGCAGGGTAAGCATGCTGACTGTGCCTTGCAGAAATCACAAAGAAAACAGAACACATGTACACTATGATTTCTCATTCAGTCTTTCTATTCTCGCTGTGAATTTCCTTTATCCGGTGATTCCTGTTTGGGCCAAGCAACTCCATTCTCTCACAAGTGATCTATTCCACTTAAGCAGAAATTCAAAGAAAGCATCAGCACGTGAAGACATAGGGGGAAAAAAAGGGCTGCTCTGCCTTCTGAATGCATGATGTATATAGGGCTGCACATCTTCCTGTTCATTGCCTGCCCTCTCCCTTTCTAGTATTTCTCAGCTTGTTGTGACCCTGTTTAAAAATAACAAAACATATATTCACTGATTATTATTAAGCAAATGGCCTTGTGCTAGGGAAAAACACAGCATTCATTTGCAGCTTGTGCCCTTGAGAAATTAAAAATCAGTTGAGTGTGTTTTAGAATGAACTTGCTTATCTGGAGCATGACGCAGAGCAGCTAAAAGAATGAAGCGAAGCTGAAGTGCAATAGCTGCTTTTATCTTTTTATTTTTTTATTCCCCCCCCCCAAAAACCAAATACATCATTTCTTTGACTTAGGATTCAATTTGTTTATTATTATTATTATTATTATTATTATTATTATTATTATTATTATCTACACCTTTAAGTTGTGACACTGGCCTAGAGAAGGCCTGTCACAGTGTTTCCTCTTAAGAGTTATCCCGACTTTGAGCAGCAGTTTGACTGTGATGATCTATGGGGTCCCTTCCAACCTGTATTTCTCATGGTTTTTGGCAGGCACAGCAACAAGGACGGACAGGGACACAGCCTACAGACCCAATGACAAGCACTTACACAGCTTACATCAAGTGTACATGCTGGAATTTTCATTTGAGACGTAAAGCTTTTCTCTCCATCCATCTGCTTACGTAGCACAAAGCCTTTTGCTCAGGCCTTCCTGCTTTTCCATATCCCCATAAACATTTTAGATTTCTGTTCCTTAGCATATGATGCTTGATTACTTAAAGCTTTCTGGGAATGCTCCTGGGGAATCACCTGGGAAGGCACGCAGTGCATGGTACTCGTTTTCCTCTTCAAACCAAATCAAGTGGTGATGGTTTCCACCTGAATGTGATAAAGTGGAAATCTTTAGGATGTGATGATAATGAGAACCTGCAGCAGACATATCATAAAACCAATAAAAACTGCAATTAATTTGAAAACTGCTTATGCTCCCCACTGCTTCCATCCTGCTGTTAGTCCTAGGCAATCACTTGTCTTATTGACCTCAGAGGCCTTGTCTTATGTTTAGCACCGAAGTTTGCTGGTTTTATCTCCAACCTGAAGAACAGAACACCACAGGGATCTGGTGCCAGCACACCACGCTGTTCTGAATGATTTCCCCCACCTCCTGCTGGTGCTGAGCACAAAGAGCACTGTCTCCAAGAGGCAGCCTTTGCAGCAAGCCTGCACCTGCAGAGAGGCACACAAATACCTTATGCTTAAGGGCACCCAGAAATTTCTGATTTGCCTGCAGGAAGCATTAGACCATTCAGCTGCCCGGGTCTAGAATTCTGCCTTTTTCTCCTCCACGCTTAACTGAAATCAGCCTGTTCTGGGACGTCCCTGAATTCTGACCTCAGACAGAAGGAATGAGCTTAGGATCAAGCCTTTGAAGTGTTACTATTCAGAATGCCATTACACTGCTATTTTCAGCCTCTGGTTACTTGTTTCTTTAATACATTAGCAGCAACAAACTATCCTTATCCTAATCCTCTATCATCTTAATTCAGACAGGATTTTAAATGTGCTGAAAAAGGCAATTCTTACAATTAAGATAAGAGCTTCAGAAAATCCCAAGGACTGTTTATAAATCCATTAAATGAGTATCTGCCTCTTTTAATACTTTCAGAAGGCTGACCTCTGAAACACACTTTCCCTTTAAAATCAGAGTCCCAGAGTTATTCTTTTCTTTCTTTTTTTCTTTCCTTCAAATCTCACCTGTCTATAAATGTAACAGGGACAAACTTCACCAAGTCCATCTTTTGTCTGGAAAGCACCATTCATGGGACAATTCAAAAGCAATGGGTATCAGCTGAATTAACAAGCAGACGTGCTATCCTTACACTCAAATGTTATTTTCACCCACTGCATGGTAGATCATGGAATTTTAAATTGGGTTAGACAGAGTCTGGACACCCAGCAGCTCAGTCCCATACAATGGCTTCATGCCTGCCTGTCACTGTTTCTCTTGCAAAAAGACTCCAGTCTAAGGAGCTTTCTAACAGTGATTTAACCATCCAGGCTTAACTCGAGAGCTTTATGCCATTGTGATTTTGGTCAGAAAGTTTCTCAGAGAATACACCTAGTATCTGTCTGTCGAAGGAGGCTGAACTGTTATTTCATTGTTTGTCATTTGTAACCACTTGCCAGAATTACTAAACCCACTACCTGCTACATCTTTGTGCTTTAGGAGGAACTGATTTCTGACCTAGTTGTGGGTTGCTCTAACCATTGTACTACAGTGGCATATTTTCCTGTCCTAATTTCCTTTTCTCTGTCTACAATGTTTCACTAAAAATAAATAAATAAGGGTCCCAAAGAGCTTTTCTTCAGAGAAGAATTTTCCATTCCAAAAAAACACAAGCATTTCATTCTATGTGCTAGATTTGAGGTTCCTTTACCTCTGGCTTGTAATGCCCATCACTGCAAGCACCTCTGCAACGCCTTGCGTGTCCGTGCCTGGCACCCCCAACACAGCAAAGGTTCCTCCAACATGCAAACTTTGCCTATGTGGTCCTTCCCTGCCTGGTGCCAGAAAGGGCTGCCTTGAGGCTGGGGTGGATATGGTATAAATGCTGTAGTGCTGCCAGGAAACTGGTTTTATTCCAGGAAGAAACTCACGACTGCATGCCAATGCTTATTGTGGTACAGTGAATTCCTTGCAAAACAATACAGTAAATAACTAGGATGTGGACACCGGACACTGGCACTGGATTCAGCTCTTTAGAATTGTTTTGCTGCAGACAGCATTTTAAGTGCTTGCTTTATTGATTCCATATACTCTTCCTGCTGCTTTACTGGAAACCAAGGTGACTAATCGACACGATTAAATAATTGAGGTGGTTCAGGTGACCAAGATGACTCAAACATCCTTTAACAGTGATGAGAAATGGCCAGGCACAGGGACCTGCTGCTTTCCTTGGCGAGGCACTATTGAACTCACACAGACTGTACTCATCATTTTCCTTTGCAGACTTCTGTTGACCATAGCACAGGCCTGAGTTACCCACACACTACAGGCACACTTCTATGCCAAGCACAGGGACATGCTTTCACAGCCAGCTGCCAGGGTAGGATAAGCCCTTTGCATATCCCATGATCAGCTAGCTGGAAGCTCATCCCCTTGATCATGTGTGCACCTTAAAACTAACAATTTAAGATATCAGCTGCATACAGTAAATATTAGGAATACAACTTAGACTGCAGATGCTTGTCTTCTTCTTAGGATTGTTTTTAAGGCTTTCTGTGCCAGCCCTATGGAACCACTTTGTGTGTATAAAAGGAATATGGGAAATTTTCAAGATACTGCATCATCACAGCGACAAATGTGACGTTACTGTTTGCAACATCATCAGCTGCAGTTGTCCCGTAGTCCCTCAAAGGAACTCCAAAGACTGACGTTAGGTTCAACAAATAAAAATAAAACAAGAAGGAAACCACACAACAAAGCAAACAGAAATACTTTGGCAAACACAGCTGGGGAAAAAAAAATAAAAAAAATTGCTCAAGGGGCATTTCATGTTCCTTAAAAATCCTAATGGAATTAGCAGTGGTTTTTAACAAGCCTGATTGTATTGCTGCTGCACAACTGATATCGTTTAGACTCACTGTGTGTTTTTCTCCTACTATCACTGGCCCTTTGTTTGCACATTTTAGAAGAGAAAGTCAAACTGAATGCTGATACTAATTATTGTACAGATATCACATGTGACATTCCTACTCCAGCAAACACCTGGCTCACTTTACCCAGCTTTTCCCCTCCCTGATTTTGATGTGCATGAGAGACTTTATACAAACAACAGGGGAAGAAAAATGACTGCAAGACAAAGAGAGAAAGGAACCACTCTGAGTGCTGTCAAGTACTCATTGTAAACCTGGGGAAAATAAAGCGATAAAAATCAATTTCTGCAAACAATGTTGCACTTGTAATGTTTTAGGTACTCTGTAATAGCAGGGAGCAAGAGAAAGGGTCACCACGTTTTAAGTCAATGGTATGTACTTTAAGACACTCTCATTTCATATGTGTACCTCAGAAGTGACACAGATCTTAAGATTTCACGCACATAGCAAGTAAAATAAAGCAGCAACAAGAACATGAGATTGCAGTAGAAACAGAAGAGGTTTATCCCTAAGGGCTCAGTTCTCACTGAGTTTCAGCAGAAGGCCCCAAGCAGGAAACCTCCTGAAATTACCACAGTCTATAATAGAAAGAGACAGTGAACTACCAAAGCATCTCTGTTTCAAGCTCTGCTCAACTGCAAGAAGTGTGCTGGCATTGAGCCCCGGCAGCACTGCAGAATCCCTCCCCCTTCCCTCCAGAAGCACTGCTTTTTGTCCCATCTGTGAGGACTGCAGCATCACAAGTGTGCGGTGCACAATCCCCTATTGCAGTTTCCCATGAAAGAACAGCCAATTCACACTGCTTGTCGCTCCTCCTGTTGCCAGCAGTGGCATTGAAAGGCAGCAAAGAAGGGCAGGAGAACAAAGAGAGTGCAAGGAAGTGGAGAATAGGCATCAGAAACGTGGGGGAAGAGCAGGAACGGGCAAACTGCTCTTGGTCGTTTCAGGCAGCTCTGGGTTATTGTAGCATGGGAGTGCAGCATTTGTCCCCTGTAAAGAAAAAGGGTGGAGAGACAAATACTTAGAGTCCTCATTTGGAGCAGCTGTTTAAATAACTAAGCTTCAAAAAGATAATAATCAAACAAAAGTTTTCCACAAAGAAGGAAAGATTCTTCCCGAACTGCAGAAGTAAATAACGATGTGAAATTGTGCATTTAAAAGAAGTTAAGATAGCCTAGTGCCGGCCAGAGCCAGAATGTGAACGAAGTTTCAGCCTGACAGGAACAGCAGTTCTGATGTACTTCTGACCAGCACCAGAAGTGACAGCACTTAACACCGCTCAGTGATGGAACAGCAAGTTGTACACTAAATCTAAACGTGCTGTTCCAAGTTTGTTCTATAACTTGTGAACAGAATCGGAGAGGTGAGAGGAGAAGAAACCCAGACCCAGGCTACGTTCATTTGTCACAGCTCTATTCACTTAATTGAAGCCTGTGATGACCTGCACCAGATGTGATGTGCTCTGCAGAGTTTATAACTGCCCCAAATGGGTACAAACCAAGCTGCAAAGGATATGGTTGGATGCCTACTTGGATCTGAAGAAGTAATCTTGTACTAGGCAGCACTGTACAGACTGTATCCCTTAGTAAGAAATACTGGCATTAATTAACAATGTGGAGGTGCATCTTTTAATAATTAATAGGGAAAGAGATCTTAGAAGAAGGGCAGTGGGTGACAGTACTGAATAATTCAGCCCGATAACAAAAGGAACAATGGTACAGTAACTTTATACCTGAGTATTTGCAACAAAATCCAACAAAAACATATGATATGCTGATGGCTTCTTGTGTTTAGGAAAGGGTATACATTTGAGTTACTGTTTCCTATTGAGAAGGCAAGAAACCATTTCTGAAATTGGTGTTTGCAACAAAATAAAAAGGAAATTGCATCCAAGAAAGTCATTTTCTACTGGCTTTGCCTTCTGCTGGGTTTGGGCCCAAAAGAACAGAATGGTGGCCCAATAAGGCCAGTAACTCAAGTCAGTAAATGTGTATCCTCAGTAAGCCCGATTGCCTGCAAAATCAAAGCAGCTTAATTAGCAAGGGAAAAAGAAAACACAAAGTATTTTTCAATCAATCAAACCCGTCACCTTACAAAGCTCCAGCAGCAGAGCCAGGCTGTGTCTGACAAGTTTAGAAACAGACAGAAAGCTTCAGCAGCTGTTGTGCATTCAGATTTAATTTGTGGTCACAAACATCGGAGAATTTTTAATTTGTTGCCTGGCTAGCAGCTGAGAGATAGATGTACATCAGCAAAAGAGCCACCAGTCTTCATCATTGCATGGGGGGGGGGAAGTGTTTTATTTGATTGCAGAAGTCTGGCAAAATATCAAAGAGCATGGGAAAAAAGATGTTTCCAAAAAAGATCTGAGTGACAGCCCAGGAAAGACAAAGGCTGCTGCTGTTCAGCCTCTCTGTCTCACTGCTGGCAGGGACCGATAGCTTGCTGTGGCTTTCCTTAGCAGACGGCTGCCAGCCAAATTACAAAGAACAAAATGTTTTTGGAATTTCCTTCTTAAATTGTTTTGATGACAAGTTCCTATTAAGAATTGCTGTGAATTCACCAGAATGAGATGCAGCTTCCACTGCTGACCAGGAACCAACCATCACCAGCAACTTCTCTAGAACCAAACCCTGATGGAGTGAACCTGCAGTGCTGCGTACTGCCACAAATATCACAAATGATCCTCGCTGGAGGAACTCTATGTTCTTTGTGAGACCCAGCAAGAAAGATAAGAATATGTCTTGGACCCTAATCCTGCAAGGATGCACACACAGAAGCAGTTTGTAATAATTGCTGAAAGGAGATCAAGGTGAGGGTTGGCCTATTCTCCCAGGTAACAGCAATAGGATGAGGGGTTATGGCTTTTAGTTGCACCAGGAGAGGTTAAGGCTGAATATTAGGAAGAAAATATTATCTGAAAGAGCAGCAATGCATTGGAACAGGCTGTCCAATGGAGGTGGGGGGGGGGGGGGGTCTCTGTTCCTAGGGGTGTTCAAGAGCCATGTGGATGTGTCACTGAGGGACGTGGTTGCTGAGAATGGTGGGGACGGGCTGACTGTTGGACTAGATGACCTCGGAGATCTTTTCCAGCCCTGGTGATTCTATAATTCCACAGCAGGCACAAACTTTTAGAGAGTGCCAGTGAGAAGGGGCAGCACTCTGGTCCACTGGAAAGAGCATTAGAACATCGGTAAGACTGTTAGGAAGCAATAGAGACAGATCACTGTTTGACTACCAGCAATAAAAATGTATTTAATTCTCAAGGGAAGGAAATACACACAGGTGAACTTGTTAAAAAATAAATAAAAAAAAAAAAAAAAGTGAAACACACACACAAATCGGTAATAATGTTAATAAGAAATAATACAGACAAACTACTTGTAGTACTGAAATGCCCTGGAAAAACAAATCCCCGAGTAATTATTTCTGATTACACAAGGCAGGTGTACATCGGAGGTAGATACGGAAAAGGAAGGGAGGAATCCCCACGGCTTCCCAAACAACAAAATGGCCGAGGAGATGCCAGACCTCCGCCCGTCGCCCGCAGGTACCTGAGATCCTCCCTTCGCCCCCTCCGAGGGCGCATCTCCCCACCGCCCCCTCCCGGGTCCCGCCGCGGGGGCCGAGCCCCGTCAGCCCGGCTGGAGGTGGGCGGGCGGGCGGGCGGCAGAGCCCGGCCCCGCAGGAGAGCCGCCGCCTCCCAGCCCGCTCCTCGCGTCACTTCCATCTCTGCACCTTTAGCCGGGAGCGGCCAACCAACGGGCGCGGCGCCGGGCCCCGCTCACCTGCTGCCGGCGGCGGGGGCGGAGCGGCGGCGGGCTCCCGCGGCGAGGCTCCCGGCGGCGGCACGATGGTGTGCGGCGGCTTCGCCTGCTCCAAGAACTGCCTCTGCGCCCTCAACCTGCTCTACACGGTGCGTGGGTCGGGGGAGGAAGGGAGGCGGCCGCCTCGGGTTCGTCGCCGCGGGGACGCGGCTCTCCGGGATCGAAATCCAGAGCTCAGCCCGGGCCGGGCGGCCTCCAGCCTGCCAGGCCCCGTTTGGCTCCGCGGAGGGGAATCCCGGCGTGAGGGAGCGGGATCGGCTCCGTTGTTCGAGGGTTTGAAACAAGTGCTTCTCTGCGGGGAGCCCCGCGTGGGCGCGCTGAGCCGCACAAAGGGGCTGAGCGGGGTCAGGGCGCGCCTTGCGGCGGGAGCTGAGCGCCGTGCCTGCCTGCCCTGCTGCTGTGAGCTGACATCACGCGTTTCTGGGAAGCTCCTGCCCGGAGGTAGATGCCTGCTTTCTTCTGGGCGAGTTTCGGGATGTATTTTTCAATAGAAAGCTGTAAAATCTCTAATTGCAGTGTAGCCTTTTTTTTTTTTTTTCCCCTTATCTATTTTCAAATGTCACAGAAATAGAAAGAAGCAGGGCTATGTGTAATGGCTTCCTCTTGCAGCACTTCTGGAAAGGTAATATGTCCTCTGATGGTTCCTGTTGGCAGCTCTGTGTTGGACAGCGGTGCTTGGAGGCGATGCACATCGCTGAAATTGGGTGAGCCGGGGCTGGCAGGCAGTGACTGTGCTTTCCTGATAGATCCCTTCGTGAAAGTAAGGCAGGAGAGCGGGCAGGTCTTATCACTGCTCATCAGAACAAACAGTTCTCACAGACGGCAGTCATTGGACCTGATGGTAATCCCTAGGACAGAGCATGAGTGGATGTAGAAGTGCCTGTGTTGAAGCCAGAATTGCTTATTAATGAGCATCACCTTGTATTTTAAATACGTTTCTTCGGAAAAGAGCAGAACAAAACCCTTTATCATTGGAGCGTCTGTGCTGTTGCATGTGTTACTTAGAGGAGCTTGCGGAGCAGAGGATGTCCCTAAAAGAGTGTCTGGAGCATGCATGGTGTGCCTGGCTTACCTGCTGGAAGTCACTAAGGATGTCTGTGACGCTGTGCATTGCCCATGCCAGCCCTCAGCAGAGCAGAGGGGGCAGGTAGGCATGGCCTCATTTGCCATCCATGGTTGTAGTTAAGCATAGCATATGCAGATTCTTCAAGGTAAAAGATTGCTCCACCCTGATTTTTCAAACAAACCAGAGATAATGCAAAAGGTTTTTTTTTTTCTTAATGGTACTTCTTGAATGACAGAAGGTTGAAAGAAATCCAAATGGTTCTTTTTAACGTAATGCATACACAAATCTCATCTTGAAATGTTGTGGTCAGTGAGTATTGTTTTTTTTCTGAAGATATCATCACTTACTCTTACAGCCAAAAATTAACCACATCAAAAGGAGCTGGTAGGTCTTTTGAGCATATTTAGCCTCAAAAAGGGGGTGATTTGATCCTTGAGACCTCCATACTTCTTTTTGTAATACCTGCACAGTGCACCTATGACCTGAATCTTGCCTGATGTCTCTGAGCAGAATTTACTTTGTGGGTGTCACTTGATATTTTTCCATGCATGTAACATATGCTTTTCCAAGAGGAAGGAATGACTTTGAATCAGCGTAACTAGAACATCCACCTGTTATTTCTTGTGTCACCTATTAAGGACAGGCAAATTCAAGATGAATACTTTTCATTTCTGAGTTCCAGAAATGACACAAAATGTTTAGTAAGCCTGGAGGACTTGATCTTGCAGAATGCATGGACCTCTATGCTTCTGGGCTAAATAAAACCCTGACAGTGCAGCGTTTGGGTTTTTCCTAACAGTAAAAATATGTGGAAGACCACCAGAACAAGAAGTTAATCTTTTTAAGCAATAGTAATTCACAGCAATAAGGACCAGTGAGGGAGATAGAAGCTCGATTAGGTAATGCTTGATTTTCTGCTAGCATTGATTTGTTTCTGTGTCACGTGCTTGGAATAAATTATCCCTCAGAACTAATGTCAGGGATTGCAATTTATATTTTGCTTTTTTTTTTTTTTTTTTAAGTACTCCTAGAGTATCTTGGATTTTAAAACAACAAATTAGGATATAGGAGCCTGATCATGGTGTTGATGCTGTCTTGATCTACTTTTTATGGTAGCGCACCAAGGAAAATACATGTTTTGGCAGTAATCAGTTACTGGTTTAAGGCAAGAAACCAGAAACTGACTAACCTAATTGCTCACTTACCTTTCCTTTCAGATAATATTTGCTGGCTGATGCCTTTTGATTCTTCTCTGGTCTAAATATCCTTAGGCTCAGATTCCATTTTTAAATTTGTCTTGTATGAACGCGTCTGGTATCCATGCTGAGTCTTGCTGACTTCGTATGGTTCCTCATGTGTACAAGAAGAGTACAGAAAAATAACTGAGGCTCTTGACTTAGTGTGTATAAAGTAAAATATATTTCTGGAATTAGGTTTGAAGTGGAAGGGCTGTTTGTCTACATACAAGTACTAGTTCTGGGTATATGACCAATGTTATCTTTATGTAGTTGTTTCATGTTGTCATGTTATCATATTCTTGTTTCCCCTTGAGCAGTAGACCGGTAGAAATTGTTCAAAATGGATGCCCACAGAGTTCAGCAGCTTTCAAGGATACACACATAGCTAAAGCCTTCTTATCTCTCCTATTTGTTGACACAGTAGAGGGGACAGATGCCATCCAGAGGGACCTGGTCATAGTCAAAAAGTGGGCACACAAGAACCTAATGAGTTTTAACCAAGGCAATGCACAAGGTGTTACACTTGGGTTGAAGCAATCTGAGATAGGAGTACATACTGGGAGAACTCGCTGAGGGCAGCCTGCACAGAAGGACTTGAGTGTCCTGATGACAAAAAGCTGGACTTGAGCCAGCAGTGTGTGCTTCCAGCCCGGAAGGCCAAAAGTATCCTTGGCTGCATCAAAAGAGCAGCGACCAGCAGGGTGAGGGAGGTGAGCGTCCCTTTCTACTCTGCCCTTGTATGGCCTTACCTAGGGTACTGAGCCTGGGGCCCTCAGTACAGGAGGGGTATGAACTGTTGTAGCAGGTCCAGAGGAAGGCCATGAAGATGATCAGAGGACTGGAGCACCTCTCCTGTAGAGAAAGGATGAGGGAGTTGGGTTTGTTAAGCTTGGAGAAGAGAAGGCTCTGAGACATCACTGCAATCTTCCACTACTTGAGGGGCACTTACATGCAGGAGGGGGGCTGACTTAATACGTGGTCTGATAATGATAGGACAAGAAGGAATGGCTTTAATTTAAAAGAGGGGAGTTTTATCTTAGGTGTTAGGAAGAAATCCTTTACTCAGAGGGTGGTGAGGCCCTGGCACAGGCTCTCTGGAGAAGTGGTGGATGCCCCATCCCTCGTGAAGTTCAAGGCCAGGTTGGATGGAATCCTGGGCAGCCTGAGGTGGTAGATGGTTGCCCTATCCATGTCAGAGGGTTTGGAAGTAGAGTCTTTAAGGCCGCCTCCAATCTAAGCCGTTCTATGATTATATTCCAGGTATAAGAACCCTGCTGGTTGCTGGCTTCACCAATATTTGCTCACTTTATTCAGACAAGGATTTCCTTAAGCAGACAGCGTTCCTCCTCCCAAGGAAGACTTGAGTAATTCTGTTCAAGTGTGAACAGTTGATATCTTATTTCAAATCAGATTCTCAGAAGGGAAGGGGAAATTCCCATGTCTTGGCAAGGGATGAAACATGGAAATGGTAGCTGGGCAACAAGATTAAATGTATTCAAATTAAAGATTAAAAAAAAAAAAACTGTCATTTCATTTGGTTGGTAGGTGTTCCTTTTATCACCTGAGCAGCCACTTAATTCTTCCTGCAGCAGCAAACGTCACACATTTTCCTTTGTTTTGATGAGCAGGCTTCCAGTTTTTCTTAAATCTAGAAGTGGCTATTTGATTTAAAGTAAAACATATATACAGAATTTTAATGGTAAACCATTTTTAGTATATTTTAGTATATTTTGCCATAAGAGCAACCACATTTCCTTATAACATCAGAAAGAACCTTATTAAAGTCATTTATTTTTTGGAATACTTTGCTCTCTGAACTTGTTTCTAGCCTGCCTATTCAGTGCACTATTCTTTGCATCATTTCAAACTATTGGAATTCAAGGTTTTTCTTTTTTTTTTTTTTCTTCCCTCCTTCTATTGCTGTCTGTTTCTCAGTGCAGAGTTATTGCTCTGTTCCTGCTATCTGTCACCTCTGTCAAGACTGCTTTCCTTGCGTTATGTAAATATGCAAAGATGAGGAGAAAAAGTCCCAGATTTGGGCAGCTGTACCTGGCATCTCCAGTCTGCGTTTCAGAGTGCAGTGCCAAGAATTTGCCCCATTTGCCCGTGTTGGGCTGGCTGACTCCTTGTTCCCTCTGGGTGCTCGGCACGCAGGGCAGCTCGCCTTGGAGCCGTCTCTGCCTTTTCCAAGGACATGGTGAAGGCAGCACTATGAGCTGTGCTGTCTATTCTTGACGTGCAAATCAGGCAGCGGTACAGAAGCTCCCAAGCACATGGCAGGGGAGGTCAGTGTTGGTCACATGGACTTAGGCTGTTTGTTTTCATTGGCTTTTTGGGAAGGTTTCTGAGGTCGTGCTTCAGAATACAAAAGAGTGACTACAGCCAAAAAAAATAACAACAAAACGTTTTGTCAGGAAACATGCTCAGATGTTCTGTGTGTCAGTTGGTGTCCAAAATGGCAGCCATTTGTGGCAGCATGGTTGGAAATTAGACGTGTTGGATTTCTAGATCAAGTGTGAGCAGGATTTGTATTTACACTTGCCTTGTACAGAGTGCTGCATCTGAAACCAGGGAAGCTGAGCTTGCTTAATGACAGAACTGGAGAATGGCAGGCTGCAGGAGGAGAAGGTTACATGGAACATGGCATAGCTTGATATTACTGATATTTTTAGCCATTCTAGCAGTGCAAGTAGACACTATTATAATTTAAAACAATCATGGATTAGAGAAGCACTTGGACTGTTCAGAATTAGCCATAAATCATTAATAGTAGCTTCAATCATTGATCGTCTACTGCTATTTTCAGGTTGAGGGAGAGCTGTGTTTGGAAGGAGGATCTGTGAGATCACTGGGCTTCCTGAAAATGTTTCCCATCTCAAAGTAAATAAGTAAACACTGTGGCTGGTAAGTGATCCTGCCACACAGCTTCAAGGCTTCAATTTCTAAAACTATAGGGTACAAAATGGGTTAAATCTCATTTCTCTTTTAACATTAAAGAAGCTCATTATGTCATCAACAGTGATTTGATAATAATTATTGGCCAGTAGCATGAAGAACTGTGTACTCAGCCGCCGGACTAAAGAACTGGGTTCTGAGATAAGGGACAGGAATGTTGTCCTTCACATAAATGTCTTGCTCCACATCACGTCCTTTCAGCTGTTCAGTAACCAGACTACTGATTGTTGCCCACTTAAATAAGTCTCAGAAAGGTGAAAGATTCTGCTTTCTGTTGGAAGTATTTTGGAAGATGCTCAGCCCTAAAGCTGAAGAACTACTGTGAGGAGGTAAAGTTGCTTACAAATTGGATAGCTTGCAATTATGATAGAAATCAGTCTCACTTAGTCTTATTTTGTTAGAGATTAACATTGTGCTGCCTGCTATATTAACAAATGAAGTGCAGGGGACTAGAGCAGTTGTCTTCTAGATTCTCTATTGTTGTGCAGAAATGATTGAGCAAGTTGAAGTGGAGCGTGGTAGAAATCTGACTTCAAAATCAATACCAATTGAGGTTTAAATTCTGAAGCTCTTTTAAAATAGGTGTTGTGAATTTGAATTCACATGTGTAGAGAGGGGTTAGGCAGGCTGGATATCAGTGTGTGTAACCTCTGATTTTAGTTCCTGTTCCGTATGCAGCCTGACTGACTGTTCTCCTCTAAATATTTCCTGTGCTGATAGCAGTGTGAATGCTTTATAATCTCTGTACCCAGAAGTACTGAGGCCATATTTCTTGACATTTAAGTTCCGAGATGTAGTTTTTCCTAACGTCTTTTTGGGCTGAGACTACAAGGAAACACTGTGAGCACTAAATTCTGTGTATGACTTGCTTTCTAACAAGCAAGCATTTCCAGCTAGACGAAATGCTGAAAAGTTGCTAATCAGTCAAAATAGCAGATTTGTTTATGGCATGCCACTGAAGGAAGGAGGAACTGTTTTGGGCATCGGAATTGTTTGTTGGTGTGGTCAAGCGAAGTCATTTCTCTGTATCTTGGTTTCTTTTTGTAACACGGAGTATAACCTTCTGGAGAAGTACACAAGGGATAAACATGATGAGAAATACGTTTATCCAGTGTAGTAGTGGGGCAAATGAGCAACCATGTGCACAGGGGAACTTGAACATCAGAGATTTTGTGAAATAACAATTTATAGATGAAGAAGAAATTCTTTGTAACAGAAGCTGAAGTCATCATGAGTTTGCTGGTCCTCTTCTCCAGTTAACTTACTGTTAACACAAACAAGCATTAGCCTTTGTAATATTTGTAAGGGAAAAGGAATCCCAGACAACTCTATAAATTACTATTTTAAACCCATCTAATAGTGAAGAAGATGACATTCTCATAACTTGCAATATTCTTTAATTGTGACATATATGTCTATATACATACATATAACTAAAAAAACCCCATATTAATATGTAATGGAAGGTGCTTAAAATGGAATCTGGTCCCATACACTGATCCTGAGCTTACAGTCCCTAAAGCCTCTCCTATGGAGATGCCAACATGAGAGTAACATTTTGTCTATAGGAAATACGCTTTGTTACCTTAATTACCATTTTCAGACTCTGTAGAAAAAATATTTGGCCTCATAGTGAAAGCTACTGCACTTCTCTTAGGACTCATGCTGCCTGGAGGTCTGCTCAGGGAAAGCATTTACTTAATTTCAAATGAATGAGTGATATATTGGATTATGCTAAGCCTGTGTGTGTGTGCATTTTTAAACAAGGTTGCTGGAGTTTGTATTGGTGAAGTTACTTTAGAGCAAATGAGGGCTTGCAGTTCACAGTGCTGCTGTTAACTATCTGCACACACACATGCTTCCTCCGGCTTTTTTTTCTCCAGTTTGAGAACAGTATGTGCCTGTAGCATCTTTGTGAGACAGCTTTCACTAGTTTGAGATTGTAATACGTTCTTTTGCTCTTAATGCCTGTTTACTCCCTGTGTAAACTTGCCTTAAGTGGATGGGATCATTTATATCTCTGTTAAGTACTTCTGAAGAATCATTCATTTCTCTTTTATTGAGGACAACTTGTAAGAAGAGAAAAGGAAAGAGGCTGGAGTTCTAGGAGATGATTGCAGTCTCTATTTAAGTGGTTCAGAGAAGTCCTTGGTTAGTGCTAAACCTGGCCCCTATTCTTTTGATAAGACTTTGATTTCTAGTGAGGAGAGTGGCAAGGTTTCTGTCATGGAGCAGCCAGTGGTAGTGTGGGAGCGTTGGCTGGGGGCAACTCTGGATCTTATCTGCTCTGGGCAGGACTGTGAGCAATGCTGGATTGACAGCCTTTATCTTCCTGAGTCTTGAGAACCTTTGAGAACAGCACCTTTGAGAAGCACCAAACCAACTTGCAGATGTTTGTTTTCTTTTTTTTTTTTCTGATGGCTTGAAAGGTTCTAAACATTACCTTGTGGCTGTTGCACTTGTTTTGCTGTCAGTAAGTTTGCCTCCATTGGTTTTGCAATAGTCCTTCCATTTTCAGCTGCTATTAGGTTACCCTTGAACTACTACCTCTTCGTCAGACTGAACAAACCCAGCTCCATCCCATGATTTTCAGACATCTCTCTCAAGGCTCCAGGCCATGTGATGACCTTTTCCAGATTCTCCCATTCCTTTTCTACCTGGGAGGTTTGAAATAGAACTCAGTACTTAATGCCGGTAAAGTTGCAGTGTAAGTTTCCTTTGATCCCACTCCTCTTGACTTTCCCTTCGTGGCGAGAGCAGACTCTTGGCTCTCGTTCCACTTGGCAGTCTGTGTGATCTGCTGCTCTATCTCAGCAAGGCTGCTCAGCCAGTCTGTTCCCAAGATGCACAGATGCAATCCTGGTGCAGAATTTTGCACTTCCTGAGATTTCTCTTGGCTCACTCCTCAAGTTCATCAGGTCTGTCTGAACTGAACCTCTGCTACTTGAAGAGTTGGTTGCTCTTTCTTTTTCGTTATCATCCACTGGTTTTCTGAGGATTCACTCCATCTCACTGCTCAAGTTGTCTATAAAGATACTGCATAATATCAGCCCCTCTATGAACCCCCTTACTAGCTTCCAGCTGAGCCATCCAGTATTAAGCCTTTGACTCAGCAGTCCATCCAGTCTCCATTCAGTTGAACAGTCCACTCCATTTTTCCAATCTACACTTGTTCGACTTACTAATGAGAATACTGTGGGAAAAATGGATTCTGGTTGTATTCAGTAGAAACTGGATTGTGATTTGATCTGTTTTTAGTAGATTTATTGGGCAAATATTTGAAGCACCAGTAATGAAGATTAGTTTTACATAACCAAAGATTTATGTAGATGAAATGCAATTTCACTGGAAATCCAACTACATTGGAAATATAGATCAGCAAACTTATTGGAAATTTATGTTTCTGATTTCCAAGGATGGCATTATTTTTTCTGGGAGTAAGCTCCCAAAGCTGCTGCTGTGAAACAGCACTTTGAAACTACATATCTGTATTGTTCATTCTGTTAAGCAATGAATAACAGGGAAAAAACGCTTTTATTCTTTTAGGGTGAGCCTTGGGGACAAAAGAGTTGAAATGCTCAGTTTATAAGATGGAGTTTATTTCTCGAAGATCTGCATCTGAGCAGTTAATTACACCTGCAGCCCAAATTGCTAACTGCTGACCTGCACATCTGATATTTCCTCTTGAGCAGGTCACGAGAAACCTGAAGGGGTGATTCTGAGTGTCCAAATGAAGGAATAACAACCATTTATTTCATCTATCTTTCAACATGCAGAAGGAGGCACAAGCTTAATCCTCAGTCTGTTTTGAAAAATGGCTTTCTGTCTCCATTTCAGTTTTAAAATGCAAGGTCAATTTTGCACATTTTCAAGTGGCCAGAAGTAGAGCAGTTGATAGTGGCTTTCATCCACATGATGTGTGACTGATTGGATGAAGTACTTTTACATTGCTTGCCAGCCAGAGCCCAGTGACATGGACCTGTGATCATAATGAATTTCCAGAACAGTTAGCTTCCTGTAGGAATAGAAAATTACTGTTCTCAAAGAGAATGTAAAACCTTTTTTTTCCTTCCTCCCCACCTTCCCTTCCCTCTTTTTTTCCCTGCTCAATTCTTGAACATTTGAGGTTCAACAACAGATTTTAAGCCTGGAATATTTTCTCTATTGAAAACTGTGGTAGTTTTAGATTTAGTATATAACTCTTAGTACCAGAAAAGTTTTTTGGGGGGCAAGACAGTCACAGTAATAACTTCTAGTGTCACGCAGCTTAATTTCATGTACATGTCTTTTGAGGAATGGAAGGTGAGGGAATTAACAGCATCAAGAACTGGTACACTGCTGCTCCCACACTGCATGTATCTAACAGATATTTTAGGCACAGATTTTGGTTTTGATTTTGATGCTTGTAGGAATGAAATTGATTAATCATTTTAGACTTGACAAATAACTGAACAGAGATCTGAACAGGTAAATATTTTCAAGCATAGGTGAGGCAGCAGAAAGAAGCCTTGATAAAAATGATTAGGAGATGCTTTTACTACTTTTTCTGCTTTTCTTTGTGAAATAAATTGTAATGTGACACATTCTGAGATTCTTCTTGAGACAACACCTTCAAGAGCTGTGTGGTGGCAGTGTGAGTTCAGTGCTTTGAAGCTGTTGCGGAGTATGGGATGTAGAATTATAGAAATGTTTGGGATGGAAGGGACAGAGATCATCTGGTCTAAGCCTTCTGCAATGAATGGGGATATCTGCAGCTAGATCTGGTTGCTCAGGGCCCCGGCCAGCTTGACTCAGCCATTTCTGATTGGAAATTGAGTTATGTGATTTCTTTTGTTGTTCACTTCTGATGCTTACGTAATAAGATAACTCTTCCCAGTGGTATCAGACAATGCAGTAAAGTGAATGGGCATAGATCAGGATGGATAGATCTTAACTGATTAGCAAAGCTAATTTTTAGAAGTAACATTATGCAACTCATAGCCCTGTGCTGCATGCAATCAGAAAATCTGTCTGTGTCAGAGCCAAGGCTTTTATGTTGTTTTCTTTCCTCTTCCCTGTAGTTTAGATTCATAACAACTTGGCACAGTGTTTTGGTTTTAACTTAATGTGATGATTAAGGTTTTTGTTTAGAAGAAACAAAACTAATGTGAATGAATCCTAAAACTATACTTATTATTGAAAAATGTCCTTGACTTTGATACCATTCTGTTGTCTCTTCATGTGGTGAAAGGTAGATGTAGGTATGGCAAATCCTTGTATTCTTTTGGCCTGTCTTAAATTTCTCCTGAGGATTACTGGCTTTTTATAAAAACTTTTCTGAAGCATTGTCCTGTTTGGAGACAAGTGGAAGAAAACACCCACCATGTTTTGATCTTGATGAGCATCACAACCCGTTTTACAACTTCCTTGATGTTCTTTAAGATTTCCATGTCTCAAAAGCAGCATTGCACAGACCAGCCTTCTGAAAGGTAGCTGAAAAATACATCTTCACCTGTTTTGTGTTGAGACCAAGAAAAGTGCCCTGCTTTAGGGCAAACTCACTGAAATGATGGCTAAGCTGGAAATTTACTTTTTTTAAAAAAAATTCCTCTGGATAAGCAGTAAAATGTCATAATACATCTTGTTTGGACAGAAGCCAGTGAGCAAACGTAAATGCTTGCTCTGTACTTGTTGTGGTGTAAAATCATGCAGTTGGACTAAACGGAGCACATTCTGGTCTTGATAATGATACATCTTCTGGGTATTTTCTGGTGAGGGCAAGTTTAGATAATGATACATCTGGGTATTTTCTGGTGAGGGCAAGTTTATGTAAATTTTAACTTACCATGTTGAATTGATGCTATGTAACAGAATGTAACAGATAATGTTATGCTTGAGTCTGACAGGTTTGGATGAGAGCATTAGGCATCTTGTGTTTTGGTCATCTGGGTTGGCTTTGTCTGCTACTTACCTCCTGCTGTAACTCACTGCAAGTTTCTTTGTAGCTTTTTATGTTGGATTTTTTTGTTTTCTGGGCTTTTTTTTTTTTTTTTTTTTGGATGTTCTGTGTTTCTGGCATGGAAACAGGAAAGGCTGGAGCTTCCTGCTTGCATAAACAATAAATTCCAGCAAAGTAATGAAGACAGATTCCACTTACCTTCCCTGAATACCATATTTTAAAGGAAGGAAATAACGTAAGAATGCTTTGGGCATTGAAATAGGGTTGACTTCATAGTAGAGCTCTTTTCCTGATTAATTATGTAGTAAAGACAGGACACCTTTATTGTTTAATGACATGCAGTCCTTGAGATACAGATCTGAAAAATACATTTGTGTGACCTTGTTAACTATTGTGTTATATATTCTGTTATATCTTGTGTTATATATTGTTATATTTTTTGTAATAAATTAATGCAACTGTATTTCTGATTACAGTAAATTATGGCAGTGTCTTCTCTTCCACATCCAGAGCTGTGCAGCCATGCTTTCTTTAACTGCAGGACATTTCAGAAAACGTCTGGGATTTTCATTCTTCTGTTCTATGAATTAAAGCTGATGATTTTTATCTTATTTGTCAATTCTGTTATAATCCACACAAATTCAGTGTTTCTAGTCAGTCACACAGCTCGTCTTGTAGGTAGGCTAAGTTAGAACAACTCCATGTTGACAGTGTTGAAGAATGTGTGCCTTAAAACATCTGGTACTTAAGTCACCTTTAGGATGGAGAATTGGTTTGTTGAGAATTGTGCTGCTTCTCTTTGTGCTGGAAGAGAAGAATCATAACTTTCTAACGGCTAAAAGAATCATACCTTATCGATAACAGCTTTAACATAAAGGATGCAGTTGTGTGTAGATTGAGCCTCTTCTACATGCAGACTAACTCTTTGTTTTCTCTTCCCTCCAGCTGGTGAGCCTGCTGCTGATTGGAATTGCAGCATGGGGAATTGGCTTTGGCCTCATCTCTAGTTTCAGAGTTGTTGGAGTGGCAATTGCTGTAGGCATCTTCCTCTTCTTCATTGCCTTAGTTGGATTGATTGGTGCAGTGAAACATCACCAAGTGTTGCTGTTCTTTGTATCCTTCAGTGTATTACATGGATTACGGCTTGGTTCAAGTTACATGAACAATCTGCTCTGGTGGGCAAAGGCTCTTGTGGAAGGCAGAAATTCAGTCTTGTTTTGGTCTTATGCAGTCTAAATTAAACATAACTCCCAGCTTTATCCTTTTTTCACTCTGAGGATGGAAATATTCACTTACCTTTCTAAAAATTTTGAAATACTTCAATTTTTTCAGAGCTTTTAAGGTGAGGCACTGTATCATAAATCCTTCTCACTGTGTGCTTAACCCCAAAGCAACCTAGAGTATGTGAACTACTAATGTGATTTAACAGTGGAGGACAATGATATAGACAGTGAAATGATTGGAGCTGGCAGAGGAATGCATACTCATATGCTGCCAATAAGCACTTTCTTTTCATACCTACTTTTTAATTGTGAACTCAGATTAGAAATGAGCACAGGCCTTCTCAGCATGGTGCTTTGCTGTCCCTTTTTGTGTTACCAACACTGTATAAGCAGTCTGCCTTGCATAACAAACTTGTTCTGTGCAGATGAGAGAAAAGATTAAATCAGATATTATTCTTACTTTTCTGGTTGTGGACTCCAAATAAATAACATCCTCTGCTTTGATACAATTTAATCTTTTCAAGATCTAGGCAGAATTTATCTGTAGATTTTTGTTTCAGATGACCTGATGTAATCCAATGATTATGTATTCTGTAAGTAAAATTTTTGAGAATGCATCTTTAACTACTGCGTACAGTACATGATCATTCTTTTGCTAGTCTTCATTGTCCAGTTTTCTGTCTCCTGTGCCTGTTTGGCACTGAACAAGGAACAGCAGGTAAGAAATAGTTCCTGATTTTTCAGTTAATCTATAGCATAACATTATTTCTTATTACACACACACATGTATGCATGCATGCATATATTTATATGTAGACTTCCTCTAAATGAAAAGCGTGTGTTTTAAGAAAATCTGCCTTCAAAAAACATAGTCATCTAAATTGGATCATCAAGTCCAGCCACCAACCTGACCCACTGAGTCCCATTACTAATCCACATCTCATAGTGACTTGTCCACACATTTCTTAAATCCCTGCCTTTCAGCTGTCCTTTAAAAATTGTTTTAGTTTTAAAGTTTCTGTCTAGGTTTTTGGTCACAAGTGTAGCAGCATAGTATTGATTATATCATGTCTTCATGAGTTCCAAATAAGCTGATGAAATCTACAGTAATCATAATGTAAGGTTTATAAAAACCACTGAATTGTTCTTATGTTAAAAAGCTGATGACTGTATTAGGTACAGACCAGATCTTGGGAAAGAAAGACAACTTCTGTGGGGGTATAGAGAATAATCCTTAATGCGTAAAGAAGGGGCAAGACAAAATGATCTACTTCCTCTATGTGTAAGAGAGTGATTTGTTCAAAGTCTGAGCAGTCCCAGTTAGATTAGTCACGTGTCCCATTACTAGTGCTCTTGTCAGGTTTAAGAAGAAGACTGGAAGAAAATGAGTTATGACCATTTATGACCAATCTTGCTGCTGTTAGGTGTTGCAATCTCATTAGCTATCCAGACTGTTTGAATGTTAAAGTCATTTTTTAATGTATTATCCTGTTAGACATGGGGATCTGAAGGTTTTAATTGTAAAATGTTCTGTAATTGGTGGAGCAAAACTGGGTAAGCACAACAGTTTCTGTTTTGTGACTTCTTTCCATTGAATAGGCAGACCCAAATAAGGTTTGTGTTTGAGATATATTTGGAAAACTCCTGTTTTGACTCTTGTAGGACAGCAAAAAGGGATCATCTACTTTACATGGTATATTGGTTTCCATTGAGATAGTAAACAGTTTAATATGTGTTTTTGCTTATACCTTTCAGAGTCAACTTCTAGAGGTGGGATGGAATAACACTAAAAGTGCAAGAACAGACCTTGAGAGAAATCTGAATTGTTGTGGATTCAGATTTTTTGATCCAAATGAAACCTGCTCCTCTGTAAGTTCTTTCTCTCATCGTATTTGTACCAAAACGTGTAATTTCTTTCCTAGTTGAAGGCAGAGATTTTTAACAAATCTGTAAATTAGTTGTCACAATGATCCTAAAGTCCTTCCTTAACTTACTGGAAACCTTATTGCGGAGCACTCTTTAAAGGTTGTATTCTGTTGTCATTTCTGTATTTGCTTTTCTGGGGTCTTAAAATTCCCAAAGCTTTGCCAGTGGTTTGCAGTCTGCTATAGAGCTAACAAAATAGTGCCGATCGGTGAAGCACCATCAGAAAACAGGCTGCAGTTTTCTGCTTATATCTGTTACAGGATTGTTTTAGAAGTCACCAGTGTCAACCATGTGCACCAATAATAGAAGAATATTCGGGAATGGTGCTCAGATTTGTTGGAGGCATAGGACTTTTCTTCAGTTTCACAGAGGTAAATGAATAGATTAGAAAACACTGTGTTTTCCTCTCACCATCTTTTTTTAAAAACAAACAAACGAACAAACCTTAAAGTTTAGGGGTTTTATTACAGGAACTCCCAGTATTGTCTCATGTTTCAGCCTTCAAATCTAATTAGGTCACAGTTTTTCAGGCTGTCAGCTTGTTGAAGTCTGACAGAAACAGAGCTGGGAGTATTTACAGCTTTCTGTTATTTACACTACAAACCATTGACTAGATACCATGTCTAGATTGAAATGTGGTGCTGTAGATTTTGCAGAAAGCTAACTTGTTAGGTTTATTGTTATCCAAAAGTAATGGACATGCTGTCGCTTTTGGTTTGTGTGGTCTTTGAGCTCCACACCCTGTCCTTCTAAGCTCTTTGTTTTAAGGTTGGTTTTGTGGGTTTTTTGGGGGTTGGTGAAGGAAGGGATTTTCTTTGGTGCCCCATGCATTGTATGGAGACAGTTTGATGATGACTGAATATCTTAAGTATGAGGTTTAAAAGGTATAAATATGTATATTTGTTTTATCAATCAGTGAATAAAAATCCTCAGAGCAGGTCTTTCATAACATGTTAAAATTCTGCTCCTGCTGCATAATGCAGTTTTCAGACCATAGCTATTACATCAGCAAGAGATATAGGACCTAAAGCAGAACCCATCTCTTATTTCTGCCCACATTTATTTACTAAAAATTTGTGGCATCTCTACCTGAGGTATGGAGCTGAAGAGGGAAAAGGACAGAATTTGAAAATGCACTGGAAAAATAGCATTATTCTTAAGCTGTAGCTTTAAAATGAAAAAAGTTTGAAGGATATTACTTTATCATTATCCTAAAAAGAGGTTTACAAATATTTATCATTTAAAGAGGGGAAAGAATAGTAATTGATGCTCCTATAATAAATACTCTTTTAGCATTTTGGATACAGTTTTGTCCTTTTTTTCTGTGTTGTTAGATAGATCTTTCTGAGAAAGGTGCATTCTTTTTCTAATTAACGAAGTTGTGTGGGGTTGTGCAATTTTAGCAATAGTAAAATATCCTACACTTGTGCTGTAAATTCGTTATCAGAAGTTTACATTTAAAGTAAGTTTTGTAAAACTGTTGAAATATAAGGGGGAGACCCTCTGCTTAATAATATATTTGTGTTTTCCTTTCAGATTCTGGGAGTCTGGCTGACCTATAGATACAGGAACCAAAAGGATCCTCGTGCAAACCCTAGTGCTTTTCTTTGATAAGTTTATAAAGGACTGAATCTTCTTTCTGCATCCTCTACTTCAGAATACTAGATTCCAATAGTTTAGTGTTTCTCTGTAGTAGGAATACTCTGTGTACCAGAAGGAAAATTTACCTTCCATAAGTTTGCAGTTGTCATCTTTAAATATCTACTGTTTTTCTTATAAGAATCACTATCTTGAAGTAGATTGGCATATTCAGTAGCTGGGCAGAATCAGAATGCTGTTCTGAGCTGATAATTTTTTGTTAAAGACTTTGGTAGTTGGTGTGGTGAACTCTATTCAGTGAGTTTTGAAGCACTACTAGCTTCTCTGGTGTCCAAAAAAAAAAAAAGAAAAAAACCCAAGTGTTTTCTGCTGTATTCATTAATTACAAAAATTCACCTAATTTCTCATTAAAATGACAAAAATAAATGGTGGTGTTTAATGCTTGTTTGATTGTATGATTTGATTAGGATTTAGGATGAATTCTAGTTGTATTCTGTCTAAATAATGGTTTCACTCTCTTGTTAAGGTTATAGAAAAGCTGAAGTTGTTGTTTTGTTATTTTCTGTACTGCACATATGTGACTACTGTAATCTTCACCCCTTCCCTTCCCCGTTTGCTGTGGCTATCTGGTAGATTTAGATTTCTTTTTGAAAATAAAAGTACTTTATTTTTTACTGGATATTTTCACTATGAGAACAGTGAATGAATGTAATCTGCAGCAAATCAACTTGAACCTGTTTTTTTCTTTGACATCAAAATGAAGTTTGGTATTTGCACGACATCAGAGTTGGTAGTGGTCTGTCATCTTGTTCATGTAAGAAACTTGACTTGGTGTTTGGAAAGTTGTACAAATATTTTTACAGATGGTGTAAAATTATTCTTGCAGTAATTCAGCAGTATTCATTCCTCTGTTGTCCACCCAAAAGTCTTGACTTGATGAGAGATTAAACACCAGAGGCGGGGGGTAACCAATTGTATTTTCCACTAATTTGTTTTAAAAAGAGAAAAGAATTAAAGTTAAAATGTGCATCATTCACGTGCTGAGTGCTGTCTGAGCAGAAAGAAAGTGTAGTCCCTGGTCCAGCCCCTAACAGAAGTGATAAATGAGCTAGAAGATGTCAACAGAGGTGTCAACACCAGAGGTGCACAATGTTCCAGTTATTTCTAATCACAGTGAATCACAGGGCTGCACAGTACCTTTTCTTCATTAAGATGCTGCCTCTGGCACGGTAGGTAGCTGCTGTAGCCTGAAAAGGACAGCTCTGCAGGAGGAGAAAGTGAGGCTTATTAAATTAAACTGCCAAATAATACAGCATCTGAGTGTGGAGGAAAGAGAGGGAGGCAGTGAGTGCTAATAGTGGTAGCTCTTCAAGGGCTCTCCCTTTGCTGGGAAAGTGCCTTCTTGCTTTGGGAAAGGAGCCAGAAAGAAGATGAAATATATGCATATCAGAACACTTTGAGACTGTTGTGTGCCTAGGGCTACTCAAGAAGGAATTGTCATGAGGTTTCAAAGGGTTGGGTTGAACCTGAACACATCATCCCAAAGCTGTCCTTAGCAGCAGTTAATTTTCCTAGTCCCTGTATTTTGTGTGTTAATGTAATAGATTAGAGAAGTATTAAGAAGTTGTAAGAAGGTTGACATAATATTCTGTCTGCTTCAATTTTGATTCTTCCTTCTTTTTATTGATTTATTTATAGCTTAGTTTGGGGCAGCTCTGGTTTCATTAGTACAGAACGTAATACTGGAATGTAATTTTGCATTTCTGAGAAAATAGTGAAAATGTGACAGCTCTAACATCGTCACATCTCAGAACATTTAGTGTGCGTTTGCTTTAGTGTTCAAAAGACAGGTAGTGAAGTGTAGAGTTTGATTAAAGCTTTTCTATTGTATATGTAAAACTTTGTCTTTTGAAGATTGTGATTAAAAAAACAAACAAACAACACAAAAACAAACCCAAACAACTACAAAACTTGAAATTCACATCAGAGATGGATTGACTTTTTTAAGGTGGGGGGAGGGACACAATAAAAGAGATTTATTCTGACTTTGGAACTGGGAAAGAGATTTGTTTTAGAGGCCTAACTTGCATATCAGTATACAAGAGATGCTGTACTCTTCTAATGTATTTAAATGGAACTTTTATTTATTATTTTTTGTGGGATTGTCTTTTTTTTTTTTCCCGCCTTTCCTCTTGAGAAAACAGTTTTGGATGTACAACATTTTTATTCTTGCTATTTTCTGCAGAGTGCATTAATTTTTCTGACTGCTTTAGAGTTTGACTTAATTGTGACCAAATCTTCTAGAAGCTTATTAACAGTAGCAGAATATCAGAATAACAAGGCAGTTTGGGAGCATTCAGTGCTTATATTAAATGCTTTTTGACCTTAATTATGTTGAAATGCTTTCATAAAGCCTGTTATTCTACAAGAAGCAGAAATCTGTCTTCTCCTTCTCTAAGGTGTCCACAGATTAATAACTGCCTAAAACCAAAGCCATATAATTCTAAATTGTTACTCAGTGTACCAGAAATGCTCAGTCACAGCTTGAACCAGTGATTGAGCACCTGGTGTGAAGGCAGGGCCAACCCAGAGGAGCTCAGGTGCATGCAATGCTTCTCCAGGATCCGCCCCTTCTCAGACCTCATGTAAGGGTTGGCAATGGAGGTGAGGGTGTCTTGCCTGCTGGAGGCCTTCTAAAGGTAAGCACTTTTTCTCCCTTTGTATCTGTTGCTGTTGCACTGGGGTTTGTTCTCGTCTGCTGTAGCCTGGGATTGTGCCAACTTGCTACAATCACTGTACTTTCCATCACGTTACATCATAGTGCTTAGATGCTTCAAGTCTTTAAATAGTTAGGCCTAGAGGGCCTGAAGAAATGCCATGTGCAGAAAACCCTGTTCATCCTGTGCGCTTCAAGTTACTGAGCATATACACTTCAGAAATAATTTCCCAGATTTTCTGAAGAGATTGAGTTTTATTTTAAGTAACTTGGATTGGAGCCTCTGTAAATAATTTGTGTTTGGTGGAGGCCTGAGCCTTAAGGTGGTACCAACTTGCATGGCATTAACTGCAGGGTTTATTTGTTTAAATCTGTTGTCTGTTTTGGGCTTGAAAATAAACAATCCCAAGCCATAAAGTGATCTGGAAACTAGCCATGCACACCAAATAATTTCTCTTGTTATTACTCCCAAGGCTTTACTGAATTCTAGTGTGATCCAAGACCTTCTAAGAGAAGCAGTTTTTAACTTCTTTCTAAAAAGAGCCTTATGTAGAAATGGTGAACCTCCAATCGCTTCAGACGCAGCCAGTTTTAAAAACAATATCACATGTAAATAATCACATCCTCTTATCTCAGATGATTGAAAATGTTTTGAAAATGTGTTCCTCTTCTTAAGAGCTCAGGCATTAGGCATGTTACCACACAATTAACTGTAAGCATAGAAAGGTTTGGTAAAAGTTCTGCACTTCTTATCTAACTGTAAAGAAAGGACTTGTAATGAGAGCTGGATGTAGGGTCCTGTTACAAGAAAATGAATGAAGAGAAAGAGTGCTGAGGAGTGGAGCTTTAGTAGCTGCTAAAACTGCAGACAAAAGCTGCTTGGATAGAACATTGCAAGCTCTGAAAGTAAGTAATGCTGATGTTACTTCAATAGTGATAGATAATAGTGAGGAATAAAAAACACAGCAACACTTTGTATGTAAACATTTGAAATGGATTTATTAAAAAAAAAATCATTTGTACAATTGGGTCATACAGTGTTCTCCTGTATGTCTTAAATTAAAAGCCTCCAGCTTTTAAAAACGCTGCCCTGTACAGAAGTGCTAACATAAAACTAGTGTTTATGTTCATAAACCAGCACTATACATTACTAAATATCACTAAATAGTCTCTTCAGCAGTGTGAATGAGTGGAGAAGAGGTGAAAACCAGACTTAGTGGTCTTTCAGGGCATCCTCCTTCTCCTTACAGCTCAGTCTTCAGCAGCTTCAGTGCTTTCTGCATATTTGAATACACTAGAAATGAAATATTCATGCATGTTATTTTTGTTGCAACTTCTTCTGCCAGTGACCAGTTACTGTAAAGAAATGTCATTATTATTAAAGCTGTGTTCAAAAGCTGACAGCCATAATGAATCTGATGCACTGTGCACCTTATGAACTCCAGTAACCTAGAGATGTAGGGCTTTATAATGTTTTTTTTAACACCCCATGAAATGAATATAAAAATAGATCTATATTTTTCTGAGTTTGAGCCTCCTGCACTTGTTCTCAAAGTATTTGTAAAGCCAAGCATAACCAGGACAAGCTGATGCAGTAAGTCATGCAGTTACACCCTTCCCAAACGTACTGGCAGATAACGGCCCTTCAGCAAGCACTAGGTGCACGTGGGTAATGCCTGGTGCTATCCAGGAAAAGATGTGACTGCTTTGAGAACATGTAACTTACACAGGGAAATGTCAGAAGGCTCATATGCATAGAGACGGTTTGAGTATCTTCCAGTAATATCTGCTCTCACAGTCAGGGAAGGATCTGGAAAAGAGGAGGAGAAAAGTTGCAGAGCACAAAAGGAATCTTGAAGCAGAAGAAATCTTCCTGCTCTTCTGCATTCTTCCTAAGTTTTCCTGCAAGACAAATCTGCTTCTGCTAACAACCAACTCACCTTCATTCTATGAAGTAACTGAAATTCTGTGTTAAGCATTTTGTTTGCAGTTTTGTTAGGAAGTAGGTTTGGTTCTGGTCTGTGTTGATCAGCCTTAGACCCATGTCACTGCATAATGCACGAGTTAACTCCATAAGCTGACACTGTTTTCAGCCTACAGATCTTATTAAGAAAGAATCAAGGAAGGAATAAAATGGCAGTTGCTGTGGTCTACTGAAAATGATCCTTGTGCCCTACGTTCATAGGGATGTGTTAGTGATGTGTACCTGAATACAGGGGGGCTGTCATCTGAGAGGTACTCACCAATGAACAAAATCCGAGGGACGTACTGGCCGTCAGGTGCAAGGTTCTTGTCTGTGGTTTCATACTGGAAGAAAGCAGATAAGGTTCCAAGTCAAGACTGCAAGACAGCATGTAACATGGATGTTTTCTTCTTTATGCTCAGCATAATGCAGGCTAAGCAACACATTAACAATTTCAGAAATCCACTGCCTGGGATTGCTGCTGAGAATTGATGATAACAGTTAATGACAGTATTACATTAAAATTTAAATTCCTTCCTATTTAGTGGTTATAGGAGCTGGAGTTGAAAGAGCTTTGTGACTAAATCTATTATGCTCCAGCACTGAGCATTTTTCCTAGCCAATCCTGGCTGTAAAAGTGCCTACTTAGAGCTAGAAGAGCCATAATCAAAAATAAAACTTTATTGCTTTCACCTGAATTATGAAAGGGATACTTACCACAAGGTTCAGGAGAATGAATTTTTCAGCCAATTTCTGTATTTCCTTATGTTCAGCAAAGACCTTCTTGAGTGCTAGAGTGAAAACAATGAAGAATAATATATATTTTTTAAAGGCCTGTAATATTGCCCTAGAGAAAAAGATTCCAACAAACTGATAGAATGAACATGAGAACGTGTAGTTTACAGTTAGAGCAAATGAAGTTTTTATGTCCATCGCACAGACAAATGATTAACTCCATTTTATGCTGTGGTAAAGAGTGAGCGTGGTGGTACTTTTTTTTTTTTTTTTTATTTTTTTTTCCGTGCCGATTTCTTACCTTGGCTGTGTGGGCAGTCATCCAGGTGGTGGATAATCATCAGGGGCTTATTGCTGCGGGAGAGGAAGGAGCCCAGTTAGCGGGGAGGTGCGCGGGGCTGCCGGTAGGGGGCGCCGTAGCGCGGGGGCGCTCTACCTGTTCTTGGCGCGGAAGAGGGCTTCCTCGTACGTCTGCGTCCAGATGAGCTGGTCCCCCCAGCCTGCCCAGGGGAAAGGAGGGGTTAGAAAAAACTCACATATATACAAGTGCGATCTGTAGTATCTATGTGTTTTTACCTCTGGAGAGTGTTTGAGGCAGTTTTGGTTTAGTGCTAGTCTCCTTCGTCTCCTTCTTGCCTATGTCTTTTGCCAGAACGTAAGAGATGGCCATGAGCAGCAGGAACACGGATACGTAGCTCTTCTCCATGGCTGCCCTGCAATGAGGAAGAGAGCCTTCATTTCCCCGTGCCTCTCTGCTGTTCTGAGGTGCAGCCGGAGGCACCGCCGTGGTCAGGTATGCAGCTGGGTGAGTCAGCTAACTGCTCCAGGTGGGGGCTCCAAGGAGTGTAAGGGAAGGGGGAGGTTTGCTTTGCAAACGGTCATGAAGGATTTGGCTGCTTTCTGCTGTGTTCGTGCCATTGACCTGTGGTCCTCTTAAGGTGCGCACCTGTGTTAAGTTTCTCTCTGTTCCTTTTTCATACATTGAGATTGCTCAGTGAAACAACAGCTTTGTCAATTTCAAAAGTATTTCTAAGTCCTCATGAACTCCTATTTCACTCTGGATCTCCCACTGAGTAACAGAGCAATTTAACAGCATGGGTGTTGACAAATTAACTCGTGTTGGCTCTTCATCCCTTTTGCAGCAAGAGCAGCTCAGATAAGATGTAGAAGTCTAAGCTGGGTTCAATGGTGATCCATTAGCATAGACACAGCCTAATGCTGCTGCTGTAACTGTAACCTGTCCTGTCTCCTCTAATTACTGCTTTTCAGGATTAGATGACGCTAAAATCTATAATAGAATGAGTGGGGAACAGTAAGAACTGAAGTGCATTTTGCCAATATAAGCAGCACAAAGCAGACTGCTTGTCCTGCACCTGTCTGAGGCATGGGGGTGGAGACAAGACACGACTGATGGAAGTTCCTCAGTATTTCAGCTGGGATGCTTTGAGGGGGGAGAAATGCTTTAGCCTGACCCTATGTTTTCTCATTAAACTTATTCCTAAAACTGAAATACTGGTATATTGGGTACTGTAGAAAGACGTAAGGAATTCCAAAGCCAATACAGAAAATTCAAAACATTCATGCAAAAACTTAAACAGACAGCTTTTAAAATGAAAATAAGAAGCCTGGGAAAATAGAATCTTTTCTCTGGGTGAGAACTGCAGGAGATGTTAATTGAATCTGCATCAGTGATACAATGTTCTTAACTGCTGGGTGTCCAATAGACCTCTAAGCATCCATGCAGTGGATTTCAAGAGCATAAAATAGGATTTTGCAGGAGACTACCTGTCCCAAGAAAAGTCTCCTTGGCAAGGAAGAAAAACAAGTAAATTTACATTAAATATAATGGATTTTGAAGGCTGCCTTGAGTTGTTTTAGCTGTAGCTGTGTAGGGGAAGTAATGCTTACTGAAAGGAGGAAAATAAATAAATAAATGTACTGGATGATAAGGAAGTCAAAGACCAGGCAAAGTTTATGCTGTTACTGCTGCAGAAAGCCAAGGCAGAAACATTAAACCTCCTCTTTGAAAACTTCCCTTTTGGAAGGCTGTGTGCACTTCTGCTTAGCTTTTTGCCCCATAAAGCCCCTTCTCTCCTGCATCTTGTAACTTGCAAAGACAACATTTCACTGTGTGTCCTTATGGCTAGGAGCTGTGCTGTGCCAGCACTGCTGCCTCTCCCTCCCACTGCTGCAGCCCCAGCTAGCTCAGTGTTATGCAGGCAGTTCAGAAGAGTGAGCGCTGCCTTACCGTGTGTGCTCAGCCAGGTGCCTGCCGGGGTGTGAAGGTGCTCCTGGTCACAGTGAGAGCACCACGCTCCCTCCTGCCTATTTATGCACCTTTGCACTCCCCGTCTCCACCCATGAGCTTTGAATTTGAATACTATTCCCAAAGGGCTACACTTGCCAATCTTTCCCATACCAAAGCATTCAGGGTTAATTTTGTTATGAATTAATACCACACTTTCCTGCTGTGCACTGACTGTACAGCTCAGGGATGTTTCTGGGGGCTTTTTGAACATTTAGGAAAGTGATTTAAAAATGCTGGCAAAGATCCAAGTCCAGGTAAGCTTAAGTTGAGACTCCTGATTTGCCTGAGGAGTGATTTGTCTTTTTTTGATTGGCTGGAAAACGCACATGGGTCACTGTTCCTTTATTCCTCTGAAAAAGTTAAATTGGTGACTCAGAGCTCCAGAAGTTAATTAGGTAATTAACTGTGTGCATTATACATGTGTGTATACAAGTACAAATAACACCACACTAGAAACATTTAATGAAATGTAAGAGAACGGTTATAGAGCTCTTGGCAGGGAGGTATTTTGTAGCTACTGGAACTGTGCTTATAAGCTGAGGCTTAAATAAGAGTTTAACTCAAATTCCGAGTTTAATCAGTTGTGTGGACACTTACACACCATGAAAACCATCCCTTTTAGATTTCAGGCTCTCGTATAATGAGGCAGCTCTCTCCCATGTGTCCATCTTGGTGCTACAGGGCCTACCCTAATCCTTCTTCAGTGCACTGAGAGGGTCTTTGGCACAGCTGGCTGAAAAAAAGAAGTGTTCTCCTAGGTACAGGCGTCCTGTGTTCTAGTGTGATTGAAACTACAGACATACCATGAGGGCTGAGCGTTACTCAGCTGGATGAGCAAAACCCCTCTGATACATGGGTTTACTCTCTGTGATCTACAGTGTTCCTCTGATGGCTGTTTGTGACATGCATGTTTTCTGAATATTCTTAAGAGAACATTGTGTTCTGGATCAGTTTAAAAAAATCTTTTGTAGAGAGTGATTGGGAAAATGGGGTAAGAAGTGAGATGTTGAACTGAAACAAGGAAACAGCTGCTTTTACTTTCATGTGTACAGCAGTACCATGCTTTGCTTAGGTGCTTGACATATGAAAAGTGTGAAATCCAACTCTCAGGGAGGTCAGTCACTGTAGTGTCTGTTTCTGTACGGTTTATGTTATCTATAGTCTATCAAGGAATAAAATGAGAGAGAGGGTGTATGAATTCATGTTTCTGCTCTGGTCCTTCTGTCTGAAGAACGGAGATGTATTTTGTTAGCTTCAATGTCGTGTGTCCAAAACACATCCATGCAGTTTCTTCAAAAACACTCCTAAATAAGTTTATGGGATCCACATGTGGATGTGTGAGTACTTGCTTTGGACAGTCAGGTTACATCCTTAATCTCAGTGCATGTATACAAGTCAAAGATTTGGTACTTGTGTCTGAAATCTTGGTCTTAGACAATCAGAACTTAGTGTACTGTTACTGACCGCTGTCTCAGGCTGCACTTGGTACCACCGTCAGATTTAAGCCTGTAACAGAAGTTCTTGTTATTCCCTGGTTAAGTAAGCTAATAAGCAGGTAGGCTTCTACTCACACATGGAGTAAAAATGAATATTGCCTAAAACTGCATTCTCGAGACTGAATGCAGATACACACACCTTGGCTCCAGACTTGGGTGAATTTCTACTTATTTTGTACCTTTGCTGTCTTCTGTTTTCAGAAGATGCCTTTTGCCCATTTTTACATAGCTTTATGCTTATTTTTGAGTAGCTGCCTACTGGAAGTTCAGTCATTCAAACACAGTTATCACAAGGCCTGTACTGTCATCCCAAGCCTGGTGGTCTCAAAGGAGTTGGTTAAACAGGTGTCTAAACCAGCCTCGTGCTGGGTTAATGAAGAGAGAGGGGTCTTCAGCCTTCTCCACAGCTCTCTGCCTGGGACTGTGGCTGCACCAGGCTGCTTCATGTGTGTTGGTAACCAAATACTACCCTAAATGTTCTAGGAGAACTTGAAACAAAGCAGGTCTAGAAGGCCCGGAAGGTTTTCCTCTTTTGCTATAAAGACCCCAATACTGCTGATGTTTAACATCTTTATAAAGCTTGTAAAGGGATTTTTCCTTTGGTTTTCCTTCCTGTGGTCTGCAGGTTGCCTTGCTCATCATATTACACAGAAATCATCACACTCGGCATTGGTATTATAGCCCTTTTAATGTCATTTTATGTAGCTGATATTTTTTTTTCTTATGTTCTGTAATAAGCTTTAGAGCTCACACAGAGGCACAGGGAATTTGGTTCAGCTGCTTTTTCCAATTTCATAAAGAAAACATGCTTTCAAGTCGTATCTATTGCTCAGGATAAAAGGAAATGCTTTACACAGGAGGAATGTAAGCAGAGAATGAAATGACAGTAACAAACTAGAAATAGTCCAAGTTGAAGCCGGAGAATGGTATCCAGGAATCGGTGAGCTTCCAGTGCTGCCAGAGCAGTGGCACATTGTTAGACACAGTGACTGAAAGTAGAATACATTAATTTGAGTACTGGTCAAACTTCTTTTGCCAGTGCTTTAACCACATTGACTGAATTGTGTGTGTGTGTACACACATTTCGCCATATTAACTGAATAGCATATAAATATATATATTATATATATATATACACACACACACGTTTCACTTAGAAACTGCTTGAATGAAATTTGCCTTACAGTTTTTCTGGAAAACTTTTAACCCTACATTTTAAAAGCTCTAAGACCTCTGAATGAATTACTCTATTAACTTGGAGTTCTTACTGTTTATTAGTAGTACTTATAAAATTGGATAGCAGAAGAAATGATTAGGATTTAAAATATTGTGTTCTTATAAGTACCTGGTCTTTTGATCACTGCTTTCAAAACAAAATGTCATTCTGCAAGGATTTTGATGACTATCTTTCTCATTTGAGTATGCAAGTTTATAATACAAGTTAGCATCACTTGGTATAAATCAGTAGTCTGGAATAAGCTGTTTTCAACATAATCTTGGATAAAGGTGAGGATTTATCATTAATCAGTTCTTACATTTTTACTCTGTTTTGAGCTGCGAAATACTGGAATATCTGGAAGGCATTGCTGAACAATGTGTTAAAATCTATATGTGGTTTGACAGCCATAACAAACACACCTGCTCTGGTATTGTTCAGTGCCCTTTCTCACAACAGTAAGGAAGCTATCAAGATCTGTGACCAAAGAGGCTCAAGACTTTCAGCATACATGGAACTTAATTGTTCACCTTGTCTTTAGTAAGAGAAACTCTTAGATTTGATTCTGAAATGGGGTATTCAGTGAAGGATGAGGAAGGGTTCTTTGCCAGAAGGGATTGTGATGAGGAGGTACCTGAGCCTATTGAGAAGACCGTTTATCTCGTCATCTTAGCTAGGCTAGTTAATTATAACCGAAAGGCTTCATGCCTGAATTCTTGTACTTGGTTTTGAGTAAATGCATTTTAGTTAGTTTAATTAATTAGCTGTGTTTAAAGCAAAAAATAAATTCTGTACTTGGGGTTAAAGCCAATGATTTCAGTCTGAGTAACTGATGTTTGTTTTTTCAGAATTGCTTGAATCTGTAAGCCAACAGTTTTCACTTTTACTATACTGCAATGCATATGGACAAAGGGGGTACTTTGGGGTATTGAACAGCTTAATTTTGCACTGGATATCACATGGAGGGTTTTTAATTAATGTTTTTCTGGTAGTCTAAATTGTTTTTAAAGCCTGCCTCCCTTGCTCATTGTCTGCTAAGCTCTGTCGTAAGGAAAGTAGCTGGAGCTGCCCCCTTACTGTGACTGCTGTTTGCCTTCTTGTATTCAATGTTTTTATTTTGAATTTGTTTGGTTCTTTGTAGCCCAGACACAGAATGTTCAGATTTCCTAGTGGTTTACTTCAAAGATCAGGAGATTTTTGACTTCTAGTAAGTACCAGTGCTCTGTGCGCTGATAAATTTTTTTTTTTTTTTTTTTTTTGCTGGAACACTTCAGGTACCAAACCCATCTATAAATCAGCTGAAAAAAAAATAAGTCTTTCTTGCAACGGATGCAACCCTGTGCCAGTATGTGTTCTGTGTTTCTGTAAGTGCCTGACAGGTGGCCAGGTGCAATAAGAAACACAGGCTGGCTCTGACTCCCAGAATTGGTCCCTAAGTAGTAAGGGAGAGGAATCTCTCTATTCTTAAAGGAAACTTTCCCTCCTCATTTACTTTTTTTTTTTTTAATGTATATCCACACTGATTCATAAATTTGCCTGCCCCAGAGTGCTCTGTGCCAGTAGTGAAACTTCAGTTGATCCTGCTGACATAAGGATACAATTTTCTGCCTCACTACTACTTGCATGCTAATCTCACATGATTAAATATCACTTTTGTGATCAAGCTAATATCCTAATCACTGTACTCGGCAGTGGAGCTCTCTCTTGTTGGTGCTGCTGGTTGTTTTCTCCAAGCTCTGCAGGCTGTAGTGGTGTTGGCAATGCTGGCTGGCATAATGTGGTCCACAGCAGCCTCTGTCTTCTGCCGGACTTTTGACATTGCCTTGGCTTGTGCATCTAACACAGAATGTGAAGTTGCAATGAATCACTTGGATTGCTTTGTTTTTAAGGGACTCCTTAGAGGTTCAACAGGTAGCAGTGGATGAGAAAACAGTGTATGAGCTGTGGCTTGGGACATTCATAGTGGGTATCAGGAAGATCATCTTCATGAGAAGGATTGTGTAGCAGTGGCACAGGTTATCCAGAGAGGTGGGAGGACAGCTTTGCTGTCAGATTTCCAAGAGCTGGCTCAATTAATTCATTATTCAGTGATCGTACAGAGGGAGGGGATTGGAAAGAGGATCTTCAACCTGTATCTGACTTTCAACAGTTTAACAGTTTATAACGTGAACCTTGCAATTACACAGCAGTCAGTTCCATCTGGCTCAGGCTACTAGGCAGTTCCGACTGCTTCTGAACGCTTCTTGCTACAATTCTTGTCAAATATTGACATAAAATACTTTATTTATACAGTATTTTAATGACGTGTCATAGACCACTGGTGTGGCTTCCCATTTGAGAAGAATCATTCTGTTGCACAATGCTTCAAGCTTTTTTTTGTTGCTCACCTAAATATATACTAAAAATTACCTATATATCTATCCTGTTTTCTAAAATCTCATATTTGCCAATGCAGCAGGAACATTAAGGATATATACTTCTTATACTTTAAAAAGGTCTTAATGAAAAGATCCTTAAGAAAAAATCCTTAGAAATCCTTGTATGACAACACCAATGACAGAATTCTTCCCCTTTTTTTGCATTCTCTGATTGTATGAATGTCTTCCCCCTCCTGGATTTTCACTGCTCTTCTTGCCTAAATGCCACTAAGTGGATCACAGGGAAAAGAGTCTTCCTCTCTGTTCCTTTGCAGAGTAGCTTTTTATTGCCAATAATCTCCTAGCACACTTTACCAGTATTACTACCACATGTTTCTTGCTAAGGAAGGAGAATTCATGCAATATGCTGGCACAAAAGCAGAATCAGTGATGGTGGTTTCTCAAAGATCATCCATCATGAGGGAAGTTTGAGCCATTCCCTCAGTCAGAAACATCAAAATGCAGTTAACTTGGGTGAGAGATGTAGGATAACATCCCCACAGTAAAAGTGATAAATAAAATAAGGACTGAGAAGAGAGTGATGTGGACCAGAACCTGTCTGAACTGCATGTCTTTAAAGGGCTGTGATCATCACGAAGTCCACCTTTAGGCCTGTTGCTACTGGTATACCTGAGGGGTCAATACCCAATGTAATTTAACATCTTCATTAATGGATGGAAAAAATGAATAAGTATGTACGTGATACAAAGCTGGGAGGAGTGACTGATAGACCAGATGGTTGTGCTACCCTAAGAGGAACATTGACAGATTGGAGAAACGGGCTGATGGGAACTTCATTAAGTTTGATATAGAGCACTGCAATGGCCTGCACCTGGGGATTTTAACCAGCTGGAGAGCAGGTTTGCCGAAAATGACTTGAAGGTCCTGGTAGGCAAAAGTTGGACAGCATCAGGCCCTTGGGCTGCCGACAGCTGTGTTAGGCAGAGCATTGCCAGCATGTTGAGGAAAATGAGGCCACATGTAGACCTCTGTCATGCTCCATGCTGCAGCAGAGATATGGAGATACTGCAGGAAATCTAGGAAATGGCCTTAAATGTGGTGAATAAGCTGGAACTTTTCAACCTGTAGAAGAGGAGGCTCAGAAAGAAGAGGAGGCTCAGAAGTCTCTTATTAATCAATATTGATGGGTAAGAGTAAAGATGATTAAGAAGAATCTGGCTCTTTCAAGTGACAGATGAAGAGGAAATGGGCCCAATTGAAATTTGGGAACTTCAATACAAATGTAAGGTAAATCTTTATTTGTTTGTTAATTTTACTATTAAGTTGATTAGACGATGGAACAGGTAATAACAGAGGTTGTAGAGTCTCCAATCTTGGGCTGGAGGATCAGTCCAAAACTTAACCAGATAAGGCCTGAGCTGCTCCACCTGATCTGGCCTTGATCAGGTGGAACTGGAGTATGTGATTCCCAGATATGCCTTTCAAATAAAAAAAAAATTATGTGATTTTATGATTGTATGTATGTAGCATATATGAGAGAAAGCTTAAATAGCACAAAGGCGAACTACTAATTGAACCTGGACATGTTCCACTTTAAGCTACTGCTAACCTATCATCTAAAAGCTAAATTAATAGAAGAATGCCATAGTGCAGTCACATTAGCATGCTATTGCTGGAACAGTAATGACTAGTTATTCAATTTTACACAAGAGATGCTCATGTTTCACTACTGTGGGGGTCATATATTAAAGAAATGTTGTTATATGATCCCTATCAGAATATTTAGCTGGCTAATTAAGCCAATTAAAATGACTTAAGGATACGTGTACTTAAAGTCTTGTTTAAACGTTTTTGCCTGGAAATGGCAAGCACACTCCCTCAGGTGGTGACACTAAACAAGCAGTATCAGTCACAGGGAACTGATAGGAGAATGGGTGTTACCACACTCCTGCTGGCCCCATTCCAGCTGGTCTCACGAGGCTCTATCTTCCATTGAAATGCTTTCAGACCTTCAACTGAGAATGGCTAAAATAGAAATGAGCTTAAGCAATGTGGTCTTCTCCATCTATCTCTTCCTGTATCCAGCTGCACCATTGAAAGATTCCATAAGAAACAGGATCAAGTCACAGGTGGTCACACCACCAATGAAATTGAGTGGAAAAGGTCGAGAAGGGAGAATGATCTGAAAGCAGTTCATTTAAAGACTTACAAGGCTATCTATATGTAAAATTGTGCATATTGTAGATGGCCCAATTTGGTCCACTTGTGCTTTTAACCTGTTTGAATAGAAAAGATGAGATATAGTGCCATTCTTGTTTCCTGGTGAAAAGCATGTAGCTATCCTTCTTGAATTAGAGTTGAATGCAAGAGCCTTTTCTGAACCGCAGCAGGCTGGGACTTCAGTTCCTGCTCTTCTGCTGCATGCCGTGCAGCTGCTGGAGCTTCAGAGCAAACAAGCAGGGACTGGCTGGTACGGGTCTCGGCTGCGCCCCACAGGTGGCACCAGTGGAAATAACCTGTGCCCTGCTTCCTGCCATGGTGGGGGTGTGGAAATCAGCAGCATGGGGAATGTACCTGGCAGTGGTTGATTGGTCTTTGCTTGGTGTGGTGCTGGTTTGGTGGATTGGCTAGCAGTGCTGGGATACAAGATACTCATTTAATGCAGACTGCTGCTCCCTTCGCTGATGGAGAGTTTTCAATGCCAAATATCTTACTAAAAAGCAAAAATTCCAAACAAACTGAAGGCACTGAATGGCTGACTCAGGGACACGATGTCAGTTGTCCCAGAGTGAAGTGGAGAGTAGAGGCTATGCTCTTCAGTAATGCACAACAACATGGGTACCACATGCTTCTGCCAACAGACCACAGGTGCAGAGGCCTGTATTGGGTATTCTTGTTTGCTCTCAGTCTGCTGGTGTGTCTGTGTTCATCAGTTCTCTCATCTGTAAGCCAAAAATGGTGAATATTAGATATTTTCATTAGAAGCTTATAGGACAGATGTAGCTTTCACTTTTCTTCTGTGATTGTCAAATAACCTGCATACAGTTGGTAGGCTCCGCCACCTGTTCTAGCTCCTTACATGTTCTGTTTTAAAATAGACACAAAGATGTCACACAGGAGCCCAAAATAACTTGCAGCTTTAGATAAGCTTGATGTGAACTCTTGGGTGTTGCAGACGACATCCCTGTGTACATGAGAGGCTGTGCCTATGGCTAGGAGTCGCAGCCTCTGGCATGTTCTGTAAAACCTTTCTCTTCTCTCCTCCTATAGAAAATGACAGTCTCTTAAGACTGTGCGTGCAGCTAATGCCTTGGCTGTTGTTTGGTTAAACAACAGTTCATTCCACTCAGGCTTCTTCTTTCTATCGACCAATAGGATTGTAGCACCTGTACTTTCCTGTGAACTTCCTGGTTGATGTGTGTGATGTATCAGCATCTGTGCAGGGAGCAGCCCCACTTCCTGCTCTTACTGTGGTGGCCAAGCACCAGAAGTAAATAAATAACTTTCTCATTAGTATTGAAGTAGAATCATCTGAAAAAGCCTAAGCGCCTAGTGAACTGCGGGAAGCTGTGTCTTGAACTAGGAGACCATCCTCCTGATGATTATCACTGTTCTGCCCATGAAGCTTAGGTGCTAATGCACTGTACTAATACACTGTACACTGTAATAATAGGAATTTTCTAACTGTCTCTCTGAAGCAAGCCAGTTGATTTTGAAAGAAAACCAGACCATTAGGAACATAAATCTCATAATGCAAGCAGCTATACCTTTTAACTGTTTTCTTGCAGGTTGTAAGAATTTCTGAGAGTGTATGTGCATGTACTAGCACCTGTGCAGTGAAAATGTTTTGGGTTACATATATTGTGGGGTGCTCAGATAATTCATCAGGACCAATTCCCACATGTGCATACACTTAACAAAGTGAAAGCCTAGCTACTCACAGGCTTTTTAGTACCTTTTATTCTGGAAAATAAGAAAAAATGGTTTAATTTAATAAATCTTTTCCAAATAACTAGTATGTGCCTTGAAATATACTTAAATTCCAACTTCTCTATGCAACTCTCTTTAATCTATCTTAATGTAATTTCTAAAAATTATGATGTTAAACCGAAACTTCGTTATTGACCACATATTAATTCCTTTTTATAAAGGAATCTTACTGTGATGGTCTGTTAGGGATCTCTGAGCCTAAAAACGTACAGGTAAGCCAGTGCTGAGTCAGTCTGAAACTGAACACCTCTTGTTTTTCCTGAGAGATCAGCAGGTCTAATACAATAATTCACCTTCCCTTACAACTTATTTATATAGAAACTTTCCTTGGTGGAACGTTTTGTCATGGCAGGAACTGAATTCTGTAAACCCGCCTAGTCAAGCACGTGAAAATGTTTCTCCAGTTTTCTTTGTTTCACAGACTTCTACCTGGTGAATCTTGCCTACAATGACCTGCAGGGCTTGTGAGCAGGAATCCGGCACAGCAGAGCTCTGGGTGTTGGCTCTCTGCTCTGTAGCACCATAGCAATTTGGGAGTGGCTTTGTTTAATTAATAATCAAAATACACTTCCTGCTTTTAGTTTTATTAGGGAAGGCTAGAGAGAGCAGCTGTGGCTGGTAGTAGTAATGAGATTTAAGTATTATGAGAGGTGAATGATAGATTCATTTCTGTTTATGAAGGATGATATTATTTTCTATTTGTGTGTATTTATGAAGGATAGTATTGCATTCTGAACATATTGGACAACCATCCTCATGCAGTTCTCAGGTTGCAAATCTTAGACGACTATAAGTAAATGCTGGGTTTATTGTGCTGGTTAAACAACAATCGCTTGCAGCTGAGTTATCCAAAGAATGTGGCTGCAGTTTTACTAACAAGATTTGAATTGGGTATAACATTAAATGCAAATAAAAGCTCCACCTATTTTAGCTTTGCTGTATCTTTCTCCATATTTTAAGATTGCGTTATTCCCTAGTTCATGCTAATTCAATGTCAGAATCTCTTATAAAAGACCTAGTAATGCTTCTTTCCTCATTAGCTGTAGGCACCCATGCTGAAATTTTGAAAACTCAGTGTCTATTTGGGGGCTGTAATAATAACACTATTTCTTTGTTGTAGTGAAGGTGCTCCCTCTCTGCCACAGCCTGTTCACAGTTTCTGCACCATGTATATCTCCAAATAACAGTGGAATCTGATTTAGGGCACTACCGTTCATTCATTTTTCATTTCATTCAAGCTTCTGCAAAGCTATGACTTACTCAACCCTTTGGAATGGACAAACTGACAATCCAGAGAATTGTTTGCTATCAACAAATGCCTTTACAACTACCAGTATAAAAAAGTCTTAATGAAGTCTCCTTACAGGTTACTTTGCAGTAGAGCTACTCTGAAACACAAGAGCTTTACAGTGATATAAATAGAATGTTTTGGAAAATGTTAATTTGTTTGTGTCTGATACTAGAGGTACAGATCAAAAGATAGGATTTTTGCTTGTCAAATAGTCATTTTGAAAAAAAAAATCTGTTTGGGAATAGAGTTTTTTTCAAAATTTCTCACACCAAAGAAATGAAAATTGTCTAGAAAATTATTTGGGTTTCCCTTCCCCACATGAAATTGTGTTGCAGAGCATTGCCCGAGCTGTCTCTAACTCCTAGAGATCTGTTAAGATTTGGAAGCATGAAGAATGCTTTAAGTGAAGGCAATGAATCATTCACAAAGTCAGTGCTTTACAAAGGATTTAACTAGGTAGGTAGTCTGGTGGGAGATCAGCTAGATGAAATAAGTCCATAAGAAGGTGGTGGGCAAAAACATGACGCAACAGATGAAATGGTAGAAGTACTTCTTCATAGGAGCCTTCTGCTCTTGTTAGAAAATAGGACAGCAGAACTTTGCCTAGAGTAAAATTGAGTTTTAGTGCTCCTCCATGTGCAATAAGGTTTTTGATTATATGAGAGCAAAATATTTGTATTTTTTGAACTTTTGATTCATTCAAGCTGGAACTCGAGGACAAAACATCAGGGATCCTTGAGGAATTTTGGACTTGGTACTTGGATCCATAAACCGGTTCTAAAGCTGAGTCTTACTGTTACTGTACACAGGATTGTGTTACCTGTGCTGGGGCTGCCAGAGCAGAGTGATTTATGTGTGCAGTGCAGTGCATGCTGGGGTATTAGTAGTTCACAACACAGACACACAAATGTTTGGTAAAGCTTCACCCTTGGAGTTAGAAATCTTAACTTATGATATGGCACCAGGAGATATTTTAATCCCTGAAGAAATAAAATCAGCCTGTTTAGCATTGAGGTTATGGTGGGAGATAGCAGAGTTCATACTGTTTTTTTTGACAGGTGGAACACGTCAGATTGTTAATTACTGATGTCTTAATTTCATAGCCAGGAGCTTTCATGCCTATCTACATCATCCATCACTTCTGCTGAGTCACTGGAGAACATACTCTTTATTCTTGAATGAGCTCTTTTGTATTGCTGGGTACCCCTTCAGGCTACATGAAGAGTTTCACTTCTGCTAGATGTGGTGTTAAAGTTAAGCCAGCAGAGGTGTGCCTGTGGGTCATGTGTAAGTGCTCAGTTCTGTCCTGGTTCCAGGCCAATTTCTGTAACAGAGCTGAGGCACCAGCCAAGGGTGAAATTTTGTCCCACACCCTGAATGACGTGAAGGTGTGACAGTATATGTATGATTACAAGTCTTAGTTTTAAGATGATGTGGCAAGGCAAACTTCTTATTACTTACCTAATATATTTTAATTCCTTACTGTTTTTAATTTTTCCAGATAGTAAAATTGCCAACAACCTTTGAAAAGCTCTTCTTGTGGCACGGAATGTGGATGTTAACTTATGCAAGTGATGGAGCATCTATGTATTTATGCGTCCTGATACAGGATGTGCTGCAGAAGTGTCCTGGAACCACCTTCCTCTTAATTCCTCATTTTAGCTCTCTTGAAAAGTTAATTGGATAGAGTTTCTCAGTTTAAGCTGTAGCTTGGCTTGTGTTTCAGCTTGGTTTAATGACCAGTCTCCTTCCAGTCTATATATATATCTCTCTAATCAGGAGATGACCTAGGTCAAATAATATGTCTGCTGCAAATTTTGTTCTTCTTGCAGTGTGTTTTGTTAAATTGATAGCAAATCTGTTCAGAACTCCTGCTGTGCAAACCCCTTTCAAAACACTTCTACCAAAGGAGTGATTTTGTGTTAGAATGTGAATGAGTGCCTCCCTATTTCTTATTGTCTTAATGTTTTCAAGTACAGTTTCAGGGCTAATGTATATCCTTTCTAAATATATCTATGAAGGTTTCTGTTTCTCAAGCTGCTACCAATTTAAGTTTCAGAGAACTTCCTTTTGTATTAAGCAGTTATTTATAGGCTTAGATTTAAATAACTTACTCTAAATTTCAGGATTGTCCAAAATCTTGCTAACTCCTATTCCTGTTCCCTTTCCTATTTCTAACCAATGCAAATCCACGTGTATCATCAACATCTACTCTAAGAGTTTCAAACTATTGCATCTGTCTGTTGGATCTGCTTTTTATTTTTATTTTTAACATTAATCTGAGTGTAATTATCCACGTGAAGACTGAGCAGAAAGGTCAAGGGGTCTTGCTGAAGCGTGATACAGTATGCCTCCTTCAGTTAATGTTCAGGAATGGAAACAAACTTTCTTCATGGCCATTTCAAATATTTGATATCTGTTAACTTCACTGCTGGCTGTAGCAAAATTGGAAAGCATCACCAACTTTGCCGATTGCTTTGTGCATAGTGATGTCAGCACTATTCAACTGGGAGTCTTTTCACTGCTGTCAACAGCCAACATTCAGTGCTAACAACAAGCAGTGCCATCAGTGATGCTACCTTGAGGAAAAATGACAAAGCAGATTGAATACCTACTCACCCATGCGTAAATCTACTCCAAGCAGACAAGCCATGCCAGAGAAGTGGGCTACTGGATAGAATGAATCTGCCTGCTAACAAAGCATGTGTTATCTTCAGTGGGAGGCGAGGCCTCCTATGGCCATTCATTGTGAAAGGTTCATGACATGGCCAGTGATACAAGGAGGTGGCTGCTGTTCTGGCTGAGTGGTGCCTCGCTATCTGCCCTGCTGCTGAGGGGCCCAGAAAGGAGAGAGCAGGCTGTGCTCAAGAGCCTGCTCAGCAAAGACCTTAAACATACCTGTGCAGGAAAAAGCTGTTGTTCTGACCCTAGCTATTTTTTACTTTTCTGTTTCTTTGATATTAATATGATGCATTTTCCTTCCACCCCATAATATTGTAGGTTTGAAGGGAACACAAGAGTCATCATATCCTGTCAAATAAAATGGCAGAGAATTGCTGCTGAATGCTTGGTTGCTCTTATTGTATTGTTTGCAGGCTCTCTTGCATTGCAACGATTTAGGAGGGCTTTGGTCCCTCATCTGGGCATGTCAAGTTCACTGATGAAGGCTGGGCACTCAGTGGAGTTATTGTGTGTAGAAAATAATCAAGGGGCAGTCCCTCCTGCACAGACTGCTTTGTGTAAACTGGCCTACATGGAGAGAGCAAGTGTCAGTGCATCCCCTGTGTCTCTGCTTCTTCAGAGGGAGGGGACTGGATTTGCCTGTCCGCGTGGATTCCCTTAGACAAAGGGAGGATGAGCAGAACCCTGCTGTGCATAGGGTCATTGATGATTGCTGACAGCTCTTTCTGTTTCTTCCATACTGGAGTATGCTGGAGGAAGAAACATGTGGTGATCCACACGCACATATGGCGTGAACTTCCTGTAGTGCAGGAAAGGATGCTGTTATCTCCTGCAAGCCTCACAGAAGCAACTGCAGCTGGCCTTGACATGAGTAACCTTGAGCAATTGCTCAGTGCAGTCTGCAGTGAATAACTGCATTATGAAGGGGTTTGGCTTGCTTGTGTTCCTACTGATGCTTCAAAAAGAAGGCTCTGAAGGCAAACAAATATAAATGGAATCAGTAACATAATAGCCAGAGAGTGACAAGCAGTTCAGCAACAACTGAAACTCTTCACAGTGATCACTTTGCCCTCAGTGATACATGCCCATGTTTTTGCTATTCCATTTAATGTATGAAATTGAATATATTCTTTTTCTATGTTTTTTTTTATGATTATGAAAATTCCTTTGGTCTATTATTGATTAAAAAAATATATTTATCCTGGTGATGAAATAATATTAGGTTTACTATTGAAAAGATAACAGCTGGGGAAATACTTCATAATTTGCACCCCTGGACAGTAGGAACAGCCCATCTAAGATTCATTTACTAGTTAAATTAATCCAAGAGGCCTTTATTTGGCTGTGGCCATAGTTCTTTTTTGTTTTGGTCCTGAGAAGGTCAGGCACACCCAGTCTGTGTGAGGAAGTTGTATCATCTGGTGATGTAGGAGGGAGCAAACCCTGATTGCTGTTAATGAAGAGGCCAAATGTCCAAGCTCCTCCCTAGCAAATCTGTGTTGTAGCTTCTTCATTGTTCCTATACAGTCTCTCAAATTCAATCTTACCTCTGACATTACTCCCTTCTTATTTTTCCTCATTAATTATGGAAGGATGCAAAGTTTATGTAGTCAGACAAGGCTACAGTGATCAAGAGGGTTGAGATATGAATGTTCTTTATTAAAATGAAAGAAAAAAGGCACCACTTATTTTTGTTAATATCCAATACTTTGCAGTAAATTAACTAAAATAATGGCTTAAAAATATGGGTTACAAAATAATTCATCTTGCACATCTCTGGTCTGTCTTGCTATCTTATCTAAAGAATGGGCTGAAATGGAAAGTTGAATTTTAGGCTTGTGTGATAAATGTGGTTTTGTCAAGACAAAAAGAAAAAAACATCTGTAGAAAGAGAACCTTTTTTTTTTTTTTTTTCAAATTTAGCTCGTGTAGCTTGGCTGTTCCGTTTGATTTTACCTAGTACTGTAATTTGTGTCACAGAGCAATGTGGCAGTGTGAAATACTGTAGGAGTTCATGTGGCTGCCTGAATCTCATCATGGTGCAACTGTCAGCTTATTGCTTATTAATGGAAGCAGTTATTGCCATCTTTTCTGCTGAGGCAATACAACATTAGCAGATATATTTGATGCATTTGATTGCTGTCTACTGGTTAGGCCTACTTTCTTGTCATTGGCTGAAAAATATGCCTGCCTACTTGATATATTTAATCTACAGTGTGGGCTTTTATACTGGGTTTACTTAAGCATTGTACTTAAACATGTACATGAAGAGATCTCATTAGTCAGACCAATGTCCAGATTGTCTTAATGTCATCCCAAATGTCTCAGACTTACAGAACAGATTCTTTAAATCTAGAGGAATCACTAAACCTATGGTGAGGATATTCAGCTTAGGTGGTGACATGCCCTTTGAACAGAAGACTGAGATGATTTGTACTTTCCAGTAAAAGCCTTCAACAGTTGGCAAAGATTCTTTAATTACCTCTTATCTACAACATTTTGTATCTAAAAGGAATCTCTACTCTAATTCCGCATCTACTCTCACCTAATTATGATTTCAACTTTGTAAGCTGACCTTTTCTATTTAATGAGCTAATCCCTATCTTCTTTTTATTCTGGTTCCATAAAGCCTAACTTATACAGGAGATGAGTTTGAATTTTTTTTTTTTAATCATCTTGGTAAGTACATGTAAAATTGAGGATAAATTTTGTTTCACTGAAGGATGTATAAAGTAGTAATTAAAACTAACATTCATCAGGAGGATGTGGCCTTTCTATATCAAGCTTTTTATCAGTAGAGAATATAACTACTCCCACAATTTAACTGCAGAAACATATGTAGAATGTGCTCGATGAATGTACAAGCACAGTGTTATGTTTTATGGGCAGTAAAATCAGTAATTCAGTATACTACCACCCATTGCAGAAGAGAAAACATTACAAATGTGTGCCTAAATTGAATTGAAAAGTGCTTAAAAAATATTTGATATGCAGGTAAGTCCCTGAGGAACATTGTTTGGCTGGTCCTTCTATGCTCACATACACCCACCTTCAGAAAAATATGTGCACATCAATGCATTTGTCCTAATTCAGGCACTATATTCAGGCAAATTCACTATATTCAGGCAAATAATTTTCTGACTTTAGAGTAATAGTATTTATCTAGCAGAAGGAAACTTGTAAGAAATCTTCATGACTTGGATGGTAACTAGCTGCTAGCTGCACACTGAAGACTAAAGCTCTTCTCTGAGTCAGTCATTGTTCTCCAGATAGAATTTAGCTTCATGTGTGTGATACGGGTTGATGTGTTCACAGTTGGACTAGATCATCTTAGAGGTCTTTTACAGCCTTAATGATTCTATGATATAGTACTGTTGCTTTAGTCCTGTAGCCAGCCGTGAGCTGTAGTGAATACTCTGGCTTTAAACTTAAACCTTTTATTGAATTTGGACAAGGTCAACTAGCATTCAGATATTCGGTAAATTTATGATAAGCTTGTAATAATCAAGGAATTTTGATAATTATTTAATCATGTATAAAATAAAGCAAGTAATACTGTAATAGTACAGCAGCTACCATATTTTCCCTTCATCTAAGCTGAGCCAATATCATTTACTAGGACAGGTATATTTTACTTATACTGGTATATGCAGTGTATGTTGTATAATTCTAAAAAAGGGGAAATGCGTTCATGTCAGTCTAAGTGTTGCTGTTGTGGACATATTCATTTTTTCTAGTGGACAAAAGATCAGCACAGTTCCCATGGAGGAAAGCCTTTGTCCAGCATGTGTTTTTAATAGATAGTATGACTGCCTAGATCAGACAGGGAGAATAAGATTTCATGCAGTTTCCCATTTTCAGGCTGTCTTTTCCCAGAATGATGCTTGGGGAACATTTTGATGTCAGAGGCACTTTCCAGTAGTGAAGTAAAAGCATCTCAAAACTGGATCATTTGCTGTACTTCTGATCCCTTGGCAACAGACCCAAAGCATGGATCTGGGATCTCTCTGTGTTTGCATCTGTTCTGTTCCCCATCCTTCAGACCAAGTTTTGGTCTTGTCTGATAGGACTGTCAGCTCACTCTACTCCCACAGCAGATTTGAGCGATTCCATCACAAAACACTGAATTTCTTGACCTACCCCTTGCAGTATGCTTTCCTAATGGAAAATGTCATTTATTTAGAATGAAAGGATTAGAGGCCATGAATTTGATATATAAAATAACCAGCTGCATTGGAAGAAACAGTCACATATGAAAGTTGCAGAATATACGTGGCTGGAAGGGACCCTCTGGAGACCTAGGTTAACCTTCCCTGCTAATCACTGAATTTGTGTTTCCGGTCCTCCACCACAAGGACCAGAGCCATAACAGTGCTATATCAGCACCCATTCTCTGCATGCATACTCTTAGGGTGGGCTCCTTCATCCCTGTTTTGTTGGCTTTATTGTCCCTCGCTTGTCCATCTCATCCAACAAGAACATACGTCAATGAAAATGGTATTAGTATTCAAAATCAATTGTGTTATGCAGAGAAATCTAAACTGTTATTGGGTAATATGTTTCTATGTTTCTGAAAAAACTAACTTTTATAAGAGTACACGTTAAGGTGAGGAGAAGGGCTATTTTTGGAAGCGCGTGATGTCCAAATAGTTTCTGCTGGTAATATTAAATGGGAGTCTTAAAGAGCAACAGTCATTCTTTTTCACCCTGTAATAGCATGCAAAGAGATCAGTACTTCTACATGTGAAATCCCCTTACAGTATATGTTTTTAATTTCATGTTTTATTGTTGTGATTAGTCAGTGCATTCAGAATTTATATATATGCAAAGATTAATTATTTTCCTTTACTGCTTTAAATTATTCTTATAGAAGATTCTACTTGTTTTTCAACTTCACTGCTTTAAAATAAGATTATCAATCTGACATCTTTTTTGGAAACTTGCCTATATGCTTACAGTGTAGTTTGAGCATTTCTGTGATTTAGCAGCATATAGTCACAAACACATTGAATCTACATTACTGTAGTGTCAAATAATTTACTGGCACTGGCAGTGTTTAATATTGTCAGCCCTGGAAGCACAGTGTCTTCTTTAATTGTAGCTTTACCTGAAGAAATGGCAGTTACTTTAAAATCTCTAGCAATGTGGAATTATCTGTTTACTACAAATATTTCTGGAATTTACTCTTTCTCAAGGGCATTGTTACTTCTAGGTTTGTTTATGGCTCAGCAGAGCATGTCATGAAATTATATAGCATGGAGAGAATTTTCTTTAGCTTTCTTGGTGAGTCATTCTTTCTCCAACAGAAGGACACGTATCCTTTGGTTTGCTTTGGTGTAAGAAGGAAGTGCTTTATGCCTTAAGGCATTTGCTATAAAATTGAGGTTCCTGTCTTGTTTACCTTAGCACAGTGTCTTTTTCCCCTTAATTACAAGAGTTCAAATGACCACAGTGAGAAAGAAGCTGTGTAAAATACTTCTGACCCGATTTTCATTCTTATCAACTGGATAAATGTACCTTCAGTTCTTAGCTCTGCTACATGCCTTTTGTGTGATCTTAACCTAACTATGTTTTAGTTCCCTGTGTACAAAAGCATGGATAACTAAATATCCTTGGCTCTTGGGACTCTTTTCAGGATAAATAACTAAAAGTTCCATCAGTCTCTTGAATGCTACTCACTTATCATAGGGAACCTTCAGGCATACTAGTCCGTGGATAACAGCCATGCTTAATGTTTAAGCTGTCTGGTCCTTTGTCCTTCAGAGATACCCTGTAGCTGTACTTGTGGTGGTACAAGTTCAGCTCACCACCTGTACGGTCAACACATTTGGTCAGAAGAGGCAGCCTTGAGGAATCTGTGAGAGCAATGCTAGTGTTAATGTACTGGATGCCACATAAGTACCTGGGGTGCTTATTTGTTCTGTAGCATTCTGGAACTATATCATGAAAAATACTTACTGAAAATCTTCACTAGGCATCAACAGTGTTGTTTCTTGACTCTTCAAAATAAGAAGCAACAAAACAGTGTCTAAAGCTTTTCTTCTGTTTAAAGGAATACTTCCATATCCCATGTCTTTAGATGAAGAAAGCAGAACAATCTGAAATATGTTTTCATTGGAATGTGGTTTTCTATGTATTAATTTGTTTAGTTAGTAAATAAGAAAGGGCATTCTTCCAGCGAAGTAAAGATCAGGTTTCCAGATCTAGTGAAACTGGTGGACTGATTCTGTGAAGTCATTGAAGTCTGTAAGAAGTTGTTCATGTGATCTATTCTCATTAAGGACAAGAGTATACAAATTAATGAGAACTAAAGTCACTTAGGCGATAAGGGAATGGTTATTCCAATTAGGTTAAGGTTACTCCTCAGGAGCATGTACGTGTGAGAATATTTGATAATGATGAGGTATACTGTATGTGGAATTGTATTCCAAATGAAGCGGTGGATACCAGTTCCATGATTTGCTTGTAGAAATGTTTTAGAACTGTGTGAAAATCACAGCTCTAGCAGACAGGGCATACAGAACAGTAATGAGTGACCCTCAGTATGCATGGAAAAGTATCAGAAGATGTGATTGATCTTTTAAAAGTATTTTTAGGCTCTTTCCTGAAGCAAAAATCAAGTCTAAGCGCATAAAAACAAATATGGAGGAAAGCTGTCTCGAGCATTATATTCTTGAAAAAATTGTTATGTATGACATCTTCTCTCTTTCCTACTGGTCATGTATAGACAAGAGTTGATTTGATGAAAAGCTATTTAAGAATAATTGGAATTGGAATTACATGGAAATTTGGAATGTAGATTTTTTTATATGAGTGTTTGAACAGAAGAATCTGAGATGGTAAGTGATGAATCATGAGCACCTGAACAGCAAGGAGAAGGTATGAATATTTAAATTGTTAATTCTGAGATTTTTGTACTGGAAGAAAAAATATTCCTCCATGTCTCATTGATGTTAGTAGACTTATGAATTTCCATGGAGATTTTTGTCTCCTTTTCACTCATACTGTGGCACTATAGAAAGCAAGGGAAAAAAGAAATGGAAGCACAGCAGTGACTTGGCCGAATGTGTGAAGGACACCTCAGCGTTTGGAAATTTCTCTGTGTCAGCCTTTGGCAAGAACACATATAATACATGAAACAATCCAAAGTATATTGGCTTTATTTTGCAAGATCATATTTCTTTTGCTGTCTAAGTGCTGAGGTGTCCCACAGTCTCACGTCTCCACGGTACATAAAGGTATGGTGGCTTTTCTTTTGTTCTGGTCCACTGCAAATATTTGCAGACTGGGAAATGTTTTAGCTCTGCAGACCAATACATCAGCCATCTGCCTAGAAAAGCCCACGCCTTTCTGCTTTGAGGCGGATACATAGAGGGAGGATCCTGTTCTGTAGGCTCCCAGATTCTTGTGCCTCACCTCTCTGACGTTAAGTCCACGTTTGTTTGATTATGCTTTGTCTGATTACAACAGATAAGTCCCAATGGTGAAATAGGTATGAATATGTGAGCAGGTGGCAATAAAGCTTTTTTTCTAGAATGTATTGTGGTTGTAGTAAAGGGAGAACTCAGAAGTATTTTACACAAAACATTTGTTTCCGTAATGTATATATGTTACTACTGGGATCCATAGGTGTAGTATACAAGGTCTGTAGAGTATGTAATCTACACAGGTAGGCTTTCTCACCAATAGATCCTTATATAATGACTGAATGATTCTTTGTAAAAATAACTGCTGCTCTTACACAGAAGTTTTCTGTCTTTTCCTCTCCTTCTTTAGCTCTAATCTGAACAGCAGTAGTCAAGTAAAGCTGGTTGTTGTAGATCCAGTTAACCAAGAAACAGAAGGAACAGTTTTCCAACCGATATGAAGAGATGTAAGCAAAGCGTGTGAATAAAGATCTGCCCACTATTATTGTGACTGTTGTTGCATGCCAACAGAGAAGAAGGGAATAGTATCTCATGCCATTCACTTTAGAAGAAAAAAGGAGGAAAGAATAATGTTGGGTCTGCCGTTGCACAGGCTACAAATATATTATCTTGTCCCTGACCAGAAAGACTTTAATCTGAGGTCTGTGTTTATGTTCCGTCGGGAGAAATATTACCTAGCAAAAAGGAGAGGTCAGAAGTATAGTAGCAATTGTCAAATTAAGGATGAAAGTTAAGCTGAGCTGTGAACAGAGAAAGTATTGTGCAACATCCGCAGTGCTTTCTACCTGAATATCTAGCTCCACCAAAAGGACTGGATCTGAATCTTTAAATATCACAAAGATTTAGTCCCATTTCTTGAGGCTACAACTGAGAACAGATTTCAGCCTGATACCTATAAGGATCTGAGAAGTGAAAGAAGAGAAATCCCATTTTGATTTAAGCCTGTTACAAAGAATTCACTAAAAGCAGCTCAGTTATGATTTCAACTAAATGGTCCCACTGAATTTTGACTGCTGAGTTATTCTATTGTGTATCTATGTATGCTGTGTCTTCCCTCTCTTTAGTATAGTAATGTAATTTGAGTTTGATCAGTGGTCAGCAATCAGCACAAAAATTATGTCAAAAATGATATATTCAGGCCACAGATATGTGCATTTGTCTATTCTTCAAATGGGAAACGAGTATAAATGCTCATCCACTCTACAATCCCAAAGGAGCCCTCAGCATATTCATATTCTTAGTCTTTTTTATATGTGACGTTGCCCTTCCTACACTGGAAAGCTAATGGAGCACTAATGCAGCCTTCCCTTAAATATCCACCTAGAGCCTAGAATTTTCACATTTTGGATCTTAAATAGACGAAGGAGGCACTGGCTTATAGTACAAATAGCTCACATTTTATTTCCTACCCACGTTAGAATAGGAGTTGTTTCAAGTCAGTATTTTCTATGACCTCATCCAATAATCTTGAAAGTGAAGAGAGGAAAAATCTGCAAAAGAATAAGAACTTTCTACCTACTTTTTGGTTATATTCTGAATCTACCATACTTCAATGTTTCAGAAGTTGTTCTGTCCTGTGCTTCTCTCCAAAGTAAATCTTCTCTTGACCCTATTTTGCCAATGCTGCCACAGCTATCCTGTGTCATCTCTGGCAGCTTGCTCACATCCTTTTCTCCTGAAATCTCTGACATGCTCAAGACAGGGCATGCCCACTAGTCTGGGAAGTGTTGTCAAATTTGGAATAGATATGAGTAGAGAGAAACACAGAGGGGATGTAATTACTAGTTTAATTTTGTTTCCAGCATTTCCCCTTGATTACCAAGAAAATATACTGCTAAGACAAATACATTTTTTTCTTTTATTATTTGTTCCACAGATCATTTATTACCCCTCTGTTGGAGTATATGTCCAAATTTCACATACCTATGAAAACAGGCACAATATACTTATTTTATGACACATTAGTACTCAGTATTGTAAGTTAATATCGTTGTCCTGCAGAAGATTATCCTTTATATTTCAAATATGTGTTTAGGCGACATCAGAGGAAATGGTAGGTAACAGAGATAAGTGACACCCGTGCCTTGCACAGAAGATCACATTGTTGCTCTTTTTCCAGATGGGTGACTTACTACTTTGCTCTAGTGAAAGAACATATTACTGGTATAGGAAAATATTTCAAGTGGCTCAAGCTTGTTACTTAAAATAGATGTCTACCTTCCCATATGGTGATCTTGGGAGTCTTTGTGTAAAAGGGTTTGTATATGCAGATTCCCTCACTATGCTTCCACTATGATGTTTATATTGGGAGCTACAGAGGAAGGAAATACCATTTGAAAGTGCCATTTAAAAGAAAAGAGCTAGGAAAAGCCTACTAATTTTCCCACACCAGACTTTACAAGCATGACTAGCCTCAGGTGTGGAGTTCTAGAATTATCTCCTTCCATGTCCCTTGCGTCACACATTTTTCATGTTCAACGTGAAACATGTTCTGTTTTCAGCTATCAGAATAATAACTAAAGAATGATACAGAAGAAAGCAAACCCTTGATCTGAGATTTTTTTTTTTTCTCTATTAGGTATTTCAACATCTACAGTAAGAGCCTTCCTGTCTGATTTGCCAGCATTATTCCTTTAATGAGAAATAAGGACATAAAATTGTGTCATACTAAAGATGTACAAGCTACGTGAAATAAAAAACTGGAGGTGAGATGTAGCTAGTAACTTCCATCATTGTATTGTAAATAGACATCAAGTATTGGCTATAGCTCTTGATTGGAAGTTGTAGCTGACAATAAATCTACAGTTCAATTGATAATATACAGCTCAAAGTTGCATACACCTTAAACCATCACTTTCAATTATTCAGGTAGCTAACTTCAAAGTGTTTGATAGATTTCTTCTCTGTTTCCCAAATGGTAATGGTAGCCTTCTATATTTGTTCTTCAAATCATATGTATAACTTTCTCATGAAATCTGGTTTACCTGGTTGGTAAGAGTTCAAAGAGATAGCAGAGAAAGAAGCTAAACAAAATGCTTTAAGATGCTGGAATTCTTGGTGCAGCTTCACCTTCTAGAGGCTATGAACATTTCACTGTTGCTTACAATTCTGTCTGAATGAGTCGTAGTGCTTTCTTCATGTTCTCTATTACTGAAAGAAAAATAAGAATTATAAAATATACTCAATGCATTTTTGTTAGTACATTCTTCACACTGAAATTAATGCAGGATTATATATTTTAGTAAATATTCTGGCATTGATACTAAAGCTGAAGGCAAAAAGTGTTGTGAATTAAAATGTTTAACTTAAGGAGTTGAATATGGTCAAATCCCTTTTGCTTCAGTAATCACGATAATCAGATGTGACATGCATATTTGTTGTGAGATACTGCTGGAGTCTCAGATAGATGGTACAGAGTACTAGTTCAACCTGAAAAATCACATTCCTTTTTGAAATATGGGTAACAAGCTTTTTTTTTTTTTCCCAGTCCCCTCCCACCACTGCCTATTAACACTGCATAGTTGGATACCTTTGAGCACAGTGACTTTCACCATTCACCAGCAAACAGCTCAGGTCCTGGTCCTGAAATTTCTCATCCATGATCTCACCTGAGTAGACCCAATAAATTCACTGGGACAATAGATGTGCTTAAGTGTTTGCTAGAACAGGTTAGACGACTAAATTATTGTTAAGTGCTCGCAAGCATTCTTTATTCATTACTTAGAGATCTTAACTGATTTTCAAACACAGATGATTGGCATGGCATGTATCTGGCTGCTTATGATATGAAACGCAGAGTAACACAACGAAATAGGCACTTACAGAACGGTATGTCTTGTGGTTCGTAAGTGTACAGCCGATTGGAGTATCTTCCTGTGATATCAGCTCTCACCGTGAGAGATGGGTCTGAAAAAGAAACTGTGTTAATTGCTGCTTTCCACAACAGGGTGATGACCATAGCACAGCCCTGTTTTTGAGGTGTTCTGATTTTGCCAGCCACAAACTGCAAGGCTGTTACGCTCTGTTCCAACCAACTGCTTTTTATGTGGAGAAATCTTAAACAAAAGCTAATGCTCAGTTTTATATTACACAGGTATTTTTAAGAGATTGATTACACATACTTTTTGTCCATACTTGAAGAAAACCATCCTGTTTTACAAGTTCTGGGGTTACTCTGGGAGAGGCAGTTGAACTGGGTGTACAAATAATGAGGGTCATGCATAATTAATGCAACATTATCATGGCTTACCTAGAGACCAGGACTAAGGTCTTGTGATTCTTATTGTTTCCATTACAGGTGAAAATGGTTGTAAATACTGAATTGGTTCCCCTTCCAAGCTTTCTGTTAACTAATCACCTGACTCCTTTTATTACCTCGCTCTGAGCAGGGGCTTCATCTCACCTACCTTTGATGCCTGTACAGTCAGTGAAAGGGAACAGGAACTGTAAGGCATGATTTACTTGATATATTTCAGAAGTCAACTTTACAATGCAGTAGATCATTGCTTAGATTTTGTTGACTGTTGACTTGCTCTGTGGTAAGGTCTGCACTATAGGCATCTACATTCAGTCAGATATTTTACAGCTCTCTCTAAACTTTGTTCCTAACTGCACTTGCAAAAGCACAGATAGCTAATAGGGGCTGACAGATGCCCAGATGCTAACAGATATTTAAGCACCTTGCTCCCAAATGCAAATGAGGTACCCTACAGTACATATCTATAACCTGAGGAAGTTTACAGGGGCTGAAGCCTATGACAGAATGAGAACTGAACTCAAGTATGCCAAATTCTATGCTATTGCCATGGTAAAGACAAATTCTGAGCTATTTTCTTTTTGCAAAATAATTTGTCTTGATGTTTCTGGAGAATGACACTGGCATAGATTCAGAGATCACATCTTCAGAAGATTTGTAAGTGGTGTACATACCTATGAACATGATTCGAGGCACATATTGTCCGTCAGGTGACAGGTTTTTATCTGTGGTTTCATGCTGGCAGAGAAATTAAAGCTAATTATTAAAATATTCCTATAAATTTAGTGGAAGTAGCATCACTTGTGAACAGTCTTGTACCAGAGGACAAAAATATAGAAGGTACATATACACACAAATGCATATATGAGGGCTGCTCTAAAAGTGATGCTTCCTATTTTATTGTGTTGGTCCATGATGTCAAAGACGGGTGCTGGTGATGTGGCAGTAGAAGCTAAACCTTCCCACCAGTGTTGCATTACATTTTGTTGCCATGCAACAGATGGCAGTAGAGAGTCTGACAGAATGGCATCTGTTGTGAAAGTGCATGTGAGGCAAAGGTGTGTCATTCCAGAAAAAAATTACATCTCTTGACATTCATTAACACTTGCTAAACTGTTATGGACAGAAATGGTGGATGTGAGCACAGTGAGGCATCAGGTGGTGCATTTCAGCAGTGGCAACAGAAGTATGAAAGACAAGCTATAGTCTGAATAGCTATGCAGATTTTTATGGGTTTGGCATGCAGGCTCTTGTTTATTGCTGGTGAAAATGCATAGCTAATGGTGGTGACTACATTGAGAAATAGTTGTTTTTAGCTGAGAATTTGCTGTATCAAACAGTATAATTGTACCTTTTGTATTGTAATTTCCGTGGAAATAAATGGGAGGCATTACTTTCAGAGCCATCTACATACATTTTTTTAACTAAAATGCCAGATATACTTAGCTAAAATATCATGAAAAAGTAAGACAAAGAAAACACAGACCAAAAAGAGCTACCAAACAAACCTCCCCAAACCCTTCCTACCATGAGATTCAGCATAATGAAGCTATCTTGGGCCATTTCTTGTATCTCTTCATTTTCAGCAAAAGCTTTCTTCAGTGCTAGGAAAGACAGGAATATTTTTAAGTCCATCATAGATGTTGCCTTCCTTCAGTGTTTAGGCACCGAAGACTGGTCCCATCATTCCTGCCTCTGCTCATTCACATTCCTAGGAGACATTTTTGGGATTTATCACGGCTTTATGGTTTTTGATCTGTGTGTCAATGCAGCCTTCTAGCTACGAAAATGGAAGCCCTTTTCTGTCATGTATGAAGCCTGTAGTTTCAGCAGATAGTGTCTCAATTTGACAAAAGTGCATTATTCTCAGAAAATTCTTATTAGATCAATTTCAGTGGTCTTTATCTCCTTCTCAAGTTACCAGTTCAGGAAGGCCAAACGTTTTAAATACGTTCAATGAGTCAGGAGCAAATGTGTGTCACTTAATTTGAATTGACAGGTATTTAATCAGGGATAGCAGGACAGTAGCACTAAGCATTTTTCATGTTCATTTTTTGAGTGGATTCACAGTAACGTTTTTGTAAATAACAAATTCTTAGCTTTTCAACCACAGGTTCATGCACTTAAGTATTTTTGAGTAAATTCAACAAATATATAAATAGTTGTGTCTTCTTAAAACAGTGTTTATGAAAATTTAACACAGAAAAAAATCAAAATTACCTTGGCAGTATTGACAGTCTTCCAAATGATGAATGACCATCAGTGGCTTGTTACTTTATTAATAATAACGAAACATGTAGTTAGTTTATTTGAAAAGAATAAAAATAAGTGATTTTGCTAGTAGGTTGGAAAACACAAATTGCATTTCATTTTCTGTTAAATCTTAGTGAAACCTAACAGGCATTCTGTGAGGTATGATTTCTGTGCAAGAGAAAAGGGGTGTTAGAGAAAGAAATAGAGAAGTAGAGTACCCATGTTTAGGTAGCTTTTCAGTAAAAGGGCTCTAAAGTAAGTAAAGGGGCTCTAAAGTAAGTAAAGGGGCTCT
>JAPSGF010000005.1:23274700-23372928 GCA_035772895.1 Perdix hodgsoniae
ATTACAATATATTGAGGGGTGACAATATAATTATTGAAAGTATCTTTCAAGACTGTTTTTTAATCTCTTACCTTTTTTTTGCTTGATAAAGCCCTTCTTCATAAGTTTGTACCCATGTTATTTCATCTCCCCAACCTACAAATATAATAAAATGATTAACTCTTGGCTAGGTAAGTAATTCATAAGAAACTACATTTTTTACCTTAGTCATTAGCTGTACACAAATAGATTTTTGTTCAAAGCTTACCAAGCATTGTAGATATGTTAATTCTACATCTGCTAATAGGTGTGTCGGAATATTAAAAAATAAACCAGCAAAACAAACAAACAAAAACAATCAAAATACCTCAGCTGATTGACTACCCAGTTCAAGTCCTTTGACACACTCAATAGAACTCTTTCTGAATACTCAGAGCGCCCTAATTTGGTGACAAAATTCTTTATATCTTCATATTTTCTCTTTATGTTGACTGCACTGTATTTCATTTCAGTGCTGGGGGCTTAAAGAGAAAGATGGCTTAAAAAAGTGAGAGAGAAAAATTAAATACAACAAATGAAATAAGATCAACTTTAATGTGACTGTTCTTAGAAGAGTTTTAAGCCTGACTCCTGAGTGAAGAATTTCAGTCTCTGGAGTTGCAAGTACTTCAGTTAATTAAATAATTTGGTTAAAGAAAGGCTGTTAGATAAAAATCTCCATCAAGATAAAATCCTAATGAGTCTTCAGCTTCAGTGCTCATTCACTGAACTCAAAAACCAGATTGTCTTGTTGATTTCATACCTTCAGACTTCAAAGATGCTAGCCTCTGTGAAGTAGCTCCGCACCTTCTTGTTAGTGGGACATTTGGTTGGGATGCTATAGACCATCCCTTCTTTCAGGAGACTTATTTCATTTTTGTATCTGTCTGATTGTTGATGGGGTTCTAGCTTGTTTGACCAGTGGGTTCCCTGGCTGAAATCAACTGTTGACATAGGCAGTGGCAGAGAGGAGTCAGCTGGGTTCATTTTACAACTGGATTAAGTATTCCTTCTCAGTCTGTTATAATCGTGGGTAATGTTCTGAGTGGGAAAAATTAATTCTGATCTAGTCAAGACAGGCAATTGATGCCAGACTGGATATAAACTTTCTTCATGGGTACTACTTCTGGAAAGTGATTTGACACTTCTCTTTGTTTTGTTCAGGGATTAGACAATTTTGTATTGTATATACAATGGCTTTCATATGGAAAAGCACTTATCCTTGTTTTTGCTATTTTATGAAGCCTTTTGACTTCCCTGTTGTTGTATATATATATCATATGGAATAATTTCAAACTTCACTAAAACTACAGTTCCTACAACTGATTTGTTTTAATGCTTCTCTTTGCTGCCTAAATGCCCCTCAAGTAACTGGCCTCAGATGGGGCTTTTGTGATTGCAGGGCTTTGTTAAGGCTTCATATGGGAGGAACTCAGAGGTGAGCCATGGAGTCTGTATGCTTTGCACAACTTGCAGGGGAGCCCAGGGAAACAGCTGGACATATTTTGAAGTGATTAGGTCTGAAAAGAGAGGGAAGGCTGAGAAGAAGGAAAGAGCATTTTTCTATACAGTTTCCTTGTTCATACATAAAAACATTAAAATACAATCTTCCTTTAATATCCAGGTGGAAAATTATGCATCACTAAAGAAGTGTGAGTGTGACTATCTGATAAGAGGGAAAAGAAAAAGAAATTAAGGACCTTTCAGTAAATAAATAAATATCCCTAATGGTTGAGACTGTTATTCTGTGGATAAAAATGGATCTGTAAAAAAAAAATTGAGACTGAAGTTATGAAATTGTGTTTCAGTAGCTAGAAGTTACCATCTCAAGCTAACAGGTGTGTGAAAAAATATTTTTCACTGAGAGTTCTTCAAGAGCAGCTGAGTTCCAGAGACTCAATTTGGGTTATTTAATTCTAACAAATTACTGTGGCTTACATTAATTAGAAAGATTATGTGAAGCCTTCAGCCATATTCTTAAGAACAAACTGATGGAGTGAAATGAGAGGGAGAAAAAAGATGCATTACTTAATGTGTGACTAAATGCTGAAGAATCATGTCTCAGTAAACACATATATGCTTTCAGTAACATACATGGCAAGATCTGGGGGTAACTATGTAAAATACCTCTTGATAATGTCTGAGGTGCTCTTCTTTCCTTTTTGATTGCCATAGCAAGGTTGGATGAGACTGCAATTAGCAGGAGAGACAAAGCCAATGTTGAATGGAGCATTATTTCTCTGAAAAGTTCCTTTTCAGTGCAACAAGGAAACTGGAAAACAAAGCAACAGCTTTAGTTGTATGGATTCATTACCTAGTGTAGTGCAAATCAACTTGTCAGTGGCATTCTAATGGTCTATGCTACGGACAGTTTGGGTAGCTTCTAAAAACTTTTTTTTTTTTTTTAGAGCAGTAAAAATAGATAATCTTATTATGCAGCACTGCTTAGAGCAATCAAACTTCAGAGGCAAGAGACAGTTCTTTCTATTCTGTGATCAGGGGAACAAAGTTTCTGCTTTTGATCATCAACCATTTCATCCTCATGAACCAGTACAATATTTTAATACAGGATCATGAAAATTTCAGGACAGTGAAATTTTTCAGGTAAATTTTTTTTGCCCTTTTATTTTTATTTTTAATTACTGTAAACCATAACAGCATGGGTTTATTTTACATATAGTAGGTTTTTTGGTCTAAAAATTTCCTGTGATATAAGCCTTAAGAAAATTATTTTTATTTTAAATTGCTAACAAAAATTGATAGCTTTATTTTGTGAACTAGAATGTTAAAATAGTGAGATAAATTTCAAACCATGTTCTGATTTCCAGATGTTTCTTACAGTGAAAACTCAAACATTTTTTCTCTTCTTTATGGCTTTTAAAAATTGATTTCTAGCTCAAATCCTGCTTAAAAAAACCAACCCACCCATGTTCCAGTCTGCTTTTGTATTCTAAAGGTGTTTACTTTTCTTCCTGATAAAAATCACTCTAAGAAGTTCAGTAACTTCTGTTCTTGATGAAAGTCAGAGAACAAAAGTTAACAATTGAGGAAAGATAATGTAAAGCCAAATACGTCCAATTTTTGCCCAATACAATAATATTCTGTTAATTAAAACTCCAGTTTTCAGATTATTTGCACTGAATTAGAAAATGTAATGCACACAGCCCAGGATATCACTCAGCCAGCTGACTGATTCTCTGGAGATTCATTTTTCAGAGACTGAGCTATAGGAGTTACCAGGATGACCTACTGAGAAAGTCCTTTGACTTAAACACACAAAAATTCAAATCTTCCTCGAAAGCACATTAGCCTGTATTTATGACAGATTTTTCACATTGAATTTAGAAATGACATCCAGTGTGCAATTACAGCCTTGAGTGCTGGCAAAAGTGAATTCATGCTTTGTACGGCAGAGGCATGAAAAGTACAGTAGGTTTTATCTTTGCTTTAGTGAAATTCTTAACACTACTGACATCACTGTTAGCTGTTTAATTTCTGATGAACAAATTCAAAGGCTGCTTCCAGTAACTCAGCACAAGAAAAGTATTCTGTTCAAATAACTGGAGAAAAAAAAATGCACTTTAAAAAGCAGAAAAAATGAAGTACCTCCATATTGCTGCAATTCTGTGTTTCTGAAGGATTTTCCTTGGGTTATAATAAATTCATTAATTATAATACTGTCCTCCTACGTTACATCACAACTCTAGAGTTGTTCTTTGTTTCACATAATTTCCTCCTTAGGCTTGATCATCTTATGTGTTGTTGACTGAGTTTAGAAAGTATCTCCTTGGGGCTTTGTAAATTTGCACATTAATATGTTTGGAGATGATGGAATTCTAATAAAAAAATGTCAGTTCCCAGTGTTTCATAAGGAAAGACTATTACTTTTAGGTAAGCTTGGAAACTGAGAAATTTTTGAGAATAGGAATTCCATTCAAATTTCCCCCACATTGGTGCAAACCACTCTCTTCAGTCAGCAAAATCAGATCATGATCCCCCACTACTTTACTTCTGATAAATCAATTTTTATAGCAGCGCACTGTGAAGATTAGTGACTTTTCTTAGCTTTAGTTTACCTGTCTGATGTTAATAATAAAATACAGCATTTATATCATATCAAAACTCCATTTAAGCATTAATAGTTATGGCTTTGAAATCACACCAAATATGTCACTAAATCAATATGGAATGAGTGAATCAGTTCTGTCTCTTCAAGTCACTTCATGCAGTTATTTAACTGAAGCTTAAACAATTGATTATCATCATATTGAAAATCCACAGAGTTTTGGAGAGATAATTTAGAGATGCAACTCAATATTCTAAATTTTTGATGTTATGTTCTCCAATGATAGTTGATTGAGTAAAGAAAAAAAAAGACAGCCAGCGCCATAAATGTTGCCTTTATCTATCTATCAGAACAAATGTTTTGCTAATTAATGTCTTAGCAGTTGTCATTTCTCTGTTTTATATTACTTGCTACATGTTTATCAAACAAAACTCATTTCTGTATTAAAGTTGAGAATAAGAAATGTTTTCTCACCAGCAGTGGTTAGTTCTCTTGATGGAAAGTCTTTTTCCTGAAATTAGGTAAAAGCCAGCGTGGTTTACATACAGAACACCTGAACTATCCAGGTCTCTCTATAACAATAGCAACCTTGGAAAAATGAGAGAGATCTTTTAGGTGGAGACCAAGTTAATGCGCTTGCACCCTCCCCCTTTTCTGCCGTCCCTCGAACTTTCACTCTTGTGGTTCCCATACACTGAATCCTTGGATTTCTCTTCATCTTGGCTTGTATCAGGTGTCTTGTATGAGGACTGAAAAGAAATAGTGGCTTATGTGTGTCTGTTGCTTCCCCCCTTAGACAGTTTGTGTCTGGCTTATGCCCAATGAAAAAAGAAACCACCAATGAAAGCTGGAACTGTAGGGGCTTTTGTTTCCAGTGAATGGCTGAGTTCACTGGTGCCTGAAGATAGGTATGAAGCTAATAGGAAGACACAAGGGTTACTTTGTGTAGAGGAATGTAATTAACAAATAAAAGTAACTTATTTTTGAGGGAGAAATAAAATACTTCATGTGAAGGGTATGGTTTAGTTGTTGTTTTTGCAAGTTGTACTTTAAAAATGGTCTCATTCTTCGGATGTGATGCTTGATATAATTTTGACCTATCTTGATAAATATGGGAAAAACCCTTTAATTCATTCTCTTTACACAGAGAAGGAATTACTTGGATCACTTTTCCCCTCTGTGCTGGATAATCTTTGTGCAGTTTATAGGGACTGTATCCTTAAAGTTTTTCCTCCTCCTTTTCATGTGAAGCCAGCCTTCTTTTGTTTAACTTAGAAGTTGTAATCTATTGATGTTTGTTGTCACTTACACGTGTGATTATTTATGTGTAATTCTTGTGTTATATTTTTCTATTCAAGAAACCTTTTCAGCCAGGCCTCTGAAATTTGAGCACAAAAGGCTACCTTTTCAGATGATGTCTGTGATTCTCTCCTTTCTTCCTCATAAAGATTTGATGCTATGAAAGATCAGCTTTTTGTATCCAGACAGGCAAAATGTGACCTTTTGTATTTTTGGTGCTAAATTATAATTCCAGTTTTTGATAGAAAATTCAAACTAATGCTTCCAGTTAACTGGAAGCTAGGCAAAATGCAAGAACTCTGCTTTGTGGGCACAAATGCAGACAGAGCTGGGCTCATTTAATGTGGTAATCATGTCAGATCTGTTAACTGGGGGAAATTCGTCCAATCCTTTAGCTGAATAGAAATCTGAATTTGTTTAGTGCTTTGTATGAGAATTCATAGTATGAGAATAAAAGATAAAAGAGGCAAACAAGCACCCAAGGGAATTTCTATGAAAAAGAGATGCCTCAGTGACAATCTTCACGCTGTTTGTTTTGTCATTGATTATAGCTTCTACTCACGAGGGTAGGTGTGGAATCTTGGGAATTACAGCAGACTCAGAAGAAATAACTCAGTTCATAAGTAGAAGAAAGTATATTCAATCCATATGAGAAATAACATTTTCTGTTTTGATGGTTTAAAATATCCTCTCTGGGTGCCTGCAGAATTGGAACCTCCTGTCTGGTGCTCCTGTGTCCTTGGGTTCCATGCAGATGGATTTCTTCCTGAGCTCCAGGGCAGGTATGAAAAGGATGATGCACACCACTGCTGCAGTAATGAAAGAGAGTATTCAGACTCTTTAAAAATCTGTTTTCTCCTTCAGCTTCTATGATTTAGACACTTTAATGGGTCTACCAGTTAAAAAACCCTAAATTTCAAAACATAGCTTAAAAAGAAAATGCAATTTGATCACATTAAGACCTGACATTTCTTGAGCACATGAAAACAAATGGTTCGACCCTTTGTTTTGTAAACCAGGCAGTGTCAGCTTTCTCCGTTATGACAAAAAGACAAAAGGCTCCAGGGCTAAAAAGAGAAGCAAAAGTGCTCAAAAGTCACTGATGGAAGAAAGAAAAGGGAATGAAGGAAAAAGGCTGTGACAAATAGCTCAGAGATTTCCTTCCCTGTTCTCCTAGTGTGTTGATTCTTTAAGGTCCTAATATCAATTTTGATAGTGCTGTTGCTTTTTTTGGTTGAAATAAAACCATCCTGAAAGTTTGGAGTGAAGTGTCCAGCCTTGATTGCATGAATCCTGGAACATTTAATTATTATAGTGCTTTTTTAGGATGTGATATTATAATATATTTGTCCACATATTCCCTTTCAACCCACTTGACCCCTTCAGATGAAGTACAGACCTGAGCATTGTCTAGCAAATGATGTTGCCAAGCTTGGCAGTGAAACACAGCTAAATCTGTAGGGCCAGGGACCAAATCCCAATTGGAAAGCTGTCCAATACCTCTGCAGTTTGGAACAGCATGTCTGTAAATATAAACGTAGTTCTTAAATGAAATGCCCATTCAGGACTGTGAATAGGCAGCCTAAAATAATAATAATTGAAAAAAGAAGGATTAATAAGTGTGAGTCCTTGTATATATCTTACCTAAAGATGGTAGCTCCAGCCAGTGCTGGCTGGCAGTGGCTGAGCACTGTGGGCTGATATGGAATGTTAAACGTGAGCAGTTGATCTGCTTCTGCAGAAAGGAAAGCTGCAGAAAGGAAAGATGAAGGTCTTACACTGTCCAATTCTAGCATGGCTCTTACACGTGTAAGGAATGAGAGCACAGCTTCTTTGACATCTGCAGTTCAGCATTGTTTTTGCAACTTCCATCTATATCTCCATGAAAGGCTTACACGTGCCTAGGGTGTCTTTGTAGGTCAATATAAAATTAATTAGGGGATTACAATGACACAATTCCCAAGCAAATTTTACAGTAAACTGCAGGAGAAAGCTTCACAGAGCACATATTTTTGTGGCTGAGAAGTACATCTGGATCCCACTAACACAGGTCTGGATCTCAGGGTGCAATCAAAGAGCAAATAGTGATAGAGATGAGAACTCTGCTTCAGGCTCAGAGTGCTGAGCATTAACTTTCACTGCCGAACAGAAACGTGAATAAATGGAAAAAACCTTGCAAGTGTCTGCTAGGCTTAGGTTTTAACAGACTGCTAAAAATTGTGCTTAGAGAAATTTCTTATTCATTTCAACAAAGCCATTAGAAGAAATCTAGATAAGACATGCTGCTTTATTTGTGTGTGTGTCTTTCAAAATTGTAGAAATGTCACTTCTAGTATTACAGGATGATTCACAACAGATGCTTTTTCTTTTTTCTTTTCCCAGTTAAAAGCAGAGCTCTAGGTAATAGGTGAATGAGCAACTCCATTTTCCCTGAGCCCCAGTGTTTCACTTCAGTGAACCACTGTGCTTTACATCTTTGTATTCCAGGAAAGATGTTGTTATGGAACATAACCATAATAATATAACTGGAAAAACATTTATTAAATTAGTTTTTACAGTGTTTTATACTAGCTGCAAGCTGTATTCTCTGCTTCCCACGCCAATGCTTATGCTTTCACTTCTAAGCCTTCATCTCATTCCAGTGCTGTCACCTCCAGACTGCTCCAGTGTTTCCTCTCTTTTAGGATGCTCTGACTCCTCCAGCCTTCAACTGTCCAGTGGTACAGCCCCAGGCAAAGTTGAATAGGTGTCAGGGAAAAATCTAATCAATTATTTTTCATTATTTTTACTGAGATTTACAGAATGAATGTGTTTGGGTAAAGAGAAGGAAACTGGGGCTGTATGGGAGGGCTCCTCTCTCCAACCCCGAAGCACAAAATGTTCTGTACTGTGTGTTTATTTAGTGCTGTGTAAGCTCCAACAGGCAGAGCTTGCTCTTCCAGCAATAGACCTTTCAGTGGAACTGCATTTCTGTGTGGACAGTCCTCTAGACTGCTATCAGAAGAAGTTCAGGTGTCTCTATCTGAAGATCAGGGCAGAGATGTGAGGAACTTCTGGAAGGCATTTTGGTTGTGCAAGCTCCTGGAATGTGTGAGATGCACACTGTCAGCTATCTGCCTCAGGAAGGGCACAATGTGTGCATGTGTGGTGCATGCACCACACCATCCAAGCGTGGTGCATCCTCAGGCTCTTTGGTTTTCTCCAGACTAGTAGCCTGCTCATGCAGTGGTTATGGTGACATATGATTTGGTGACATGGTAGTGGGTGAACCATGGGGAAGGGTGCAGCTGAGATAAGTATCCCTAGGACTTTGTTGAAGTGACAGGAGGAGGCACAAAGATCTACAGAAGGTCTCTGTACCACTCTGCTCCAGTCCCTTTTGCCAGATGTCTGACAACTGCACACTACTGTGCCCCAACACCATGGTCACAGGAAACTAGCAATAGAATGGGAAAAAATGGCTTTAAATTGTACCAGAGGAGGTTCAGGTTGGATATTAGAAAGGAAACCTCTTCTCAGAAAGACCGATTTTGGAATAGTCTGCCAAGGGGAGGGGTGGAGTCATCATCGCTGGGGGTGTTCGAGAACTGTGGAGGTGTGGCACTGATGGACGTGGTTGGTGGGGATGGGTGGATGGTTGGACAAGATGATTTTGGTGGTCTTTTCCAATGTTAATGATTCTAAGATTCTATGATAGGCGCTGAAAGGGTCACCAAGCAGGCATCTGCTCTGTGAGGCCACCACAAGGACCTGGAGGTATCTTTCCAATGGTTGTTGACTGGCTTAGTATTCTATTATAATTTCTTTGGAGAAATTTAAGATCGGATTTGGTTCTATTTCAGTTTCTGGACTATGTAATTTTTAATAGTAATAGTATTTGTGGCATTTCTAATCAACAATTTCCTGAAGCAACAAAATTTAAAGAAAATTAAATGCAAACACTGCTGTATTTGGAGACCCTGGGTGGGATTTCTGCAGAGCAAACATGATCTTTCTGTATTTATAGTTACACAATGTATTGATATAGTTTAAATGTATTGATGTAGTCCAGAAGACAAGAATTTGATCATTCCCAATGCCTCTAGTTGGCAGTGTTGCATTACTAATAGCTAAAGGACAACTTTTTGTTTTGTCCAGTGCTAAGTTCAGAATACAAATCATTTAGATATACAATTCATTACACATATATTTCAAAAAGCTTGGAAAAACAGTTAAAATCAATTTTGGAAAATGAGATTATTATTTTTTTTTAATAAATAACTTTAATTTTGTAATTTATGTGCATATAAAGTAATTTGAGAAGGGACGGGGTAAAAACCCAGACCAGATTTTAAGGAAGAGAGCCAGGAAATTCAGCATGTGTTTTGGAAGATATTGAGAGCTCAGAAATATTCAATGAAACTTTCTGACTGCCACAAGAAATGAAAAGCGGCTGCACTCCCCTCCAGTCAGAGTATCCCAATAAAGACTTCACAAACAACAACGCTCTCCAGAAACACATTGCACTACTTTGGTGCAGCTGTGAGAGTGAGTCAACCAGGCATCTGTTGAAAGAGAAGCTTGTTTGCTGCAATGTTTTTGTGATGTTTTCCCGCAGTGGCATCACTGTATCTGCTTTAAAATGTGATATCGTATAACAATTTGAAGACACCGTATGCTGTAAAAAAGAGTGTTTACAGTATCTTTTAGTGTTTCAGTTTTCTGTACAGGTGTTCCTTTAACATTTATTGTAATAGGGGGTTTATCCCAGTGCTTGCTTCCACTGTGGACTGACGCAAGAGGGCATGAGAGTGACTCAGTATCTCTCATCTTTTGTCTCCTTCTTACTCTCTGTTCTTCAGCCAAACCTTGATCCTGCAAGTTTCTGAGCCGTTGGCCCTTTTCCAGCACAGCACTTGATGCATATTTAACTTCAGGCACATTAGCAACACTATTGATGTATATAGGACAACTCATATGCTTAAAGTTAAGCATGTTCTCAAGTGTTTATACTGGATCAGAGAATATGGGATGGAGCTTGCTGGCATGTCTCCAGGAAGGCTTCTCCTGAAGAAGCCAGACAAGTTTCTCTTCTGCTGGGGACCTGTCTATGTGCAATGGTGTTTATCCCCAACATCCAGTTACTAAGAAAGAGCTCTTGCTGATCATTCTTTATGGACTGCAAAGACCAATAGAAAGTTTTCATGTCTTCCGAGTGGATTTGCAGTCTGAGGCCCCTGCAATACTCTCTTTGGTGGTGCTCATCTATTATGCTAATTGGGAGCTCAATCACTACAGTTGATCCATGGAGCTGTCATTCCGTCATCATCAATCTATTGTTGATGATGAGCAACATGGAACGTTTTTCATTCAGTCTAAAAAATACAAGTGACATTCCATATTTGTAGAATACAAAGTGGCTTTCACATCTATTATCCCTTATAATATGTGTCAATATGCAGAATATTCAGAAAACTTGAACTGGAAATTAAAAAAAAAAAAAAACAAAAACAAAAAACAAAAACCATCAAAACCTTTATGGAATACTATAGCCTCCTTTTATTTCATTTCACACCAAAGTTGCAGGATAAAGACAGTATTATCTAATTAAAAGCAATTTCACTTAGAGTAAAGTGACAGAACAGAAGGAGAGACGTGAAAGATGGGAGTAACTTGAAATGTTGATAGGTACACCGGGTATTCTTTTTCTCCATGACCATAAAGTAACAGTTCACATCCAGTATTGGGGTGTATTTTTTACCTGCCCCAATGTAATTCTTTGCTATTCTGTTGTAATATTTATAGCACACATAGAAGATACAGGAATATCTTTACTTTCAGATTAGTTTCTAGCTGTAGTATTTTCTTCCTGAGGATTTTTAAAGTCCAGAATTAATAGGAGACAAACAGAAACATAGGTGTGAGTCATCAATTACTATCCGCCATCCCTGTAGGCAGCTGCACTGTGATATTCTGCTTACAGGTGTACTAAACTATCACAAAGTTACTTAAGTATTTTGTCCCATTCTTATTTTAAAAAACTGCCTTTTAAACTCTCTCCTTTGAGAAAAACTCTTGTTTAGCTAGCGTAGACTTACCTTTGAGAAATTCTTATCAAGTGCTTTTCTCCTTAACATTTCTGCAGTGATATCATGTCTCGTTTTAGCCTTCTTTCTTCTGGACTGAACAAAGACGGGTCTTTTAACTTCTCATTGTAAGAAAATTTCTGTATCCATCAAACCTATTGTCCTTTTCTACATCTGTTCTAGCAGGAATTCAACTTTCATGAACAGTGCACATCAGTATTACAATTATGATCCTATTAATGACTATGACTTGAAATATGTTGTCATATACCTCTGAGTGTCATATCCTCTTTGAGGGTTCTTCTGTATGTCTTACTAATGGTCATAGTATGATCACTCCTGTGGCTGATCATGAGTATACACCTGCATCTTTATCTTCCAGGACAAACTCTGAGACAAAATATCTGCCATCACTGCTAGCAGAAATAATTTTTTATCAGAATGCTTTTTCCATCTTCGAAAATCTTTGTAAGACCAATGGGCTAACCAGTGCTGTAAGGGAAACTAACCACTTGTGTTTCTCCCTGTAAGAGTATTCATTCAGTATACACCTAGCCTGAAGATGTCAGTCTACTCAAAGATGCTCCTTTATGCAATGAGGATGAAAATAGATGAATTCAAACATATAGGTTAAGTCTATCACCATCTGGAGGAACCAGATGGGACTCGGATGAGAGGTGTCAAATGAGGAGACTGTAACAGTTTGGCTCCCACCAACTGATCCCATTAGGTACCCATACAGTCCCTTCTTTGAAAGATCTCATTATATCTGCATTCTTCTTTAGGATGTACGACAAAATAAATGATGTTAGATCTCTAATCTTAACAGACCTCAAGACCCAAGACTGGGATATGTTAAACACTAAAGTCTGTGCTGCTGATACTCATTAACTTTAATGAGTCTATTATGATCCATAGCTATCGGCACACACCTGTTTAACTGATATTCTGATGACAGTAGTTTACAAGGCCTTTATAACAGCTTCCAGATGTGTACACTCTCATTAATATGTATATATTTTGAAAATAAAGGATGATCCTTAGATTGACATTGTGGAGTGTTTTGGAAAGCCAGTATAACTTGGCAGTTCTGCATTATCAGTGTTGGTGGTGTTGTACAAAAGATGGTGTAAGATATTGCAGGGACTATCTTTTCCCCTTTCTTTAATAATAAGTTTGTTATTCTTGCACATGCACACATATTGCTGCAACTGGGATTTGGCTGAAGAATTATGGTATAGAGTTTAAAGATGTATGTCATGCGGTGAGTTGCAGCAACCTTGGGGCTCTGCTCAGGTTCTGCACCTCTAAAGCACTTCTAAGGGAGATTCCTTAGACTCACTGTAAACACCTTATTTTGCAAGGACTGCAAGTATGTTGCTAATCAGAAAGAAGCTTTTGGGAAAATGCATGATCCCAAAATATATGGGGAAACAGATCATTGGAAAGCATGTAGTCTTGTAATTACCTTATGTACCAATGTTACCCAATATTTTGGGACTGTTTTCCACACCTTTCTTTCATTCCAACAACAACAGCAACAGCAAAAAAAAGAGCAAAATCTGTATTCCATTGTTCTCATAAAGAACTATCCTTTTTCTGTTGATGGTGCTGTAATGTCACCTGCAGCTGTCTTTTTCTTTGTAGATAAGATAGTATGTATGAAACAATGAATTGGCTAATCTTTTGACCATCTCACCCAGGAAATTTCCTAATTGTTTCAATAGCAATAAAACCATACAATTGTTTTTAAAATTTGCTTTCTGTCAAGTTTTTCCTAAAGGATGACAAATTCTTATTTTAACTATAGTAATTCAGAATATTATATAAAACCCATTCTCATGTTGACCAAAAAAAACAGCAGAACTGGCTGAAGGTTTTTGTGTTGGTTTGATTTTGTATGTTTGTTTTTTTTCACTTTGGGAAGACCATAACTGACAGAGAAGAGAATAATTTTGATAAGAAGTTGGGTTTAGTTGGCAGTTGGGCTGGCATTTAGAGCAATGTGAGAAGAGTTTTTTACTTATGAACTGAGAAAACTGTTCCAAGTTTGTTGTTTGAGAGGTGTAGTGCTCTCTCACGTTCCTTGAGGGATGAGGATAGGGATAATTACACAGTTTGCATCAATGCTTGTAATATTTTAGTGCTGAGATTCATAAGAAGAATCAAAAGTAGAAAGGAACCTAAAAGCTATCTCTTGGTTTAATTCAGCAGTTCACAATTAAATATTTAAAACTAAAGCCTATAAGTTTATATCTACAAAAATAATATTTTCACAACCAAGTCCTAAAGGAAGGAAAAGTTCTTGGGCGTGAGAAGAACCAAACTGTTTTTCTCTTTTGACACAATTTGTAAATAAGTTTTAAAAATACCTTTGATATACTTGTATATCTTCGGTACTCATAGAACCATCAGGAAAAATGGGATTTGGAAATATCTATACCAAAATTTATTCCAGAGCTGAATCTCAAAAGCATTTTTAACCTGCCAAAGGATGGGAAAACTTGGGAAAAATTGTCCCAGCAGGCATAATCAAAACTTGTAGACTAACTGTGCTGAGACAAATGGCATTGCAAGTGCATAAACATAGGTATTAAACAAAGAGCTAACTATCTAAGACTATTCTAAGCACTCGGTATACATATTTGTGTAACTATACTTATCTTTCTAGGAATCTTTGCTTCTGTTCCACTGCTTTTTGATTCTGACTCCTGCATTTTATCAAGATACTGTACATAATGTCTTCGATGAGTGGTGTGTCTGGTGTGTATTAATTGGTGCAATAACAACGATGTAACTTGATCTCTAATTTCTTAATCATTACACCCAACAAACAGTATTTTACAAATCACTGAGGAATTTTATTAATGAAAAATAAACAAGGGAGCATTTGAACAGTTATAGCATGATGAAAACAGCACTAGAAATAAGAGGTGAAAGTAGAAAAATGTCTGATACCTCAAGCCAAGTATGACATTACATAGTGCTTCACTGCCAGAGTTCCAGACACTCCTAAATAATGCAGAAAATAAATTCATGATATATAACGTAGACTTCAAACAACAGAACTCTTATGTTTCTTCACAAATTGAAGTAATTCATCCTGAACATAACTAGTTGTCCTGACTCAGGATATCTAATCCAAAATGCACTAAAAAAGAAGTCAGAAATACAAAAAGCTTTCTATATGCTCTCCTAGGTGTCACATTATTTTATGTGCAACACTTTTCTAACTCAACAGCTGTTTGTGATGCCGCAGTACCAAAACATAACATGAAATTAGTGTTCTCCAGTCTCTAGCCATGTCCTGTTTCTTTCAGTATGAGTTTCGTCCTACACCGGTGAAGTCAACTGTGACATGGAGAAGGCCTTAAGCTGGTGATTGATGAAGTACACATAGTACTTACATTTTGCTCCACATCACGAGTATTGGTATAAACCATTGCAGAGCTTGTGGTATAAGGAAAGGACATGTGATGCAATTAATTGCACAACAGGCAAAGATTAGGCTCCACATTTCCTTTGCCACTGGGCATGATGAGGAGGGAGAGTATTTTTTATTATGAATCCTGAAAGACAGCTGTATAAACTTGTGTGATAAAGAATAAAATAAAAACTTTTGTATTTTTTTTTTAAGCTACTTATGATCTTTAAACTAGGTTACTTATGATCAACTTCTATTAAAAAATGAATTTAAAAAATCATGTTGCTTGCTTTCAACTCCTTATTCTATTCCCTTTCAGGATTTGTTTCAATACATTTTATCACATTTACTTCACATGCTTATACTGCCTGACATCGGGAAAACATTTCTGAGTCTTTGACTTAAGTATTTTGCTTTCCAGTAATTTGTTAAGATTGACATTTTTTGTCTTTCAGTTTGACTACTGATCAGTAATCCACAGTCATTCCTGTTGATATCTCTGAATATATATTGTATAATATTGACTTGAATACCTTCCTCTGTGTTTGACTGAGCTATACTTTCTCTGACTGTTATAATGTCCATTGGTCATACTCACAGTGTGTCTTCGGAGCTGCATTTCCCTTTGCTTTTGAACTATCATTTTTATATATGACTTTGGGAAGCCTCATTTCTGTGTTTGATATCACAGCAGTTTTGGTGTGTTTGTACTCTTGGGAAATGTAGCATAGCATGTTAAAATGATACACTCTATCAGTTCTAGTTATATGTATTTATTACTTATAGTGCTATGTCCATCAGAGCTTTCTCTGACACAGACATGTAAAGTCCACTTCAGCTTCCATAGAACATTTTAATGTAGTCCAGTTGCAGGACGTGCAAAGAGGTGACTACTGGAAAGGTGAAAAAAATCATCAGCAGTGTTTTTGTTATTTCTGTGATTAACATAAACAAATGAACAGTAATATAAGTTTTTCATGTTTTTAACTGTCACAAGTTTTTAATTGCTTTGTTACTTATCATGTGAAAGCTTCAATTTGCACTGTTGTAGGTTGTGCTAGAAACACTTCTTTCAATAGAAACAGTATAAAGAGATGAGCTTCTAGAAGACAATGAAGGTGATGAACAATGTAAGAAGACAAAAGTACAATCCCTTGCATTGATGAGGTGGAGATTAATTAGCAAAAAAAAAAAGCAAGAAATCTCTGAAAAAATTATTACCTTAATCTGGAATTCTGATGTGTAGCTTGTTGTGTCTCTCCAGAGCTAGCAGCATACTTCCTACCGCAAAAAAATAAGTTGTTTGAAACTTTTTATAATAGTTTTTGCTTCATTCGTCTTCAGTTCGTAGAACAGGATGTGCAAGAGAAGCGGGACAGACCACTGCCTGTATCAACCAAACTACTTTTACCACAACGAGACCTAAATCTTTTTTCGCAGATTAATGAAGCGTAGATATATCTAAAAATGTCTAGACATGACTTCCTTTTCAGAACTTTTGCAGTATTGTGATACAAAGTAAAATTTTGATATACTTTTTAAAAATTCCATACTTCAGAAAAGGAAGGAAAATTTAAACTTTTAATTGAAGTGTTTAAAGTTTGAGTTGCTGTGTTAAAAGGAATCAATTATTGGCAGTTCTCCTACATTGTTTCCACACTTGCCCACCTCGTATTGTAGCTGCTTAATGTATTTGTTCATAAGGGAGAACTGCTTTAAGACACGTACCTAAGAAGAGGCTTACCTCCTGTGGGACACATTTTGGTGTAATTGAAAACACCTTGAATTATGGAAGGGTGGGAAAGAAAATTTTGGAAATAGGCCATGAGGAAGTCTGCTTTTTGGGTTCTTCAAGTAATGTGGGTAGTAAAGTCAAGTAAAGTCTATGGTGGGTCTATGGAGATTACACATTTGAGCAAACAAGACCTTCTTTATTCATGGATTCCCTTGGTTATGCTATATATAGGGAAGAGAGTTTTACTTCCTTTATTACCACCTCACCAGCAAGCTTTGAAGAGGAACTCAGCTCAGTTTTATAGAAGGCATTTAAATTCATGATTTGACATGAGTTAAATAATACAAATCCATGCCTGCCTCACAGATTTGGTTTATATCATGTACCACAGCACTATTCTAATCTCCAAATAACTGTTGCTTTTGAAAATGGTAGCTTACTTAAAACAAAAAAGCAAAAAGTAAGCAAAAAAACACCACAAAAATCTTGTTTTGTACATAGCCATCTGCAAGGCTTCCTGCTTACATTTTCCTTAAATTCTTGGCTAAACAACAGAAAACAATAACCTCATCCAAATTCTTGTCCTTGAGAGCTTTTCGACAGGCTTTAGGTGTTGCCTTTGGCTATGGTGAAACAACATCTATTAATGCTTACCTTTGCTAGGAATGTTGACAGTACATAACAGTAGATCTTGTGCAGCTTTGGCCATAATGGTCAACGAAACAGCCAAGTAAAACAATCCAGTACAAACATATTCCTCACAAGACTTCCATCCTTTCAGTGATAGCCTGTGTATCCGAAGTAATTCTTTCTATGAAGTGCTGTTTTGTGTATGCAACCTGTTCTTTTCCTTTTGAGACTTACACATATAGGAAGTTTCAGTAATTGTGAAGCCTGGCTGTTGATGAGTAATGTGACTAAAGCAGCTGCCTTTTAAGTAAGAGGTTACGATTGAAAAAGCATCTTCTTAAAGCAAGTAATTGAAACTATCTGACCTTATACTAGAAAGTTACACGAGCATATAGGATTTTGTAGGTGTATGGGAACTGTTAGGTCACGGCCTGAACCACTGATTGATCACCTGAGGCGAGGACTGAGCCAGCCATGGGAGCACAGGTGAAGGCAATTCACCTGTGTGACCGGAGGGGTGGAGCCTGGCTGCACCTCTCCTAGACCCATTTAAGGGCTTACTGGTACTAGGCAGGGTTTCTTTCTGGAGGTCCCTCCTTTTGGAGTTTTCCACAATGTGCGTGGGACGTGGGTGAGTATTTCATTTTTATTGTCTCTTTCCACTACAGTAATCTGTCTATTTATCTATGAATCTGTAAATGCTATCCGAACTCCACCACTCTTCTAACTGTATGTTTGTTAATTGTACAGTAGGAAACATGAGGGGATGGCAGAAAATATTTTCAGATGTGGTTATGGACTTCTGATTGTATTTAGAGCTCACAGAGTTCCTGCGTATAGAAAACAAGCACATTTTTCCACATGTTTCTGTGTAAATGGAAAGTATAATGGATTTTACATCTTTTTCAAGCAACATTATTCAGGAAATATAATGCTACTATGTTGAGTAACTGTGGAGAATTGTAGTTAACACCAGTATAAGATCCACTGATTCATTTGAGCTCAAGATCTGTGTCCTAAGCTCCAGTGCTTACTTTAAGAGATAACAGAAACCTTGTGCTAGCCAGTAGCTCTGTGTTAGTTTAAATAGAGTGTTATTTTGCCCCAAATTAAATTAAGGATTGTTAGAGTGCTAAGGAGGGGAAGAAATGAAAGAGTGACAGATAAAAGAAATAAAGGATGTAATGGACAGCAGTTAGCTGGGTAACTGTCCTGATGATTTGGTAGTAAAAGAAAAGATGAGTGCAAATGTGTAACTGGTGTATGGTGTATAGCAATACTGGGTAAAAAGGCACAAATCAAAGATTTGTTCTGTGTTTGATTGTTATTTGAACCTCTGTATACATTTTGTGTCTGTGTAATGCTAGGAGCTAGCGCAGTTGAAATAGACTAATTTATGCAGGCCATAGCAGTGGGTGATATGCCTGACATTAAGTACAGTCACTTTTGACTTTCCAACATGGGTAACCAGGTAGATATTTCTTACTTGGTTTACTAGCCTCAAAGTGTGAGGCTATAACTCAAGCTCTTAGTTCTTACTGTGAGACTTACTCTGCTGAGTGAACTTAAAAACACTGCAAGTTGAAAGAGTAACATCTTGAATGTGGTAAAGTAGCATGGAATCTGCCTGTTCTGCTTAACCTGTCTTCCTTGGTTATAACACTGCAGACTGACAGTTTCCCAGCACTCATCTCTGTTCAGGAGCTCTGTTACAGAGGCCTGACAGCAGAGAGCCAAGAAAATGTGTGCAGCAGTAGTTAGCAAAAACAAAAAAGATACTTGAATGCAGAAAATTGTGGCTATGGAAAAAAAACAGGGAAAGTGTTATGGACTTAAGTAACATCGATTTGTGCGCTGACATGCAGTAAATCTCTTCTTAAGGCTCAAAGATTTTGCTAATTAAAACACATTTGAAGGGGGAAAAAAAGCAGATGGACTGTTACTCCAGACTTCAGTAATGCTAAACATAAGGCTGAAGGCTGTTATTGACAGAACAGCAGAATAATGGGAAATATGTGAAACTCTGTAAGAATCAACAGAAGAAAGGAAAAAATGATGTTACTGATGCATTTATTAATACATAGTCTTACTGTTAAGTCTGGCAGTGACTGAGAAGAGGGCTGTATGATTGAAATATCTTTTGTATATGCACTCATAGTTTAGCTGAAGATTTGAGACATCAGTGCAACCTAAATGATAGTAGCAACAGGACAGAATTGTGGTAGGTTGATTCTGACCAGCAGTCCAACATTACCCAGATGCTCCTGCGTAGCAGAAAGAGAGAAAATAGGTGTAAATCTTGTGAATTAATTACAAGAAGATGACTTCAAAATACCGTGGACAATACAGGCTTGAAATGGGGAAAATGAATTTACTTCAGTTAAAAAAGATAGTGAAAAGGAAAAATTAAAATGCCTTTTGTTGGTTCCTTCCTTATTCTTATGTGGAAGCTTATTAAGGTGATCTTCCAGGTGTTATGGTTGACAATGGAGATTTGCTGTATTTTAATGTTCTTCAGAAAACTGAATGGACAGATGAGGGAAGAATCATGAAAAAGAACTGCAGATCATCATGAAGACCATATGTGGTCCCAATATACCCTGAGCTGTCCAAGAAACAGATTGTTTTCTGTTTCAGTTCAGCATGTATTTGAAACTTATCAGTTCTGCCAGCATATTTTAAGACTCTCTGAAAATTTTTCTTAGATTCCATTCAGTACCATTTTTGTGTTTCTTTAGTAAGTGTGTGCAAGATCAAAAAAGACAAAGGAAAAAAGTTATTTGCTGGGACAACCAAGAAAGTGAAAGAACTGTCCAAGCTGCTGATCTCTGTGTTAATTCATCCCTATAGTATTCCAGATGGGCCTGTTCCCTTGTGTGACCATTGTGATGCCTTCTTGAGCCTTCTGCCCTCTTATGATGCCTCCTACTTATTTTTTTTTTTCCATTGAAAAAGACAGAAAGGAGGTTTAAAAGTTTTAGGAATTAGTGAAATGAAAAACATGTTATTTATGTTCAGTTTGCTTCACCAAGGAGAGAAAAGTAGGTAAATGAGAACAAATGGTCTCATGAGAACTTCACTTTTTTAAAAAAAGCTAGTTTTTCTTAAAAAAGAAAGAAAAGAATTACAGATGTTTAAAATTGTGCTTTAGTTGATTTTTAAAGAATCTTCTCTAGCCAACTGGGAGTTTTCCCACTGATTTCACTGATTTTTGGATGGGGTCTCTCGTGAGCTAATGATGTGTTGTTGATTTGGTGTTAGTTTAAAGGGAAGCCAGGATGTTCTGAAACTTTTCCTTAGGCTCATCCTCTGCTAAATTTTGTTTCTGCCTTTCTTAGAATGTATGTATGACATCAAAAGGGACAAGGGAGAAATGAGTATGAGTCTACATTTCCCTTTCCCAGAACTTGCATGGTAACTTGATTTGTTGTCTGTTGTTTTAATGTGTAGCAGGCCAGTGTCCACGTTGCTTTCAAGATGGAAATGGAAATTTTCTTTATTCTATAGAAAGTGTTTTCACGGCAGGATCCTTTGAACGTTTTCCTTTCCAGACTAATAGAGAATACAAAAAAGGCCATGGGATACCATTAGAAAACCTGATTTCATAACATCTTGAAAAGAAGGCTGTCTTCTTTTTAATCAGTTTTCTAGGGATCCTGCTGAGGACCCCTCCTGACAGTTTGTCAGCTTGTCAAAAGTAAATTTTCTCTTGCCTTTGCTTCGATGAAGATAGAGCCTGTTTTACAGATGGTTTGTTTTTTAAAAAAAAAAAAGAAAAAAGAGTAGGAACCCAGAAAGAGATGATTATTCATGAATGACATTTCTAGTTTCTGTGGATTTTCTTGAACAGAGGAGGGACTTTCTCATTTGGCTCTAATGAGAGGAAAGGCTCTTTTTGTATCTGTCTCATCTCCTGGGAGTGTGTACACTCCCAATTTAAAGTAATTTTTCAAAATTTTTTTAAAATCCAAAATGCATTTTACTTGTTTTCATGTAACCAGGTTCTAGATACTGATTGGAGCTAAATACAAAAACAATTGCACTTAGCATCTCATAAACCTTTCATAATAACCTGCAGAAGCACGTTGTTTTAGTGATATCATTTCTTTAGGTTAATCTGTGTTGGGTGTGAAGCATTAGGTCACACTGTGTGTTTATTTTCGAGCCCAGGAGGTGCGTGGGAGGAAGTCTTCCTATCTGGGGCTCAATTAAGTAGACGTGTTGTCCTGGCAAAATGGGCAGCATGAGTCACAGGTGAGAAATTGTTGTGGTACTGAGGAATTTGATTGTAGCCACTGTCAGTGTTACCTCTTTCAGGAGACTTCCTCTACCCATGCTGTACTGTTCGTATCTGACTCAACCCCACTCAGACAGATCCAAGGAGGCTGTTGATCTAAAGGAAAGAACACTTTACATTTCTAGGGGTGCGCAGCTCTCAGCAAGTAGTGGATCTCTTTTCTACTTCAAGTGTGCAGCCAAATTAGAGCAGCAGGAAGTGGATCAATTAAGTAAGGCTGTAACTTTTGGGCTTTGATTGTATGTTGCATTGACAACAAACGAGCTGCATTTGGAGCAGCCAGGGGGGTTCTTGTAGCCAGAGCAGCTTCTCTGTCAGTGAGAGTGGGCCTCCTCTTCTGCCTCACTGAAAATTCTAGCTTCTTTCAGCATACCGTCCACAAATGGGTTGAGGATGTTCTAACACTGGATGATGAGTAAGTGACTCCCCCTTTTCTCCTTCCTTTAAAGGAAATGCAGTCTTCAACATTAAATGACTCAATGACAGCTACACAAAGGGGAATTTCCTTACTTTCTTTTGTTCAAGGAACCCAGAGAAGTCGTGAAAAACCTTGCTTACCTAGCAGACCCAGCAGAGTCTTGAGAGTTTCCAGCAAGTAGTTTGAAAATTATAGGCAGTAGTGGTAAAGTTTACTGAAGAACCGTGGGAAAAATGGATACAGTCCTATGTATCTAAAACACTTTGAAAGAAAACCACAGTGACACCATTGCTGCTAATTTTGAAGGGAGACTCAGGCAGAACAAAAGAGAAATGGCTACTTCTCCATTTAAAGACTGTGATTCATTTAACATTTCTTTTCTGCCTTGTCCTTATATAATCCCAATGTCTTTCTTAAGGAAATTGATTCTTCCTTAAACACAGCTCCACTCAATAATTTGCTGTGTCCACTAAACTGTGAATTTATTTTGGTCTAGTTGCTGAACTCAAGATATCTAAAATGTTTTGTTCTCCTCATTTAAAATATTCATTTGCTACATAAAGAATCTGTAGGCTTCAATTTGTGAAGTATACTCCTTGGTGACAAAAAGCATACATGTTGTGCTAAATGGTGCTCTGCCATTTGTATTTGATGAAAACAGGTCAGAACAGTTTTTAAGGAAGAGGATATAGCTGAGAAATGAAGGAATCATGGGCTACATTATCTCTGTGAGAAAGAAGACTTTCATCACTTCCAAAGCCAGCTTCCTACAGCATGTGTGATCAGCACCTGCCAAACACATGGAGCATGCATAAAGGAAGAGCTTTTTTTAGTATTTAGTGAATAAGCCATTTGTGAAAGGAGACACAGCAAGAAAGACGTGGCAAAGGCAATGACATGGCAAATGTCCCTATTCCTCCAGTGTACTTAAACCATAAAGAATGCTTTTTGCTGCTATGGCACAGAGATGCATTTTACTTCACCTGTCTGTGCTAACCAGGTAACTGGCATGTTCCCAGGCTTTAAGGAAATTGAGCTGCAAGAGGTTGGACTCTGCCCACAACTGTGTTTCTCGTAAATTACTGTATTCCTAACAAATGCAGTTCACTTCTGGCATGAGACAAATACATATCAGTAACCTAAAGTTGGATATTGCAGCATTTGGTTTAAAATTAAACATTAAAAAGTATGTTCAAGACTGGTAAAGCACGCTATCCACTTTTTTGTTTGTTTGAATGAATATTTTTTAATGTTTTTAAAACAACAAAAATATATTTACTCTGTTCACAAGATAATTTCTCTGGACTAACAGTGTGACTGTGCATTAAGCTCATTAGCATGGATGCAGTGATCAGCGGAGCTGAATTCTAGCTTTGCTGCTGGTAGTTCCCAAGAGCTCCTATCTCCAGTAGCCTGACCAGGGTGCTCTGTAACTTTCCCAGTAAACATCCGAGACTGGGTGCTCTGAGTTATGCTTAGTAAAAGATGTAGCCAGCAGAGGGCAACGGAGGTCAGATCTTGGTGCGATTGCATAGAACTGTCCCAGAGTGGTAGAAAATGTAGAGCAAAAAGGTCGAACAAAAGCATGTTGTGAACTGTTGCTATAGGTCCACTTCTATTAATTACTTGAGACCTGAATGAACCCTTGTGGTCATGAGATCTATAAACCTCCTTTTTAACAGCTGTATTAAACAATGTAATTCCTTATTTATGACAAAATAGTTAAATAACCTTTTCAGCAGGGGGATAAACCCTAATTAAAATGATGCTCTCCTAAAATAGGACAAAAAGCTTAAGCCAATGGCCAATAAAACTGTAACTCTTCCTATAAATCCTGTTTTATTGGTCTGTTCTGGAGAGTAGTTGTTTTGTTTAACTTGATAAACAGGTCATTTTTTCCCAAGATAATTAGGTGCCTGAAAGAGAGGGAGGACTGGAGAAGTCAGCTCATGCTCAGTTCACAGAAGAAAAGCTGCTTTTTTTTTTTCAGTCAGATGCAAATCTTTTTCAACACAGATTCTATCCAATGTGCTGGAAATAATGTGAGCTTACGGTAGAGAACAAAATTTTTTAACTTGGATGACATATGCTAGGGGACATAACTCATATCTATGCACTCAGGCAAGCAGTTGGTGCCAAGAAAGAGCAAGATGCATGCGTTATTCACCTCTAACAATATGGATGACCTCTTTTTGAGTCTAATTGTTGCTCTGTGTGGCAAATACTTTAAAACTGATCTCTTGGCATTGCTGTGTTAACCACTGAACAGCTTAATAGCAGGAAATGCCTGGAGTTTTAGTGGGAAATTGTATTTATTTATTCTGTGGAAGAGCCTGAAGGAGCCCTTCAGCACTGGGGCCGTGTTGTAGCTCTGTTGTACTGCACAGGAAGGCTCCTGTGCACAGTAGATCTCGGTTTTACTGCTACATGTCACCCCCACTCAATGATCTAGGGCATGTCAACTGATTTTTCTTTTGTTGAGCTTCCTATTTCAAAACTGCACTAGTAATTCTGCTTTTCCATAGCAGCTATAATTTACTGTATAGAAGCTAGATTGTATTTTGATGTAGGATAGGAGAGAAAAAAATTATCTCTATTTTATGATTTTTTTTAAGTCCTAAAGAAAAATGCTGGGGTATTTCTCTGAGAATTGCTGGGGTACTTGACTAGACCCCAGAATTTCAGCAGAAGGCTGGCAGCTGTTTGTTGGTGCAGTTCCTGCCTAACCACTGAGGGACTGAGCCTGGTATGGAAGCTATGAAAGTTATAATGATGGCACAGGCTTGGAGTGCTCAGGAGAAAGAGAAGCACGGTCCCAGAGGAAGTGGAAGGGTGAGGGACCCACCTGTGTGCCTAGAGAAGCTTCCTGGGAGGGGACAGACAGCTGGTGGTAAGTGCTGAGTGTTCCTGGCCGTTAGTACCATCATTACAGCTAAAGTTCTCAAGCCTGTGCTTAATTCAGAAAAAACTCAGGACATGTTACACAGTGTCAGAGCCAATAAGGAGACGTTAATAAGTACCTGTTTGCCTATGAGGCAACTGCTGCTGCTGAGCTTTTATGATGTCTTGTCAGCTAACAGTGAAGAGCCCAGCTGGCGCCACTGGGACGTGAGGTGGGACCTGCAAATATTTGACTTGGTGCTGATGGGTGAGATTTCAGCCATGGCACTCTGGTCCCTACCAGGTGAATCATGGTGGAGGTAGCAGGAGTACTTGAACCCCGGTGATCCCTGTTTAATAGTGGCTGACTTTTGACTTTCACCGCTGTGTCTGACTGGGTGCCAGGCAGCCTAATGGAGGGTGTGAGCACAGTTGGGTGACCATCACTCAGAACTCCATGCCCATGATGGGTGGAGGAAGTGCAATCAGTGAGCACAGGAGCTGTAGGCAAGTGCCAAATAAATCATATGCGTAGACTTTAAATATTGTATTATTTCTTTTAGGCCAAGGGAGTCCCGTCAATACTTCCATCCTGTGTGTTCCACCTGTATGACAAAGGGAACAGAAATGAAGATAGAGAAAACAACTGAAGGCATGTCAATATTTGCCTTTGTTTCAACAACCATTATAAAGCATTTGTGAGAGTGCAACTGAAGTGCAATCACAGAATGGCTCTGTTTTGAGCTCTGTGACTGCTTCCTTGAGAGCAAAGAGAAGCTGCGCCCCCAGGGACGGTGTCCCAGGAGGAGACCACAGAAGGGTGACAGTGTGTTCCCTGGCATGGGGGCTCATTTTATCTTTTTTTTCCCAAATACAGACCCCCAGGTGTGCGGTGGAGGGCAGCCTGCTTCTACTTCCCTTCTTCCAGGGCTGGTTCTCTCCTGAGTCATCAGGGCCAGCTGAGGATTTGATAAACATAAGGTTGCCCCAGTTAGCTGCAGCGCAGTGTTTTAATGGAGTCAGAGCACTGTAATGCAGCAGCACTCTGCCTGGCTGATGTACTCCGCCAGTGCAGATTAATTGAAATCAGTGAGCACAAGAGTTGCAGGCAAACTGCAAATAAATCATATTCAGAAGCTTTAAATATTTCATTTAGAGGCTAAAGGAGCTTGGTAATTCAGTCTCTTACGTCCCAGTCACAGCAGAGACTTGCCTGGCTACTCCTACCTCTTTGAGGACCAATTGTAGACCTTAAAGAAAATCCCTGATATTCATTGCTATCCACTCGGTTGTTCAAAATGAAAATTCCTCACTCCTTGCCCTTTAAATTAATCATCAGGGGATTTTCTTTCACTTTCCTGGCTTGAACTGTATGAGGAAGAAGAAAATGCTGATTTTTTTATTTTCTTTTCTTTTTCCCTTAGCTGTTTGTGTATTAGAGCAAAGATGAAAGCACTCCTCAAGGGAGGGCCAACTTTCCATAGTGTACCTCCCCTCAGACCTGTTTCTTTCATGGTGGCTGTCATCTGGAGTTGAGTATACCTTAGGAATCAGAGCTGGAAGTTCTCTCCGGTGCACATTTCATAATTCTGTTGCAGTTAAGTGATGAACAAAAGCTTGAAATCTTGTGAATTTATGAGAAAAGTGTTGAAAGCATTGGAAAGCATATTCAGAAGAAAGTGAAAGTTTGATATTTTCAAGAAAAGTAAGGTTTAAAGTTTCAGAACTTGTGACAGAATTGCAAATGCTTGAGGTTTATTCCTTTCTCTACCATTTTTGCTTTGGTCTCACTGAATCCCAGGCACTTTTATTTGGGGAGTAATTTCTAGTGCCCTTTTATACCCAATGAGAAAACTCAAACTCTTATTCCCTCTGAAATATCTGATTTTAGGATTCTTTGCTCATGAGATCAGAGTTATGCGTTTTAAATGGTGGAGCAGAAAATAACAGAATCAGTAATAGAATATCAGAAATGAAGTGTTGATTTTTTTTTTTTACTATTATTCAAGGATCTGAAAGTGAAAGATTATTTTGTGAGCTGTTTTGTTTTTCTGCTGCAGCTCCAGTAAATGGCCTTTAATTGAATAAAGTAGAACTATGAAAAGAAAAAGTTGGTTGTAGAGGTGAATGACATTTGTGTTTTATACAGTAAATAAATAGGATGTTGACAGTGATGAAGAAAGCTGTCTTGAGGGAGCAGATTTTTGGAACTTTGAATATATTTTGCACTCTTAAAATGCTGCTGTAGGAGAATCAGCTACAGCGTTGTTGCAGCTTTCAACAAGGAAGTTGTGCAGTTTGTGGCTGGAGAAAGCAAGACTTGGAGGGGTAAAAATATTTTGTAACCATAGCACAGTACAGAAGTAGGAAATGAATTCGAGTTTTTTAAACCTAGAAATACTTAGATGCAAAAAATGCCAATTTTTTGCAAGTAATAGGAATTTGTTTATAACATTTCCTGTGATCTGATAGAGAAACCAGAAATGCATGCACTCCTAAAGAACAAATTGTGTGCTCTCAATAGTGTTAGGCTAATTTTGTCTTATGATGCATTTTTACACTGAAGATTTTCATGGCTTTTTTAAAGAGAATTAGCTCCTGGCTGCAAGGACATGCTCTTTCCCGTCTTACTAAAATTCAAAAATAGACTGGACACTTCAATTTTTGACAGCCTTAAACCAAAAATTGGAGGGATGTGGTAATGAAAAATGTACATTGAAGTCATATGCTCTCAGCCAGTTCTGTTCTGCACTGATCCTCCTTCTTCTCTTTCCTCCCCTTTCCCATCTGTGACAAGCTGTTCACTCCTTTCCTGTCTTTTCCTTCTTTCCTGATCTTCATTGCTCCAACCATAAAGATGGCCAGATATGAAATGCTGCCAGTCAGGATTCCCAAGCTTCAAAGGGATCTCTCATTGGCTGAGACAAAGCCTCTTTGTGCAGCTCTTGAAGAGTGGCACTGGCTGCTTCTGTACAGTCAGGGAACTTTGGAGTGTCTCTTCCCTCCAGCCTCTCACTGCACCATCTGGAGGGATGATTTCTACATGTTTTCCCCAAGGCTGCAGGTGAAGTATAGTTGCAGTTAGTGCAATGTTCTGCAGGGACGCAGCATTCTGCACGACTGGATACAAACAAATCAGCCTTTGCATTTTTTTTGGTGAGGAAGTCTCTCCCCAAAAGGTATGCTTGGCCTTGTGTTTTGTCAGCTACAGGAAAAAACAATTGCTGTACTGGAAATTCCTTACCAAATGGACTTCAGTGCTACCCTGTGCATTTAGAAATAGCCTTTTCAAAATGGGTACAGTAACAGAAAAACTGTAGGAAAAAAAATAATAACAGAAGTAATATTAAAATCTTTTAAATATGATTCAAATGGAATTTCAAACCTCAGGAAATACTACCATGCTTTCTGAATGGCATATAGGATTTTATATGAGATTTTACAGGAACTGTCATCTCAATTTCACAGGGCTTTGCTCTAACTCTCAGTGTTCTGCTCTGTGAAAATGTGAGTGCAAAGTTCTGCTGTGCTGACAGATCAGGTTAATACCCACTTACCTAGGTGCAAACAATGTGCCAAGTGTGAGTACCAGGAGGAGGTGACTTTTCTTTCAAGAAGTGATATGAGATGGGTGAGGAGGCAGAGTAAGAGCAGCCATAGCGAGTCATATCTCTGCTCCCTTGAACTCAGTATTTTATCAGCTAGAGCAGCTAGCTAGCTGGGAGTATTTAGCAAGAATATGAAAAATAACAGTGGGAATCTTTCTGTCAGACAATCTATGCAATGCAATGTGGGATCCATTTTCTAAAATTTAAAGTAAAGGTAAACCTAACAAGGTCTACTGTGAGTCACCTTTTAAAAATACCATCAGATACTCTGAGGAAATGCTCCTGGAACATTTGACCATTGAAAACATGTTCTACTGAGCCCAAGTACAACCTTTTTATGTGTTGTAGATGAAAAGGGGAATACAAAGACAAGTAAGGGCAGAGCTGGGGAGTGAGGAGGAGAGACTTTTGCTGACTTAGTGTTGTGCAGTGGCTACAGGATGGTGCAGTTCTTTGTCCTTCACTGGGCAAAACTCTATAGCACAGAGCATCTTTTATTCAGCATTTAATGGGACCATGACTGCAGTTCTGGGTGCTGCCAGTCTGACACTACCTTGCGGCAGAAATGCTCAAAGGATAACACAAGCTTACCTTGTGATAATGGGAAATCCTTTTGCAGGCTGGAGAGTAAAACACTCAGATCAGAAGAGATGCTCTGATGGCCCCAAGGTGATGTCTTCCAGAGCAGCAGCGAGGTGAATGCACAATGGCAGCAGTATTTTACAATAATTTACGTGAGAAGTAACAGAATGACAGAACATGAGGCTACAGTGAAAACAGATGAAAACATTCTTTTTTTCTAGAGCTAAAGACAGTGGAATGTTCTCTCTAAGAAATTGATTGGAGTTTTGTTTAGGGATCAAAAAAAATGTTTTTAATCTGTTCTTTGTCTTTACTTTTTTTTTATTTCAGCCATCATTAGCTTCTCCCTAAAAGACAAAGCTGATTCAGAAATAGAGGATACTGAAGACCTATTAATTTTCCTTACAGTACATCTCACTGTCCAAAGTGACAGTAAGCTTTTCCCTCTTGCTTTCTCTGTGACACTTGGGTGAAAGGCAAATGCTGCAGTATGCTGCCTTTGTATTGTAAAAGGGCCAAGGACCGTTGTGAAGGTCACAACTTGTAATGTGTTGCTCAGCAACACTTTGAAGCCTAGGAGTCTCTCACACTGACTCAGCTAGTCCTGGGCATGTGCCTTGGCCAGCTCCCAGCTTTGCAGCAGGACCAGGGCTGTGCCTGTTTGCTGTAGGGAGCAGAGGCTGGGAGGGCACCATGGCTGTTGTGTGCTGCCTGAGCAGCTGGAAGAAGGAACAGACAGTAGGTATGGGGGGAGATGTGTGCACAGAGTGAGAGTTAGATGCAGCCTCATGTTTGAATTTATTATTGCAGCCAAACTAACTAAGCATCACTGTACAGAAAAGGCGGAGGCATACAAGTGGTTTCCTGCAAGTGGGGTTAGAGCCTCCAAACAGTATTATTTTCTTCACCTTACCTCAGAAAATATAAAGTCATTTCCAGATAACATAACATTCATAACATTGCCAGGGAAAGGAGTTTCAAATAGCTACAAGACCTCTGTTACCCAGAGTGGTGTGGCCCAGTGCAGCTGTCTGGGATACCTCTGGGGGGCGCCACAGGAAGGAGGTATAGCACAACTGTAGGGCCCCAACACTTATGACCTTCTTCTATATTTACAAATAGCCTGGGAGAAAGCAACAAAAGCCTTGGCTGCTTTTGCCTCCATATTAAGGGAATGGAGTGGGAGGCTGGAGGCATGTAATATCTGATTCATGTGGTGCTCAATGCAGAGGAGCTAGGAGTTATTACCATCCTCATGGCCTAGGGCAGCAGAGGGATCTTCTGGGAACTGGCTGCAGCGGCTGCTGTGGTCAAGCTATTCAGATGTAGACATGGCAGGAATGTTCCTGTGGTCCCCAGTGTTTTAATCTGGATCTGTGGGTCTTTTCTATGCTGACCTACAGATCTCTATCACAGCTAATGCAAGTCCATTCAGCTCTTGGTGCAAAAGGTAGCTCTATAACCTCCTGCCACAGTGTTGCTCTTTATTACAGGAGTAATTGCCCTGACCTAGCAATTCTGATGCCTTTGTGTTTGCTCAGGTTCTGCACACTTGAATGATAAAGCAAACTCAAGCAAAGAGATATAAACCATTGAGCCTCCTGTATGACAAACATCATGTCATCTTGCTGTCTGATTCTTGCTCTAATTTGTGGAACGCTTTGTCCCACAAAGGCCTATGAATCTGACCTTGGAGATATTTGCCTCAGGTCTCTTGTGGTGTTTTAATTGTTATTATGTTCACAATGACAGAGCCCCTTTCCAGACTCAGTCTGAACTGGTGGCTCCTTTTGCTTGCAGTATTCCAGCTGCTGCATAAAGGCTGACTTCAGGGACCTGACATGATCACGATAGAGGCCTTCCTCTGTGTGTCTGCAGTTCCTCAGTGTAATTAACACAGCCCCCCTTGTCTCAGCCACAGAACTGTATTGTTCAGACTGAAGTCTGACACTGAAGTTTTTCTAGGTTTTGTGGCAGAAAGCTCATCTCCACAAATACAAAGGAGTATGATGGCATGTGGGAGAGCCTCATGTCCCAGCCAGAAGAAAGGATGTGGCATCTGTCAGGGCTGTCCCAGCAGTGCCATTGGCTCTACATGCAGAGAGCGATATCCAGTACTGGTGCTTGCTGCTCCTCTTTGGTCTGAGAGAGTAACTGCCTGGGGTATAGGACACATTCATCATGAGGCTTAGAATGGGATGCATGCAGAAGGAAGCAAAGGTAGGAAGAAGGAGGAATCAGTGTATTCAGCAACTAGAGTCAGGCCTCAAACCATTGTGGCCTGTGTGCCAGCAATCACAGCAAGGAAGAATACATGTACTGGTGTGTGATGTCTAGCAAATACTAAGCTGGACTAGCTAGCAAGTAGGGTAAATTGTCTTAGGTTCTGAATTTCAAAGCAGCTGTTGCCTGGGGTCTAATGAAAGTTCTGTGTGTGATGTGTGCGCAAATTTCTGTATTGTAATTTTATAACTAATCTTCTCTTGTTAATCACCATCTTATAAAAATGTGCTTTGACAGACAGCATTGTAAACAAAAAGCTTATTTTTCATTGTGACTCCTCCCTGTTTTACAGTCAACCACTGTTAGCAGCAAAATCTTATATTCTTACTCAAATGTTGACATCGTTTCAGTGTTTAATATAACTTTCCAGTATTTTTGTAGCCAGTTTGGTCCTGAGAAGAGGTGTTAATAGCCAACAGTTAGACCTCAAATGTGAGAGGAAGGCTTGTTGCACACACACCTACAAGCACTGCTTAAGTTCTGTATGAGGCAGACAGCTATTCAAAAGCTGCTGTTTTTGCCTAGTAGGGAATTTTTTTTGTGGTGGAGCAGAAACAGGATAAAACACATAATTAAAACCTGTCAAACATCAGTCACTTCAGGGCAAATAATCCAGGTAGGTATTTGGTTTTACTAGCAGGTAAGTGGGTAAGCTTGGCATTTTGTGTCATAATTCACATTTATGGCAGCAGACTAATTTGTATGCCAGACCTTGTACAGAGAACGGTAAGTTTGGTGCCACAGCTTTACTTGAAGGATGATTCATATCAGACTTATAAACATAACACATTGTTACATCAGATGATGTCTAATATCTATCTGCCTTTCTTAGAAATGAACAAGAGTGGTGAGATAAGGATTGTAACAGAATACCACTGATTTCAGGAAATCAGCTCTTTTTTCACTGGAAACCAGAAACTGGGCTTTTTTTTTTCTTATAGTCACAGAAGATCTGAAGATACTGAAGATCTATCATGAAATTATTCTTGTACTACATTTCATGCTTAATGTGGTTTTTGGAAGCAATATCCTGTGGTGTTGACCTGTCATACCTAAATGGAAACACTGAAAAGACATAACTACAGAACTCTTATCTAAGAAGAATAGATGATAGGTGAATGCCATAAAACCAGTTAGGTACAGAGTGGGAGTTAATGTACAGACCTGAAAAACAGCTAGAACATTACTGAGAGATCAAATCAAACATAACCTTGATTCAACAGAATTGACTCATCTCCTGGCAGATGCAAGTTATGAAAACAATATAGACTGACATAACTTCTGAAACTGAACAGATTCTATCCAGCTTGTGATAAGAGAACGTTGAAAGAGGGAAGCTGTTTTGATTTATTTTGACTTTTAGTTGAAGCACTGCCATTCATACAATTTTTTATCCTAACCAGACTGTTTCCATACACGCATAGAATGTCATATGGAAGAACACAGTCACAGTTTGACTTTGCTGTTCAGCATTGCCTTTGTCACCACGTTTTTATGGGAGATGAAATTATTATTTCTGTCATAAGATATTTCTATGTTATGTTTCACAAAGTGGTTTCATAGAAAGGGACCAAATTCAGATAACTTTATCTGTACTCTCTGTGCTTCCAAATGCTTGACTCTGCTATTATCATCTGTGGATATGACTGTGCCTGTGTAAAAGTTTCAGGAGGAATGAGGCTGCCCTTGGAGGGATCTGGAGCTAGAAGTCCTTGTTGGGTGATGCCTTCATGGGCAGGACTCAGACCAGGAAAACAGGAGACAGAGTTGGAGACTGATATCCCACAGCATCACTGTGGCAGGGACTGAAGACCCTGGGCTGAGTTGAAGTGAGGCTTCAGGGCCAGGGATGGGAAGGATAATCGGATGAGGCTAGTAGGGTCAGTCAGGAACTCAGGGCTCTGACAGTAATTTTTTTTCTAAGATTGAATGAGCAAATAAGTAACAGCTAAATTCTGCTGTTCAACCTTACATGGAATTGAGATATTTAAATTCATATGACAGAGGAAGTGATAGAAGGAACAAGTTGTCATAGACTAAGGAAGATGGGTAAACTGCAAGAAGCATTTCCATGAAGCAGATCTGTATTCAGCCCTGATCTCCAGAATGTCCTAGGAAACCTGGATTTTTCTCACTTTTTTTTATTCAAATTCAACCACTTTGTGTTCTTTTTAACTAGTGCACAGTCTAGTTTTTATACTTGCACACTAAATCTCCCTTCTACTTGCCTGTTCTTAGCTGACCAAGACTATTTTCACAGAAACAAATGTTCACACCAAGGCAGCTTGTTGCCATCTTATTCTTATACAGTATGTCTGAAGGTAGCCTGCCCAACTTTTTCATCTCAGTCTGCTTTCAGACACATTCCTCATCTCTTCTCTACTCCCTTGCTCTGAGTTCCCTTGCCTAGCTAGTCCTTTCTCTTCCATTCCTGATTTTTTTGGACTGGACATTTGTCCTTGTTCTTCATTTTCACTGGGTACCAACAAGTGTCCTGTTTGCATCTGTGACAACTCTAGCTATGCCCAACATTTATTACACAATATACAGCTGTATCCAACTCAACTACAGTATTAAAATATCAGAATAATGATTTCATTACTGTAATTGAGAGAAAACAGTCAGGAAGGTAGACTGAATGCCAATTTATTGGACGAATTATTTATTAGATGTGCCATATAAATTAATTATTTCCCTAAGATGGAGAGTCAAAACAGATGGAAAACTTTGTAGTGTTGATTTTTTTTTTTTCTTTACAGAAAAGGGAGGAAACCTGGAGCAGATTTGCTAATGATCTACTGCAATTAGAACTTGTCTTTTCACATTGACATCTTTATTATTTGCTGTTAAACTGTCCCTAGACATATTTCCTTCTTCTCCTTCATCTTCTCCTTCTTTTCTTTGTTTTCTGCAACCATGAGCCATGCAACTGAAGTTGCAAGCAAAGCAGAAGTTCAAATTACTCTTCAGACTTTCCATGCTTTCTTATTACTCTCAGAATATATAGTCTAAAATTATTCCCATCCCTGGAATTTTTTTTTCCAGCTGTTTTAAATAAGAACATTGAATCTTCTATTCAGAAAGCCAATGGACTAACAGGACAAACTCCAGTGCAGAATGCTAGCTCAGTCTTGTGTTGTCCTTCAGTGCTTTCACAAATTATATTGACTTGTGTTTAAAAGGATAAGTAGGAGTTTTGTCTGAGTAAAGACTTCAGTTGAAGGCTTTAGTCCTCCAATTAGAAGCATCTGTTTCAATGTAAAGCTAACATGATTATTGCAGAAACCTTTGATGAACAAAAATTCTCAAGCCTAAAATAAAATTAGTCTTAAACAAATTTGGTTTGCTGCCCAGAGTATAGCTGAGCAATCAGATTTCAAATGATTGGTCTAACTCTTTATTCAGCTTGAATAATTGGGGGGATTTAAAGGCTAACAACTTTATACTAAAACATTGTAAGTTTACACTATTCATCGTCATGGGAAAATTGGGTTGTTACAAAAGATTTTTGGTTTCTGAAGTTCTGCTGAGTATTATCTCAGTCTTCTGAACCTCAGGAATACGGATATTTCAAATTCCTACATGATATGGCTTATCATAACAATATAAAAATGAGTTCATTTCAGAATGAAGTGAGCAGGAACAATAAGGTTAGTCTGCTCAGTATTAACCACTGAACAATATACATAGTATTTCTGCAACAAAATTATTTTCAGGATAAGTTTTAGACATTTTAATAACATTTCCAATATTTCAGAGAACAAAATAAATATTTTTTCTGTTGAGGTGGTTTACAAATCTGTGGTTTGTTTGGTCCTTGTTATACTGCCTGAGGACTCATCAAGTAAGCAAGGAGGGGAGAAAGTCCAAATAGATTCAAAGGGATTTTAAACATGCAGATCTTGAATGACGTTTAATGCCTTATCTCTGAAGTACTGTCTTCCTAGCTAGACAGCCTGGGTACATGTAGTGCTCAGTGTCCTGTGTTTTGTATGTTTGCAGCATTTAAGTATTTGTTCCCTCTTTCTTCCCTCTGAAAATATTTCTGACAAAATCAGGGCAGTCTCACTGTTCATCAAGGATGAATGGTGATGCTAGGTTGACTATAATGTAAAGTTTGATTTCTTATTATACCGTATATCAATTTAAAAATAAGGATAATACGTTCAGAATTTTGTGAATTATAATAATAAAGAGTATTATCCCTTGACAAAAGTGTGAGAAATGATCAGGAGAGCAGATGAATCATGTTGATGTAATTCAGTGCATATTATCAGTTCCAGCCAACAGAGGATGTAAACCTGTTGCCTATCCATTACAGAGCCCTGAGAATTGTCCTTGACAAAGTTTAGTCCTGTTTCATGTTCTCTCTGTATATTTATATCTCACCCCAAATCCACTAACTAGTCCTGGAGTGTCTCTAGATACATCAGTAGAGTTCCTATGCTTGGATGTATTAGTGCAGATGTCTGAGCTGGTGGGGTTATCTGGTGCCAACATTAGTTGTTGCTGTGTTTCTGCTATGACTGGAGCTTGACTGCATGAGTATCCTTCCTCAGTTGCCTTACAGGGCTGAATGGTGGTTATGCTGTGGAAGACATGGATCTTAGGGTTTGGTCAAAGCTCTTCTAAACATGAACCCAGGTAGCCAAGAAGGCCATTGCCATCCTGGCTTATATCAGAAATAGTGTTGCCATTAGGGCTAGGGAGGTGGTCATCCCACTCTACTCAGCTCCAGTGTGGCCACACCTCGAGTACTGTGCTTAGTTTTGGTCCCTCACTGCAAGAAAGGCCCTGGAATATGTCCAGAGAAGGGCAGCAAAGCTGGTGAAGGATCTGGAGCATAAGTCTTATGGGGACCATCTGAAGGAACTGGGATTTTTTAGTTTAGTCTGTAGAGAAGGCTCAGAAGAGAACTTCTCTCTTCAGCTATCTGAAAGAAGTTTGTGGTGAGGTAGTGGTTGGCCTCTTCTCCTGCATAACTAGTGATAGGGCTAGAGGGAACGGCCTCAAGTTGCTCCAGAGGAGATTCAGGTTGGATGTTAGGAAAAATCTATTCTTCAAAAGAGTAGTCAGATGCTGGAACAGGCCGTGCGGGGAGATGGTTGAGTCACTGTCCATGGAGCTGCTCAAGAAACGTTTAGCTGTTCATAGAATTGTAGAATCATAGAATGGCCAGATTGAAAAGGACCTCAAAGATCATCTAGTTTCAGTCCCCTTGCCTTGGGCAGTGTTGCCAACCACTAGACCAGGTTGTCCACAGCCACATCCAGCCTGGCCTTGAATGCCTCTAGGGGCATCCACAACTTGTCTGGGCAAACCTGTTCCAGTGCATCACAACCCTCTGAGTGAAAAACTTCCTCCTAATATTTAATCTAAATCTTCTCTGCCTCAGTTTAAAACCATTTCCCCCTTGTCCTATCGCTATCAACCCATGTAAACAGTCACTGTAGTAAGAGACGTGGCTTATTGGGGAAATACTGGTGATAGGTGGATGGTTGAGCTGGATGATCTTGGAGAACTTTTCCAACCTTTGTGATTCTACAGTTCTGTGCTGCGAGATGGAACCCAGGCTAAGCTACATGTATACTTTGGTTCACAGCAAGTGATGATCACCAATAAGATGATTTTCAGATTGCAGTAAGTAAACTGGTTGGATGAGCTTCTATCCTTTCTGCATTTAGGAGGAAGCTTAGCCTTCACAATCCACAAGGATTGTGAAGCAGGAGATGTCAAAGTGTGGGTCAAGAAGGCTGGCAATCTGAATGGCCCAAAGATCAGGGCTCAGCCTGACTAGCCTAGACACAAGCCTATCTTAACTGGTAAGAAGAATTATCTCCACTGTCACATTTATTTATATTTGGGCAAATTCTGTCAAGCATTCTAAACCAACATTTTATACTTGCCTCTGGGAAGACGTTGAAAGCTTTCAACTCCCATTAAACTCATGCTTTGCATAGGTATGGTTAAACCTTTAGTGCACTTTTTACTTCCCCAGTCTTAGGACAACAGGGAATAAATTTTCTGTGGTCTGCCGAAGTATGATTATTTGTTACGCTTTGTCTGGGACTTGGAGCCCAGGCATGCACACCAGCTTGTAGGTTTTTATGAGTGCACACAGCCTTCCTGCTGTGCACCTTTTTTTCCATGAGGAAGGGGCCCAGATGCAGTGGGTATACCCAGGCTTTTCACCTGAAGCAACAGCAATTGGATGCAAAGCACATACCTGCCCTGTAGTCCAAGGGACCCTTATAGCAGGGTACAAATGACTGGCACATTCAGTATACTGTTCAGCCGTGCTTTTGTTCTTGCCTATGACCAAAATGTTGTTCTGAAGCTACAGATAAAGTTCCCTGATAATTGCCTTTAATTCAGCTTTCTGCAACGTGCAATGGAAATTGTATTCATTCTTTATTTCTTCATATCTGGTATACACTGATTTCCTTGATGATGCTTATAGGCATGGAGAAACAAGACCACGTTTGCAGAATGTGTAGTTATGTTTGGGTGTAGCCTAGCAGATTTTCTGTGCACAAGTTTGGATATGTAACTGTTAGATCAGAGAGGAAAAAGCTCTGAGCAGGTTGTGTTTTCTACATCAATCATCATTGCCATGCACATCATTAAAAATATTCTGCAAAACTCTGTGCAAGATAAAACTGTATGTGGCTAAGATACAAATTCCTAAACTTATGGTTGTAAATAAAGAACTCTCTATATATATGTATGATGTTGTTAGTCATGACTAACTGTTTTAGAGCTGTTCAACTATAGTGAGCCTAATGAAACAAAATGGCTTTTCTTTAAACACTGTCTCTCTTCATTCTTTTTAAAAGATTTAGATTAGGAGAGAGAATGTTGCAATTGGAAGCATACTCAAAAGGGACTTTTTGCACAAGTGAGAAGCATGGCTGGCTTATTTTGTTGATTAATGACAAGTTGACAGCTCAGTTACAAATGGTATGTGATATTGAAATGGTCATTTGTCTTTTTCCTTTTTTTTTTTTTCCCACTTGTGATATTATACTGGTTAACTGGCATTTGGAATTAACTGGAAGGGCAAAAAGATCTACAAAGGAAAGAAAAAAAATACAGTTCCATTGAAAATTTCCATCTGCTTTCTAATTTTCTAATCTAAATGAATTTATGTATGATCAGTATTAGAAACTTTGTCAACCATGTCAGCCAGACATGAAATTACACTGCTACAAATGAAAATATCTTTACAAAATCTCTCTCAACTCAAAACAGTTGTAATTTGTTTAATTCCTTTGCCTAAACAATAAAAGACTATATATGCTGTATCTTTCTGAGGAACAACTCCCACTAAAAACGTATTCCAAGTGCGCAGTTCCTCCTCGTGAGACAGTACTTTGTCTGACTGCTTGTCCAGCTGATCTGAATGATGATATATCTTACACATTTTTGTGGAAGTATCTATTAAATTAGGAAGTATTCTTAGGAAACTATAAAATAAGGCCTACTTATGCTTTTTAGTTTTTGACTCATTAAAATTTCCTGGAGGACACATAGCAGATAGATGCAGTATCTAGTACAACCACACAGAGCTTTCATAAGTACTCTAAAGCTGTTTATGCAACGCCCTTGCACAGTATCATTCAGCTATCTTCTCTTTTGATGTGCATAGTACATTAGATAGAAGATGCTGAGTAAATAATTTCAGCTTTGGAGTGCTAGACTTATTTCCATTCTGGAGATGGAAATCGCTGGAGCATAACAGACAAGCACTCAATTACAGCACAGCACTACTTAGCATTAAGATTTGTCTGAGAGAGAACTGTATCACTGTGCATGTCCTTGGTGCAGTTGAGGCCTTGGAGCACTTACAGAAGTAGTGTGATGTGTAGAGGATATACCCACACCACACTTCCATGTTTTGTTGTTGTGTCTTAACAGAAGAAGGCAAAGTTTAGCAACATGTTTCCAAGGTAGGGGAAAGTCTTTGTTTTATCAAAGCAACACTATTAATCTTGGAGTGTTTTATATGTATTTTCTAGTTGTAAGTTGTTATAAGGTGAATTTTCTTTGTTTACAGTACTGTAAGACCATAGCTTGAGAGGTGTCCGCATGCTTGTTAAGACTTCAGAGGAAGTTACCTGGAAATAACCATATGTGACAGTAGTCTAACTGGCTCCTTTTGTTGTCTGTGATTTTCATTACCCTGAGTGGCATCTGGATCATTCTCCAACTGCCATGGTCATTTGCTTTGGGAATCTCACTTACAACCTCTTCAGTTACTTTTCAAACATGTAAACTGTTGAGGCTAAGAGTTTTCCAGCTGCTTGAAGCCGAAAAAAATTCCTGGCACCATATATCTACCAGAATCATTAATCACTGATGAGGGAAAAAAAGAAAAAGGACCAGAAATACAGTGCTAAATCCTTATTTGGCTGCATCAGATATTTATGTAATGGGTGTATATTGGACTTTATCAAAGCACAGAGCTCTGAGCTTTGCTTCAACATATAGATGTAAAATTATTCAAACGCTAAAAAAAATAAATGGAAGTGTGAGTCACGGTGTTACCAAATGCTTCTCTTTATTCCCATCTCCATGGAAGTTCTGAATTAAACTACAAGCTGTTGCTACTAAATGGTGAACACATCTGTTTAGTCCAGAAAAGCCCTTCTGCATCTGTGCTCTCTCCTTTGTGATAACTGCCACAATATTACAGTCTGTTCTTGTAGGAGCAGGAAATGGTACTCAAATTTTGCCTTTCTGCTTGGCCCACATAGATATTTACTCAGAGATAATAAGAAAATACTTCACAATTATGCTAGCTGACGGTCTATTATCCCTTCAAATCCATAGTCTCTGCAGAAAGGAAAGCTGGAAGAACTATTTCAGTCATTTAGGGTATATGTTTCTCTGGCACACTCGTAATCTGACCAAAGCCATTATTTGGAAGTCATTTGCACTCAATCATTTTCCCTGTTAATGAGGAGTTACTGGATCCCCCAAACATTAATCCCATTTAGGAAAACACAAAGGCAATCTGTACCTTGTATCAAGCAATTATGATTGCATTGAGCTTGAGGAATTCAGTCATTTGTTGGAGGTTGTTTCTCCCACAACAGACCCTCTAAATAGAATTACTAAGTCTTTCAAATGTTAATTTGTTAAGAAAAATATAATGGCTAATAAAGACAATTAGGTTTGTATTGTAAATACTGGACTGCTGGACCAAAGCTGCCTTGGCTAGAGAAGAGAGTGTGGCAGGAGACTGTGCAATGACTGAGGCTGGAAATTGTCTTCCCTACCAGAATAAAGAATTATTAGCATATATTAACAATGGTCTATTATGGTTGGTCCCCAAAATAGGTGTTATTCAAGTTAAATATAATGCAGGGGCAAATAAAATGAACCCTGGTTTGATTTCTTTTCCCTTTGTAAAACTGAAGGTTATGCAAGTAATACTGAAGGTGTGAGGTTGCTAATGGAAGAGTAATATGATGTTCTTTGAAAAAAAAGAGAGAGATAAGAGCATCATATATATATATATATATATATAAAAGATTGGTTCTTATAAGTCTACGCAGTTCTGCCTGTGCCTCATCAAGAGAACCTCATTACTGGATACCAGACTTCCAGGTATAAGTAGACATTCAAGGGTGTAGCACAGAGAAGACCAGTAGAAATATGTTTAGAAAACATTAGTCTTTTTCAGACTTTTCCTCAAAACTAAAAGTGTTAGGTAGTATAGGACGTAGCATTTAGTTGGATGTTAGGAAAAATTTCTTCTCTGAAAGAGTGATCAGGCACTGGACTGTGCTACCCAGAGAGGTGGTGGAGTCACCATCCATAGAAGTGTTCAAGAAACATTTAGATGTTGTACAAAGGGACATGGTTTAGCGAGAAATATTGGTGATAGGTGAATGGTTGGACTAGACGATCTTGGAGGCCTTTTCCAAACTTGGTGATTCTATGATTTGATACATGAAAGGTGCTTTGAGGAAGAGCAAATTATTATTTTACACTATGAGAGAAAAAGAAAAACAATCATTAATTTTTAGCTAAAAGGATACTAGTGATAGATTTGTTTTGAAAATCCTTGCTAAAAAGTAATGAAGAGTGAAAGAGGAGCCAAAGAATACTGGGAGACCTCTTTCATTTGGTGTTTTTACAAACTGCTTGTAAATACATTTTTAAGGGTTATCATAATATTTTTCACTTGTCTATGTCCAGAAAGAAATTATACAATCTTTTGAAGTTCTTCTAGCAAATTTCTTTTTAATTAATTTTTCTCATCTCTGCTTGCTAGAAAAAAAATCCAGGCTGAATTTTCCTGGTTTTATTAAAATGGTGTTCTGTCATTGCTCTCTTTGTAACAGCCATTTATTCCCCAAGAGAAACACTCATAAACAACCTAAACAAACCAGAGAAGTCCATGAAACCATTTAGGAACAAATTTGGCTCTATGACTATATCTCATTTTAGGAGCTCAGTGTCCCAGGTAACACAGAAAACCACAAGCAACTTTTTTTTTTTTCCCATTAGAACCTAGATAGATATTTATAACACCTGAATATGTCAGGGGAGTTATTCATTCTTCAGCTGCTTGATAAATTATTTCAAGGACTTTTTCTTAGAGTAGTTTATTCATGCACGTCATTCAGCAACTTCAGTTAGTGCAGCATCCTTTTCTGTGTTTTGGTCATGAATATCAAATAATGTTCTCTGTCCTTCCTCCTACCCTTTTTTATAAACTTTATTCTATTATTTTTTACCATGCAATCTGATGCACTGGTTTTACTTTATTAACTACACATGCTCATGTCCTCAACTGGTTCAGAGATTTTGCTTTCCCAGGCAATTCTTGTGCAGCTGTGGTGCTTAAATTCTTATCCATTAGATTTGAACAGCCAGACTTGAGCAAAAAATTAAAAAAAAAAAGACAAAATTCATAGATTTTTACTTCTGAGTCAAGGGATGTCCATGTATGTTTTGGGAGGGAAATGAGAGACTGATACATTTTCTTCTTAAAAAATGATAATAATAAATTGGTCGTTGATTTTGATTTATTCCCTTTTTATGTTTTTCATTCAGAAGACAAATACAGTTTATAGAATCACAGAGAAGATGTTAAATGTAATACACAGTTTATATATCATACAGCCCTTGATGTCTACAAGTGTATATTCATATTCATAACGTGTCTAGTTACATTTGTGTTGCCAGAGGAACTGTTTACTTTTCCTTAGAGTGTGCAAAACTGGACAGAAAATTTCCAGTGCTCCCTGCTTCTGTTTCAACCAGAAATACTGTGCAAAAGGTTCTCTAATGTTTCAACACTTCCTCTTTCAATTTCATATGGAACTGTGGAGTAGAGGGAAGTGAGCAAATGAAATAATAGAGAAGAAAAAAATCACTGAATTTCTCTGAACTTTGGAAAAATCAGAAAAAGGTGTTTTTTTTTTTTTCAGTTTAGGCATTATGGGAAATCTGTTTAACTGAGCTATACTTGTATTTCAGCTGTTTGTAATATAATTGGAAAGAATAGGAGAGCAAGCAGCATCTGTAGAGGAAAGTAGTACATCCTGTGGTAGGGGTTGAGAAGATATGTGGTCCCTTGGTCTCTCCTGATACTGTAGAGGAACATTTTTCTGTCTTTTAGACAGAGAAAGTGAATTAAGCTGAACTCCTTTCCTTCTGGTCCCCGCAGCACCTCTAAGTACAGAATGACTATGGGTAGAAGGTTTGAATTCTGTAAAACTGTGATTTACTACAAAGTAACCACCTATCAATAGTTATTTCTACTCTCTTCCTGTATGTATTCTTAGATCTCTGTGTTGCTTGTTTCCAGGTTTTTCTTAACAAATAACCTGTTAATAGTATTACTTCCACTTGTTTGCTGTTGTAATAAATCTCAATTATGTATCATACGGAAATGTCATGGAGTGAAGAGATGAAATATATATATGTATGCTCATTTATCAGGGTGCTTTTATATATGTAACATAGTTTGCTATTACTGAAGTTCTATTTTTCCCAGTTCCTAACGCTGTTATTTAAGAAATATGCAATGTTATAATCTCTTATATCTTAGTAGAATATGTACTCTGGTAGAAGATCTACAGCCTACAGCTACTACCATCACTGCAGAGCTGTTGAATTCAGCAGTCTGTCTTGACTCAGGTTTTTGGCATTATTGAAAATTTTACAAATTTAGGTGTAAGTATTTGACTCAGGATGATACTGTGCCTGTGTTATTATAGGCCTGTCAGTTGGTATTATTCACTGTTAAATAGGTTTTAATTGGCTAAAAAATTAATTCTACAGATAAGACCTTTGGCAGAGAAATTGAGATATAAATATGATCTTCAGTGTTCAAGATGATGTTTGGCCTGTTTTTGCTGCTTCTTCATTGCAAAAGATATTTTCAGCTTCAGCATAGTCTTTTTTTAACACTTTAAGGAAAGAAAATTGAGTGCAATAAGTAACAGAGTTCTAGTTCAGCTGTCGCTAATCTCAGGTCAATGTCCAATGTTATCCATTATGCTCTGTAACAAAAAGGTTGTACCAACTCTTCTGAAGAGCACCTGTGCTACTGTCTTTGAAGAGACTTCAGTCTGTTCTCTGATGCTGGGTAACATGGCCAGTTTGTATCTATGCCTGAGTGCCTTCCCAGTACCCCAAACATGATACTGGCATCTGAAGTGCCTGCAGGAAATGTCCCCATGCCGTGGGCCAGGGCTGGGAACTGCATGTGGATCTTGCTTTTGAAAGTTTGTGTGAGTCAAAGCCATGCCCAGGACTGTTGGTTGAATGGTTCAGATGATCTGGACTAGAGCTTGACTTTGTGCCCTGGACCAACCTTATTTGTTAGTAAAGACACATCTGACACATAAGCCACATAAGACCAAAGCATTGGAGCAGTTTCCCAGAGACACTCAAAGCATGAGATAAATGTTTCTGCTCAAGTAACGTGTTCAAAAGAATTATCTCCCTCCAACAATTTAAGCATGTTGCTCCTGTTTCTGCTGGCCTCCAAAGATGACATAGCACAGGGCTGGAAAGCAAGGCCTGTTCCTTCACTAAAATAATGCAAGGGCAAAATCTGAAAATACCGTGCTTGCACAGCAGTTAGAAGGACATACTTTGTTTCACAGATTCTTTAAAAACACAAGTACGAAACTTTTTAAATAGGTAACCACATAGCTAAAGATTTTAAATGCAAATACATAGATTTTCAGGGCTTGTGGTTTGAATTTAATTTAAAAATCACATAATTCTATATGGAACAATGACATGAAACTTCAAAGAAGATGCATGACACGGAAAGAACTCGGACAAAACCGTTCATAGGTTATAGCAAGAAATGGTCCTGCAAAATCTGATTGGCTGGGCAGGGACTGGATTGTCTCAATTTTAAGAACTGGAGTGACCAAGAAGTGGGAAAAGGCCTTTCAAATTCTGCATGATCTCAGATGTTAGCGAAGAAGTGTGTTCTTATTGAGTCACTGAAATTATAGGTGCTGTAGTCTCAGCTGATGGGATTCATTATTTTAATTGTGTCAGGAAGCCATACTATTTCCATTTCATGGTTCTTCTCATACTACATTTTTTGGGTTTTGTTTTGTGAAACTGTTTGTGCTTATTATGGCAGTGATTGAGGGTGGCCAGGATAGGACAGTGTTGTGGTAGTCGCATGCAAACAGAGACCGTGAAAGCTGAAGAGATTTACCTGATGAAAAAATGCTATCAAAATGTCACATGTGCGTCAGTGATTTGCTGGTTGCTGCACTCATCAAGCAGAGATCAGGGATGTTGCCACATGAGCACTGTGATTAGTGAGGTGGCCCATGGATCAGCTTTGTGCCTAGGAGAGTCCATGAATACTGTGTGTGGTGGTCAGTGAGAAATGCTGCAGGCAAGAAGGATTGTAGGCCCTTTCTTCTTGCCTGCTTTATCCTTTCTCCTGGCTGTAGGGAGAAGGACTTTACCATTTCTGATTCATAGCCTGGGCTTCTCTCTCTCATATTAAGGTCTTCATAGAATCATAGAATCACAAGGTTGGAAATGACCTATAAGATCATCTAGTCCAACCATCTTCACATTACCATTGCTACCACAAACTAAACCATATCTCGTAGCTCCTCATCCAGATGTCTCTTGAACACTGCCAGGGACACTGACTCCACTTCCCTGGACAGCCATTCCATCCTGACCGACCACTCTCTGAGAGAAAAAGCTTTTCCTCATGTCTAACCTAAACCTTCTCTAATAACGTGCTGCCATTTCCTCGGGTCCTGTTTGTTGCCTGGGAGAAGAGGCCAAACCCCTCTTCACTACAACCTCCCTTCAGGAAGCTGTAGAGTGCAGTGAGGTCTCTTCTCCAGACTGAACAATCCCAGCTCCCTCAGCCACTCCTCATAGGACTTGTGCTCCAGACTCCTCATCAGTTTCATTGCCGTTCTCTGGACATGTTCCAGGGCCTCAATGTCTTTCCTGTAGTGAGGGGCCCAAAACTGAACACAGTACTCAAGGTGCGGCCTCACCAGTGCTGACTACAGGGGGATGATCACCTCCCTGCTCCTGCTGGCCATAGTATTTCTAATGCAGGCCAGGATGCCAATGGCCCTCTTGGCCACCTGGGCATACTGTTGGCTGTTCAGCTGAGCATCAGCTGAACCAACACCCCCAGGTCCCCTTCTTCTTCACAATCATCTAGCCACTCATCTCCAAGCCTATAACATTGCATGGGATTGTTGTGGCCAAAGTGCAGGACCTGACACTTGGCCTTGTTGAACCTCATCTCATTCACCTCAGCCCAGCGATCCGGCTTATCTAGATCCCTCTGAAGGGCCTCCCTACCCTCAGGCAGATCCACACCTCCTCCCAACTTGATGTCATCTGCAAACTTACTGAGGGTACACTCAATCCCCTCATCTAGGTCTTCAATAAAGATATTAAACAAGATGGGCCCCCTACCAACCCCTGGGGGACACCACTCGTAATGGGTTGCCAGCTGGACTTAACGCCATTAACCACCACCTGCTGGGCACAGCCGCCTAGCCAGTTTCTTACCCAAAGAAGTGTATACCTGTCCACACCACGGGCAGCCAGTTTCCACATAAGCGGTCTGTGAGAGACTCTGTCAAAGGCTTTGCTGAAGTCTAGGCAGACTATATGAACAGCCCTTCCCTCATCTACCGGTCTGGTCACCTAGTTGTAGAAGGAGATGAGGTTGGACAAGCATGACCTGTCTTACTTTGCTGCTTTTGAGGAAGTGTGATAGTGTTGATTTTTCTTTCAATACTGTTTAGAATTTGGGGTGAGTATAGTGTGATTTGGCTTGAGTGGAAATCCTGGTCTCCATAATTCCTTTGATTGAAGATTGTACCCTACACATTCTGTACATCTCAGAAAGAGGACTAAAACCTTACCAAAGGTTCTGTTCCCATTGTTGAAACAGTACTTTGCACTAAAAGGCAGTCTTTCTCTGATTGGAAATGTTTAAGAGAAAGTGCTGGTTCTTGTGGTATTTTGTCTATTATTCCACTAGCTGCATGGGCAATGCATGTGCTAAACCCAGGGTGATCCCTCCCAACATGTCTGTCTGGATGAATATCTGGTTTCTGGGGTGGAGTACAAGAGTAGGGTTGAATGACTGGATATCTTCAAACTGAGGTACTTTGGAGTTTGACTGAGAGCAAGTCCTTTAAGCAGGTGGGAAACTTCAAAATAAATAATAATAAAAAAGAAAAACAAAAAGAAAAACAAAACCAGCAAGTGCTTAACTAGAATACATCTAATTCTAGACTATGTAATGTGTTGTTTTTAAGAGAGTGAAATGGGAAACAGTGGCACATGTTACAAAAGGAAATGTGAATAGATTCTTAGACAATTCCTGAAATTTCTGGCGTAGAAAACATTTTCAAGTGCTGAGATATGAATAAGTACTGGATGAATATGGTAAATTACTATTGATGATTCTAGTAAATTGAAGAAATTGAGGAACTGCTAGAGAGGTCATATTTCTGGTCAGAGATTCAGGAAAATGTACCCTTGATAAATCAAAATATGGTGACAGTCCCTAAAGGGGAAGTGGTTGCTTCTTGCAAGCTGATTTTTACCTTCTTTTTTTACAATCAGCTCCTAGAAATCTTACAAGTGTAGAATAAAAGTGCGATTTCCTGTGATCTACTTTTTTTTTCCTTCATCTTTCCTGATTTAATAGACATTGTTTTACTTTCATTGCTGATGCTGGACAAAAAAACAAAAACAAACAAACAAAAAAAAACACAACTCACATACATTCATCTTCTATTGCACAAGGGAACTAGGAATATTTCTGCAGCACAGTCATCACTTGGCTCCAAACAACAAAAGAATATTTATTCAGCCTTGGGGCATAATAGAATCTAAAGAGGGACAAGTGATATTTCAGAAGGTAAGACTTCTGTCTCCCAAATTTCTGCTTCTAATTAACTGTAACTCATTGTGAAGGTTCTTTTTATTTCCTTTCCTCTCTTTTTCCTGTCAGTCTGGGAGCATTGCATACTGCACCAGAGCTGAGGAAGAAGCTGTTTGTCATCAGCCTTTGCAGAATGTTGCCATTATTTCTGATAACATTGGCAAATTTATCACATTCGGCAAATTCCTCCTGTCACCGCTGAATACCATTCACCTTGATTTTAATGTGTTCTTGCACTCTAAATAAACATAACATCAGTTTTGAGATGCTGCTTTTCTTGTTAAGAAAAATATGACCCAATTATACCTCTGTAGAAATACCTGTAATACCTTTGACAAATACACCTCTGTTTATCAGAGGGATTACCATCTTCCAATAAAAATTATTTCAAAGCCATAGCAGAAAGTTTAGTCTAGTTGACTTTACTTATAGGAAGTATTTAGTGAAATGACAAATTAAAAGGTCCTTTATTGCATGCATTGTGTCTGGGCTTTCTTGTGGTTTTCCAGAGTATTCATTAGCTGGGGAGATAAGATTTACAGAGAAGTCTTGGAACTAATGGAAATAATGTTTGCTGTGGATGGACTAAAAGGTTAGCACTGTCTGATGAGTTACTGAATTATCTCTACCTTTTTCCTATCTGTATTTTGTTAGGTGGTGATTCCAGCTAAGGCGTGCACGTTCATTTCAGACTATGTAAGTGAGAACTGATGTTACCATGATTGGTGAAGAGACAGCCAATAAACTCTTGTTGATTACATGCCCCTTGTAATTTATTTAGTTTTTTCTTGGGAATGAGTTGGGAAGAGTTCTTCCACAATTCACTGTGTCAGAAGTACTGGGGCATGTGTTCCCAATGACAGCAGAGCTGATGAGACAGGTGGAGGTGTTGCTGCAGGCACCCTACCCCAGATGTGGGCCTCTCTGGGCAGCCGCAGCATGGAAAGCAGCTTTACTATCCAAGGTTTTTTGTGGAGCTGAGTGCTGGGTGTTGCCTGTAGGCTATGTCTCTGAGTCCTGCCAGCACAGCTAAGCTGTTACACCTTTGATTTTGTCTTGCTTTTAGCTTCTAATTCTTGCTGTTAAGCTCCAAGGCCTTGGATGCTCCTTCCAAGTCATGATTGCTTGTAAAATATTTCGTGGTAACAGTAGATAGGTGCACAGCTTACACAAAAAAATGACTGTGGAACTAAATATCTTATGATGATCTGTGGAAAAAAAATAACTTATAACAACAATTTCAAGACTAAAGCTTAAAATATAAGCTAGATTTTCTGTGGATCTCAAGAACAAGTTTGATTCTTCCACACCTATCATGCCACTTACTTTTTCTGTGTGTTGATCAGAAGCAGAAGTATAATACTGATATTTAGAAATAAATGTTTGTCTGAAACTTTTTTTCCCCATTTTAATACAGATAAGGAAGTGCCACTTTCATTTGAAAATTCACTGTTGCAAAATTTCTAGCAGACGAAGGAGATTAAAATAGAGAAGTTAAAGATGAAACACTGTTGTTTGGGTGCTTATACAAGCACTGGGCTTGTAAACATATCCAGTACTAGATAATGTATTTTAATGCTTAATTTTTGGAGGTTCAACTGAACTCCCACAAGATTTTCCAAACTAAGAATTCAGCTCATTGCTTGCTTCTAAAGACCTTAGCTGTTGAAGACAGCATCTCTTTCTCAAAAATATTTATGCAGCTACCACTCATCTTCATAATATATGAATAGTTGGAATAATTGCTACTCATGGTGGTATGACAGTATGAAAACTCTGCCTGAATCTGAATTTTATCTTGCGCTCTATCACCACAATGATAGCAATAAAATAAAAGGTAGTAAATATGTTTACCATTTTAAACAATGTTAAAATATTGCTGCCAAAATTTCTGTTAGCCAGAGAAAAAGATAGGTACAATGAAGTGCTAAGGAGCAACAGATTAACATGCTCTGTCTCTGTGGAACTCTCTAAAAAAACTGCTAACAGAAATTGATTTTATCATTCTTAGTGTAAAATCATAGTGTCTCTAGCATAATGCTTAGCAAAGCTGGCAAAAAAGCTGACCTCATGACAGATACTTCTGCCTTCATTACACATGAAATAAATTTAAGAAAAAGTGAAATGTGATACCCAATACTGTGAAAATATTTTAGCTGTTGTGGGATTTCCAGTGACACCTTATCAATTATTTCTCAATTCAAATAAGTAGTGTCTTATTTTTTATTCCAAAACACGTGCTTTTTTGTTGTTCTGAATAATTCTGAACACTACTAGAATTCCAATTGCTGAACAATTCATAGAGGATCAGTGGTTAACCCTATGTCAGACTTTGCAGGGCATTTGTGCTATAGCTATACCTCTGCATGCAAATGCCGTTTACATGCTGGAGAATAGGGCTGTGATGAATAGTGTCTGCAAATCTTTAGTTACATGTGTCTGATGTGATCACTATTCTTAAATTAGGTATTTCATAGCAAAAAACGGGTTATCTAAGAAAGAAGGATAGTAACATAACTTAAAGCTTGTTATAGTGACTTATTTGCTGGTAGATTCTGTCTTTGTGTGTCCATGCTACTATTTTTGTCCACAAATACTGTGTATTATTAGCTTTTCATCATAGCAAGTGTGGCAAGTCCTTACTGACACAGAGGTTTGCATAGAAGTCCCATTGTTTAAGAGATAAAACCAAGAACAAACTAAAATATCCCCCTAAAAGACAGGAATTCAACAAGAAGTCATTCCCAAGGCAAGAGGAAGAGAAGGAAAGAGGATAGAAAGGAAATCTCAATCCAGCTGAAAGATGGAAAGAGATATAATTAAAAGTTCAAATGAAAGACAAGGAGCCATCACGCTAATTCTTGATTGCTTTTTATTGGGAAGATCTGGTCTGAAAAGAAATTGCTGATGTGTGAGATTGATAGCACGATTAGTTCTGAATGACCCACATGCACAACCAGTGATGCTACTGTCTAGTTGTGTAAGAAATTGTTTGTTGGCCTTCAGCCTCGCCAGAAAATTTAGTCTCTTCTAGAGAGATGTCTCTTCTAGCTCATCATCCCATTTCTTGATGAGTTGCTGTGGGTACTGGAGATGCAGACTCTGACAGGGTAGTAGCAGCCCTTTGTGTCCCTCATGTGGGGAGGAAAAACTAGAGCTGCATATTTTTGGAATGGGAACTGCTAGTGTTCTGCCTTTGGGGAAGGTAGACAGGTCCCAGCTTTGCTGAGTTACATCTTTCCTGGTGTCATATGAAGAATGAGCTCTGAAATTCATGGAATTAAGTAGCATTTTGTTATTTGTGGAGAGAACTGAAGATCAAAGTCATCTGTATTCTGCACCCGGATTCTGTGAGATTAAAAAACTATGGTGAATGGAGCTGAACCCCTGGAAAACCTGAGCTGCTGAAACTTTGCTTATCATCCATTGGAATGTTGGTGCTGAACAATGAATGGGGAAAAAGAAAAGCTTATTTGTCTTATTTACAGTATATAGCCTCCTTTGCCAAGTAATAGTCCCACTGAAGTTGGCTTGCAGGTTATTATTAATGGCACCTATACAGAGATGAGTACACTCTCTATTTGTGATGTTTCTATTTCCTTGCTGAGTCCTCTAATTAAACAGCTGTGCAGGGAAGAAGGAAAGAAGATCACATTTCATTAACATTGGTTTTGACATGCTTGGAGCTAGACAGAGAGCTAAAATGGTACGTCACCAATTTAACAGAGCTAGGAGTGAAGTACAGTATTTCTATCTTTCATTCCATCTGGGATATAAAATAATGAGAAACAGATTTAGACACAATCACCTCTTTATCCTATTCTTACTTGAGTGCGTTTGTGGATCTGTGCCTTTCAGTACTCTCTTAAAGGTGTGCTTTTGATGTTAGCCAGCACTGCTCGGCAAATAAGCAGTATGTTGATATTGGCACTGTACACAGACTGTTAAACTTTCCATATACAAGGAGCAACACAGGCATTTTCAGCTTAGTCATTGTACTTCCCTTAATGTGAGGGGAGAAATAAAATATGTGATGGTTAAAAATGTTTATTCTCTATCTTGAGTACCTTAGAGATTTCTTCAGATTAAGTATTTCTTATGTAAGTAATGCAATACAAACAGTCAGAGTCCAGTTGTGTAGTCTTTGCCCATGAAATAAGGTGTCTTTTGTGTTCTAGATGTTAAGAATTAGAGTGTTGAGAAAATACTGCTATAAATGAGAAAGCAATCTTTTGACCCTTTATCTTAATTAAACATACTGCACATTGTATTTTCAAGGACAGACTTTTGTGCATATCTCAGATGTGATATATGATTTTTATGTCTATTATTTTATAGAAGCGGAAGTCAAGAGATGGGTGATGTTGTTTGTCTTACTGATCATAAAATGCTTGTACAAGAGGTATTAGTACTTGCTGAATTATCCAAGAAAGTTTACAGGATACATTCTTGCTCCCAGTCCCAGTTTAGTAAACAAACCTGCTTTCATTTTGAGGGGTGTGTATGCGTGTGTAAACAGAGAGGAAATGTTCTGAAGCCTCATGGCTTTGTCTGAGTCACTGCAGTGTACTCTGCAGCAGCAGAAAGCAATTGTTGCAAACAACTCTGGTGAAAGCTTTAATAGACACTTGGCTGGGTAAGAAAGGAATTGAGTTTTAGAATGCCATCTGTGGTGGTGATCAATAATTTGCTCTTTCTGACTTTTTCTTGTGTTTTGGATGAAACATCAGGCACAATTTCTTATGGTACTCCAGTACTTTCACAAGATTAGAGGAGTTAGCTTTAGAGCCCTGGGCAAGTTCCAGTTGGCACAGCACAGACTGACACTGCAGTCTCAAATAGGCAAATGATTCCTTCCTCATCCTCTGTTCTATACTTCTCTTCTGTAAAATGCTGTTCCAGAGGTTTCATTGAGAAGTGACACAATCCCTCTGGTACACAGTTTATAAATCATTTTGTAAAATGTGATGAGTGCTTTGATTCTCTCTGGATTAGAGGTGATCTGCAAATAGCCATGCTCATTAATAATTCTTAATAACTCTTTATTATTATTATTATTGTTTGTTTGTTTATGTATTTTTTTTAAATTTCACACTCACTTTGTGAAATTAGTGTCTTTATAGCCTGTTATTTTGCCTTGCCATATCAGAGCATGGAAGTCATCCAAGTCTGGTGGTGAGCTTTCTCTGTGGGCAGCAAACATAGAGAGCAGCAGTGACTGCAACATTAACAGTGGCAGGGCACCAGGGAGCAATAAAATGCATTAGATCTGTATTCCATGATACTATGGTAATTTTTGTAGTTTTCTTATTTAGTGTATTTCCTTTTTTTCTCTTGTAGCTTAACTATTATGCCTTCCCATATTCTATGGGTGATTTATGCTCATCTGTCACTAGAAGTGCTTTTCTTTTTAATTTCTCATTGCTGAAAGACAGTTCTTAGGATTACAGTGACCTAATTGTCAGTGTCTAACAACTTTTTTATTTCCTCATGTTAATCTTTCCATATTTCTGGGAACGTGTGCACCACCTGTTCTGAATATTAGACAACCATTTAGACTCAGAAAATTACAAATTGTTTTTTTAAATGTAGAACATAGCCTTATTTTATAGACCATGGGTACACTGATGCTTCTCAAACCATTAGGGCCACCACATAAAATTATACATTTTCAATGAGATAGGCAGTACTAGTCTAAGACATAAATAAAATGTGGGAAACGGTCAGAATAGGCATAAATAGAATGTATGGTAGGATCAGGTGGGGGTCTAATCTTTCAGGTTGTGTAGACAGCACACTAAATGCTCCCTGTCTCTAACAGATTAACATTAGCATTGCCAGGAAATGTGTGTGTTAAGAAGGAATTGAGTGAATGCTATTACTCTTCAGGGGAAAAATACTGAAAGATTACCTGAAAAAAAAAGGTGATGTGACAGAAGCCTAAAGACACAAATGAAAGGAAGATATAAAAAGATACTGAGAAATGTGTGCTCAAGAAGACTGGGTACAAGAATTAGGAAAATGTAAAAATGTGGAAAATTAATATAGTTCCACTGTTCAGAATAGTATCTGGAAGTCTTGATATTTAAGCAGTCATAACATCAGTGGAGACAAATCTCTGTCATTCCAAGATCTGGGTCAGAATTACTGTGTGAAATCACAGACATTATTAAATATGACCAAAACAACAACAACAACAACAACACACCAACAGAAAGTATTGCAACGTTTCCTTCTCGTCAAATACTGTACATATACGCATATGTGCATATTCGGAAGTCTGGCTAGCCTGGAAAAATATGTCAGAATCTGGTCTAAAGTATCTGTTTTCTTTCTGAATTTTTCCAAGACATAAAGCTTTTTACCACAGCATGAGTAAGACTTTTTGTAAGGTTTTATCCATAAAATCATTTTAGTTCACCAAAAATCTGTCTATCTATTTTCTAGCATCTTTTTCATCACACTGCTTTCTGTACTAGAATTTGTTGATAACAGCCACTAAACTTGGAAGACCACCTACATTGCTGCCATGCCTTCCAGCAGCAGCAGCTTTCCAAGAAATGCATTCACTAATTTATGAACACTAAATAGTAGCCTATTGTATTTGCATGAACACTCCCATTTTCCCTCTAACAAAGCACCTATTTTCAACATATGATTCTCAGTATGGCTATTTTCAACTTTGGCATTTGTAAAAGAAAAATTGTCCACAGAGAGGATAGATAGTCACAAAAAATTAAGCCCCTTTATTTTAAAAATGGTTCAATACACAGGGATTAATCTGTATAGCTTTATTAAACTGCCTAGCTGTATTAACAGTAATTGAATCAGTTACATGATACAACATATGACTTTTTTAATAAAAAAGTATAATTCAGTAGTTGCTAGTTTATGTTTTTCTTCTCTCATGTTTTGCTGCTTGCGGCCAACAGCAGTGCTAGAATTTGTATCATCAATAGGCTTTGTTGCAGAGTTCACAGATCCCTAAGAGAAATGGACCAATCCAGACGGAGTCAATAAATAGGGAAATGTTTCAGTGTTCTTTTCAGTGAAGCGCTGTCTTTCTCTCAGCATACTTCAATACCAAAGTCTGTCAAGTCATTCAGTCAAATATGAAAGTCCAGTCTTGACAAAATTCCTACATTACTGTTCCATGAGGAGAGCTGTTAAAATAGTTCCCACATTTTTTGTTTCTGGCTTTGATCCTTAGGCTCCCAGTTCAGCAGAGCATGGCTATATTCTTGGAGCATGTGGCTGGAAGCAGACAGCAGTGGCATTAAGTTGCTGATAATTACTTTAGTCATCAAGGAAAGGCATAATTAGGATGGATTTTGAAGTAGAACATGGGGTATATGTTGCTGAAATGTGTTCAAGAAGCATTCAATTAAGTTTGCTTTTCAGTTTTCAGAACTAAACAAAAAATATAAACTTAGAAGTTGTAGAATTTGTATTTTTGTTATACAAAATTTTATATAATTATATATAAATAATATGTATAAAAAGTTATATAACAAAACATAGACAATGCTGGGAAAGGGAGCTTCAGCAGTCTTTCAGGCCTCCCATACTACGTGGTGTTGCCCTAAGGCAACTCCAAGCAGCAGTAAATAAATGAGAGTCCTTGTCAGAAAGAGTTTATAATCTGTGGGCCTTCTCCAGAGCGGATCAAATGCAATCAGAATCTAACCAGGAGCTCAGAAGGATTTGTGAGAGAACGCCAGGCTCAAAATGTTCTGAATTAAAACTGAATGAATGATTGATTTTTTTTTCCCCTTTTGGTTCACTGACAGCTAAAAGAAGAAAGAGAAATAATTTCATACAGGTTTATACTACTCTCTGGGTATGTGAGCAGGATAAATTTTGAGCTATTTTTACAGCTGGCATAACCCTACCAAGTAATAGCCAAACATAGGAGTCCTCAATTTTTTTTTTTAAGGCAAATAGAAGATTAAAAATATTTCCTGATCAAACAAACAAAACTGAGGGATGTATAAAAAAAAGCCTATTTTATTGAAAAACGTCAGAGTGCTTATCTTACAAAAGAATTAAAATGGAATGTTTTGACTTTGAAAACTTTTTTTTTTTGTTCTTTCCCCGCACCTCCACCAGGTGCAAATCATGCAATGTAGCAAGAGTGGCATAAAGTGGCATAATCAGAAAGCTTTACACCATCTCTGCATCTGATGTTTGCAGTGAAGGGATTTAGCTTGTAACTTAGAAAAAACACTTTCTCAAGAAATTGAAATGACCTCCAAATGACTGATCTAAAACTTTTTTTGTTTTGTTTTGTTTGTTTTTGGAATTGTTTTCTCGCCTTTTGTTTGGGTGTTTATCTCTTTCCTCCTATCTACTTTTTGATGTTGGAGAACCAGTTTGTGACTCACACACCCTGTTCCTTTTTCTGTTGCCAGCTTTTGCCTCATCTGATGTATTTGTCTTCTACACTATTTCCTGTGTTCCTGTTGTTTTGGTCTCAGCATTGCACATTTGTTGTCTTACCCATCCTTGACCTATGATCATCACCATTCACACTTGCTTTCTGATGTGACATGCAACTCTCACATTTCCTGCTATTCTTGTGCCCTTCCTCCCAGCGGCTCTATTGCTCTAGTCCCATCATCTCAGCTGAGAGACCTGAAAGGCAGCTGAAGCAGGGTGTCACTTGCCCTGCAGGACCTGTCCTGCCTCTTGGCTTTTGGACTTTGTTAAAAGAAGTTACACATTACTGTTAGTGCTGCCAGGACTGAGGTGTGTCTCTCATATTTATTAGGACATTATTTGCGGGGAGAGTGGGTGAGAGATGAAAAGTAGCTTTCAGTTTAAAATTTGCACTGCTCTGACATCCTGATTCATCTTGCAGGATGACAGTCACTGTCACTGTCTCTTTTCACCCCAGAGTCATTTCTGACTGTGATTTGCTTGCTGATTTCAGTTAATTGTGGACCCATACACATTCCCCATGTGTTCCGTGAATACACAAATGTATCTTCATTTTAGTATTTGGTATTGAAAATACCATATATTGCTTTGTATAATCAGTATTAGCAGTACACTCTGGTTTATTTACTTACATATAAATTATGTAAAGTCTTCCAAGAGCAGATGACCTCAACTTAATTGCTGCAGTTGCTGTACTGTGAGAAGATTAAAACACTTTAATGTGGGCTGTTGTCTATTGTCTGTGTTCTAAGGAGTGTATGTATTTGTTGCAACACTTAATATTACAGGACTGGGGGGTTTGTGAGATTATTCTAAGTATCCAGTGCTTGTACCACACAGTTGTTCCTCATTCAGAATTGGAAGAAAAAAAAAAGTAAAAAAGTAAAACTTGTGGCTTAGGACAAAACTATTTGCTGAAAGAGAAATATAATATATATATATAAATATATATGTACACATATAACAGTGTACATAACAAGTGATGCACAAACAATTGCTCACCACTCCCTGACCAATGCCCAGCTAGCCTCCCAAACTGCAGGAGAGAGCAGAGATTAAAATGGGCTGTTTGTGTCTGGGCAGATATCCATGCGATAACCCAGGAAAAATATAGGAAAAGCCACTGGTAGTATGACTTTTTAAGTTCATGAAGCACCTCTCTCCTCTAATCACCCTTTGCCCATCTAATCATCACTTATCACCACACAGGTTCTGCTTTGGTCATTCCCACGAGGGACCGATATTGCACCCTGAAAGGAAATAATATTTCAAAAAGAACATGTGGACATCTTGATTTCTCTGCCTAGACATAGGCACTAACACTCACAGATGTATAACTCTCACTGAATTATAGGCCCTTTCTAGAATTGTCTCTGACTCTGTATGAGCTTCTATTTGAGCAACCAACCGTGAGGCTTTTTTGTTAGGTGGTTAGTTAGTTTGTTAAGTATGATCTTTCCTACCTTACAATTGCAAAGTAATGTGATGCAGTGTATGACTTTAGAAGACAATTAACAGACCTAAACTTTTTGGTCCTGCTCTCCAAACCAAGCTATAATAAAGAGCATGCAACCCTCAAAATATTTTCTTTCCAACATACATAGAAAGCCACTAGAGTATTTTAACATTTTACCTCTAGCTTTAGCCAGTATTAAATGAAATATATCTTGGCCACCACAGAGCCAACAGGAAAAGACTTAGTTTACACTTCAAAAAAAAGTTGGAAAGTAACATTTTGGAAACTGGTCTTTGTAACATGAACACATCAAACACATTTCACAACATTAAGACTGCTATCACTGGAAAATGTTAGCTTAACAGATGTGTTTATTTAGGTGATTTTCAACATAGTTCATGAATTTAGATCACAAATCCAAGAAGACTGGTACAGATAATATTTTGCTTTTGTTTAGTTTATTTTGACATTTCTCATCTCTAATTAGTGGTGAATCAGTTGAGAACAGGAATTCATGGAAAGCTAAAGGAAAATCTTTGACTAATGCTTTTTTTTTTTCTTTTGCTTTTTTTTTCTGGTTATCTTGACTGCTTATAGGCATTGTGGTAGCTGCTCTCTTTAATCCAGCCTTTTCTTATTCTAGGTACAGAACTGGCTTAATGCTGGCATATAGTCCAGTGGTTTCAAGAATGTTGCAATTTTTTTTTTCTAGGAATCAAGATTTTTATATTTGTTTTTCTTGTCTTTCTGCTGTTTAGAACTTGACCAAATTAAAAAAAAAATCTTAGAGAAAAAAATATTCTTGCTTTTTTGGACAGTGACAGTAAGGCTGTTTCATGATAATGCACTCTTCTGTGCAGGACACTGGCCCCATTGCACTGATGAAATTTATGAGCCTCCATGCACACATCTGGTCTCCTCCTAACCTAGATTTGTGACAAGGCAAAAAGCCATGAGGAGCAATGAGTATTGCCCAGTCTATTTATCTGTGATGTGGAAACCTTCATCCTGATATCCATCATTGTCATTGTCTGTGCCTAATATTTCACTTATGTGTATTCTCTGAATAAGACATTATTGGCAATTGGCATTTCTTAGCTACTTTGGCTAGAATCTGTAAACCCTGGATTTTTCCTAACAAGATGTGTGAAGGGGCTCTGAGGAGCCTTAATTAAGCATTTTCCAATAACTCCAGAGAAAGAGCTGATTTAATTTTCCTTGTTCAAATATGCTAAAACATGAGATAAACATAATTGTTCCCTGGGGTAGTGGGGAGAGGAGAAAAGACAGGGATGGGGTTACATGAATACCTTCCCCCAATACTGTTTTTATGGTGTTCATTGTTTCCTTCCATTTTTTACCCTGTAAATCTGCAGCTGAATTGCTTGTAGTCAGCTATTATCGCTGATTGTCATCACAGACCCAGAGAAAGACAACTACAGAGGAAATGAAATTAGACCCAAACAGAGTTAAAAAAAGAGTATAAACTTATGTTTGTTCCTCCGAGGTGCCTGGAAGCAAAGTAGCAATATCCATTATACTCTACATTCATTATGTCACCGTCTTTTGAAGCCAGGCTTTTTTTTGTGTTTGAGGCTGAAGGTAATGAGGATAATTGAAATAGCTTTTAATTATTTGCAAGCCAAAGCTGTTAGCAACTCTAGAGTTAAAACAAAGAAGCCGGGTAAGTACTGAAAGACTCTGCCCAGCCTACAGTTTTTCTTTCAGCTTTTCTCCAGTGATTTGTTGTCTCCATCCGGTAAAAAGCTAAACTACCATGGCTCTTGCAAACTCTGCTTTACAGGGGCTGTAATTTGATAATGAATATGCTGCATGCTAAAACTTGAAGCTGGGTCCTATAGGCTCCAAGCTGTAAACCAATGTGGGTTTCTTCTTCCTCTTTCCTTTCCAGAAAGTCATGAAGAATTTTCCGGGCAATGTGTATCATCTGAAGTTGTGTGAAAATTACCTTAGATTCTCAAATGTGAGCTAATGTGCAAGTTGAAGGGCAAAGCTTACTTCAAAGCAGGTGTTAAATCCTTTGCTGAAACAGAGACTCAAGAGTGTATTGTAGCAGAATATCTTTCTCAATTCTAGACAACTAAACTTGGGCAGAACTCTTGCAAGCTGTAAAAAGTAAGTTCCCCATATAACTACAGAGACATCAAAATGCCATCAGGTTGTTACACTCCAAGTTATAAATGGGTAATGTGATATAAGAGTTGTCTGTCTCTGGCCAGGGATAGACCAGGATTTCCTAGTAATTATGTTGAACTATAAACTACACTTAAATTAAGCTCGTTCTCAACTTAAGTTTTTAAGTCATTAAATCAGCCACTCCACAAGCACAATGTTACCCTTTCTTCACAAAAAAAAATCTTTTTCTCCTTTATTTTTATTTATTTATTTATTTTTCCTGCCCCTCTGCAGGATCGTGACTGTCTTTCACCTTAGTCATTGTGCTGACTAGGGCTGGAAGTGGGAATGCTTTCTCTGTGGATTACCATACAGAATGGCTGCCCAATGCCTGCAGCCCAAACCCATTCTTCTAGGTGATCCTTCAGAACTAGAGACGTGGTGGGAAGACACCACTCTATGATCGCCTCAAGGGCTGGATGTGTGTGCAACCTTGATGAAGAAAATTGCAGCCTTCATCATTTACATTCAGTGGCTCCATATCATAAGAAATCCCTTCTTGTGCATTGACTAAAAGAGCATAGGAAGCTAAATTATAGCTCCTGAAACTCACGTTACCCTTGAGCTGTTTCAGAGAAGTTCCTCACCCCTGCAAGAGTACACTGTGTTCCTGGAAGCAGGGCTGCAGGGGAAAGGAAGCATAAAAGATGTCTGAAACACAGTTTCTGAACTGCCCTGGGATATAGAAGCTTGCTCCATGAGCCATGGAGGACAGCTGAAGAAAGATTTTCACTTTTTGCCACTTTAAATTCTCCCTCAGAGTCCCCCTCCCTCAGAGTCCTCCCTACTGAATTTTTAAGGTTTGTAGTATGTATCCAGGGGCTTTCAGCCTTGTAAACATTTTTGATATGAATCTCAGCATTGAGATGGCTGATCATCCTGCAGTTAGAGAGCTGTGTGTTGGCTTGACTCTCTGACTGAGAATGCAGAAATTTCCTGCCTGTGACAAAACGGGAGTAGTTTTGCTGAGGTGTTACGGAGATTTTAGTTCTAGCCTGATAGAATCACAGAATCATTAGAGTTGGAAAAGACCTTTAGGATCATCTAGTCCAACAGTCAGCCCATCCCCATCATGCCCTCTAAGCCCTGTCCCTCAGTGCCACATCTACATGGTTCTTGAACACCTTCAGGAACAGTGACTCCACCACATTCCTGGGCAGCCTGTTCCTATGCCTCACCACTATTTCTGAATATCCATCCCACAGACCACAGCTCAGGTATTTCAGTGTCCTCTAACACCAACAACTTCTCAGACTTTTATATGGTCTTCTTCAGAGGACCCCAGCATTTCAACAACACTATGCATCACATGAGCATTGCATCCACAAAGGTGTGGAAGTCCTTCAAAATTGGCTGAAAATCAGTTTATTTTCATTGACACAGTAAAATGCATGTGTAAAGGCCTTGTGTCAAATTTCAGTCTTCCTCTCCTAAATGTTTGTGTTAAAGGATTTCTCTGAAACAAGAAAATGTGGATTAATTTACATGGGGAATGGAAAGGATTCTGTGCAAGAACTGAAGAACTGGTATTTCCTACCAAGGTTGTCAGATAAGTCACTGTTTTGTGATGATTCTGAACCATTTGGATTCATGTGTTTCACCAGTAAGCATTGCTGAGAATGTATGGCCTCTGTATTTGTAGCTTAGACAGCTTCCCTGGGTCATGGGAAATTTTCAAGGAGAGACAAAATGAATTTTTCCATCTTCCTGCTTCTTCCACCTTTCTGCCTCTTCCTACTTCAATGACCTGACAACAGAAATTTATATCATTGCAGCCTTGTCCTCTGCAGGTGGTCAGGTCAGCAGGCCTACTCTGGAGACTGCTACTTTCATTTCCTAATTCCATGAGTGCAGGGGCAGCAGTGTAAGATGTCCTTTTTCAGAAGAGCACAATATGCAGGACTCCATGTAGCATACTGCAGTTTCTAGGCTCTTGGTACCTCTTAAGAGCCAATATAAGGAATTTTATTACTGAAGGTTCAGAGAAGTCCTTATAGAAAATAGTGGTTCTTGTCTTTCTAAGTGAGATACTGCCAGTCCTTATACAATCATCGTGATGATGAATTTAGTCATTTTTTACCTGCTTTAGGAATCTCAGAAGGTTTAATAATAATTCATCATTTTTGAAACTCAGGTATATATTTTAACATGGTGTTTGACAGGCTTGCATAATGTATGATTAATCAATTAGAATTTTTGTACATATGCATGACAGTACATGAATATTCCTCTGATCTTTCTCCAGCTCTCTTGTAGACACAGAGCTCTGTACAGTAGTTGGAAAAAAGGTAACTTCCTCTTCATTCAGTTCCCACCTATGAATCGCTTCAAAAAGAACTTGTCTTTACTAATAAAAGCAAAAATTACTGTGTCTATCGGGAAATCTGATATGTGCTACATTTTCTAAATCCCCTTTCAGTAAAATGAATTAAGTGACCTCATAGAAAAAATGTGAGTGAAAAGGTATGGTAATAAACTATGTGCTTTAAGTAGAAGGTAGGACTATGATGATTGCTCTGGAAAAAAAAGATGGGAGCTTTCAAATAGTTAAATGTTGTTACTTTGACTTGATGTGACATTTCAATGGACAGAGCTTACCCTTCATTCTTTGTAATGCAAATGAACTTCGGATGCCATCAGTGACATTTGGAACTGTATACTGGTCGGCAGGAACTACATATGAAAACTCTTGTTTTATGAGTTATTAGTCATAATCTACTGGCAAGATCCTAGATGAGAAAAGATCCAAAAACTAGAAGCATTCAAAATGGTTATGCATACTCAAGCTCTTTTATCTTTTTGATGAAGTGAACTAAAATTTGTATACTAGATCTTGGAAAACAAAAAAGAACCTTTTCTGTTATGAATCCTCTTTACACATTTCACCTTGGTATGGATGGAGTTGCAAAAGAAAACGACTCATCTGATACTAGTTCTTGTGTAATAGCATAGCTCAAGATGATTGACTGAAGACCAGCTATTGGAAGAAGGAATGTAATTTGTTGACAAATACTTAAGTTAACATAAGTGTATGCTTATGCATCCCAATTTAGCGGCCTTAGTGGTCAGTTTGAAGGATGAAAGGAAATAGTGGTGAAATTAATCATTCTGACGCCTGATTGTCTGATATTTTTGGCACATTGCAGAACATTAACTACAGTGAAATTTGGCAAGCAGTTCCGATTTTCAATGAAATGGTCTATTTTGTAATATACTCTCCACTATCTTATGATTCCTTGGCAAGTAACGCAGTTGGAGATTATAGGGTCAGATTAAAATAGTCATTAGTCACCTACAAATGGTTATGGTCTCTGACAGGGAAGAAATCAAGTCACAGAAATCCCTTCCAGTATAGGCTGTGAAAGGTTGGACTTGGTGCCAAGTGTAGGACTGGTCAGACCTATGTTTAGAAACCCACGATAACTTCTAAACACAGTTTGATGAAAACCTGATGCACGTCTCTCCTTTCCCTGTCATCTGCTGACATTAAACTGTGAAGCTGTCTGTGATGTCAGCTCAGAATTATTCCCTCTTGACTGCTGACTCAAAGGCTGGATGCTAATGGAGAAATGAGATTTTTAAGGATCATCAGAGAAGGCATTTAACATCTGAAATATATGCATATCTCTGCCTGCTCACATGAACTGTATGCTCACACAGCTTTTCTGTGCTCTGTTAACTATTCTTCAACAGAAATTTTGTAGGTGTTTTTTTGGGGGGGGGGGTGGGGGGAGAGGGGTGGTTCTCTTTTCTTCCTCCCTGTCCCACACATCAAGGCTCATATCTTTTTATTCTTGTTTTCTTGCTCTGTCCATGGGGAAAGGTTATTTGCATGGACACAGAAATTCCGTGCTTGAATATGAAAGTTTGAGGGAAATTTCATGTAGGAAAGACACTAGTCACTATACGCTAATGAGAAATCTTAAAAGGGACATTCATTTTCTTTACAAAACTTTGGAGTATTTTAAATATTCAGAGGAATATGTCAACTGAAGCTATGAGATATTGCTCTTGAATTGGCTCAAGCAGAAATCTGTCACTGCAAAATAGCCTTGAAGACACAAGTGCTTATCTTTAGTTCAATGGGCTGCTCACTTCATTGAAGTCTTAGATCTTTGTAATTGTGGTGGGGTGCAAACCAGATCCAGGCTGGTGGTTGAGGCTTGACTTCTTCAAACATCCAAAGGCTATCTTAGTATCAGTTTTGTTTAAAGAATAATTTTCTTACTTGAGGATATGCCCCTTTTAGAACTGCTTTTTCTTGTCCTGTTATTGCGTCTAAACAATCTTTCACTGTTGAGAAAGACTTTTCTTTTTTTTTTCTGTACAAGTTGTTCTTTCCTGCAAATAAACAAAACCAATCTGTCTCCCAGTAACTTTTTCATTGAGCAGCGTTCAGCGTTCTTAATCATTACAGGGCAGCTCCAAAAGCTGTTCATGTTCAACTCACGCTTTTCAATTTTGGCATGTTGTCTTAATGCTGGAAGTGTTTCACAGATATCGGCTGGTTATACTTTCCAAGAAATATGGTGCAGTTAAAATAGTATACTTTCCATTCAAAATAAACTTTCATCTTTTTAATTTTCTTTCTTATTGTTATTAGAGGAGGTGGCACTTTGTGAAAGTTGAAATACGGATGTAATGTAATTCTGATTGAGGGATACCTCTTTATGACTTTTGAGAGTTGCTTGGAAACTCTTGCTTATACGATGATGGCAGTGATAAAGGAGAAAAGATATTGGAATAAAACTCAGAATGAGGAATCAACCTTTGAAGAAAACTGCAGAGCTGAATGAGGGGGAGGAAGAGAAGAAACAGAGATGCAAAGAAAATTATCAACTAGGAGACAAAGTACTGCATGAACTGTGAGAACAAACCCAAATCCTGGGAATTATAACAGCATGAGAAAAGAGAATAGTAATCCAATTATGCACAGTAATATACAGGAGAAGTACAGAGACAGAACAGAAGTTGTCAGACTTTAAAGAGCAACAAGAGCAGGAGATGAATGAAGTAGGAGGGAGTAAATTAAAACCAATGCACACAATCAGTTTGGGATTCAACCGTCTCACTGGTAGTTATAGGAATGTATCCATAAAGCTCACAGAATATGTAGAATGCCATAGGATTATTGCTGAACTTTGTGTTGCTTGCATTAGTATTGTATATCTGCCTAAGAGAGGAAATCTTGGATTCATAGAGAAAGAAATTGTATAAGTGATCCATTACTGATTTTCAGTGTGGTAAGAAGCCAAAAGTGGAGACTTTCCATCCTCTTTTTCAGACTCTGCATGCAAGTAGGATCCAAATTTCCCTGGCTAATGTTGATAGAAGGAAACAAAACTTGACAATCTTTTTTGTAAAATCTAAATTATCCTTGTTTTCTCATTATGCAGCTAACTCAAACTGAAACCTCATTCAACATCTTGAACATTTCCAGTCCATCTAATGATGGATATTTCAAAAAGTAAAATTAAACCATGATCTTTTTGGATTATCTCTGATTAAGGTTGAGGCATTTCTTGACAGTAGTCTGTGGTGAAGAAAAGTATGTGTGGCTGTTGTTACCCACCCAAGATAAATCTCAGTCCTCAGCATATTGAGATACTGCCTTTGGCAAAAGTGCCCAAGAGTGATGCCAGTCTTCCTGGATGAGGCTGCAGATGCCCATTTATCTGTAGTAGCAGGAGTGGACCTCGTCAGGTCTTCATTTGTCTAAGCTTTTTCCTCGGAAGTAACCAGATTCACTCCAGATTCAAGCCAGAATGCAAAACACACAGGTACTGCTTACAATTAGCAAGTTTCACTCCAAGTCCTGCTCTGATTTGATGTATCCAAATATATCTTTCATTCCTGGCTGTTTACGTTGGCTCAATGAAGCCATGCACACATTGGCTGTGATGTCAAACAAAGGCAACATTTAGTCAAATATAGTGTAGAATAAGATGGTTGGACAGAGCAATCTTCTGGTGAAGATTCTTTCAAAGAATTGCACCAGAGGAAATTAAGCTCAGGGTTTCTCTGTATTACAGACAGCAGCTGCAGAGCTGAGCCTTGAAAAAGAGAGAAGAAAAGTTCTCAACATCCAGAAAAACTGGCTTTTACTTAAGGACTAGATGTAATGCTTATTGTGGTCAACAGGATTCTTTCAGTTAATATCAAACATCTCTGGATCAGAAAAGTACCCAATGTTCATTTAGAGACTAAACAAAAATAAAAATTAATGATGTGCTGATGGGCAAACCTTACCTCTTCCTATTCTATGGCTGTCAGGGCAAGCTGCCTTTAGCAGCTATTTTATTTGCTGCTTTAAAAGTGTCATAAAATTACACCTATTGGTCCAGAATCTAACGGTTATTTCCATCCTGACTGCCATGTATCACTTGCAAAAGGCTCCAGTTTTAATAGTTACTTTCTTTTTGTTATTGTAGTGTGGCGGCTTTTTAATGAGATATGCACAGAGCTTTTATGAAAAGACTGACATGTCATAATTGTGTTGTGTTCACAAAGAAATACAGCTCAATTTTTGACATTTTTCAGGACTTTCTGTTGTTAGATCTTTGAAACTCTCTATAACCAGACTCTATATAAACAAACTCATTCTACTAGGAATTGGCCTGGCATTTTAAGCATTTTAATGGAACAAAAATAGGATAGAATTTTACCAAAAAAATATGGGTTTAGTATTTTTCTGATAGTAGTGTCACGCAGTGCAGTGATTGTCTGAATGTATATTATTCACAGCCATACGCAGGATATTTTTAAAATAAGCCATACTTTACATTGAATGTCTGAAACTCATATTAACCTTAACATCAGTAAAGAGATAAATCTGCTATTTATAATCTTAAAGGCTATATTTCAGCAGAATCTGAACTATACACTTGAAGTCAGAACATTAATAACTTTAGTAATCATTCACACAAGATTCCTGTTTTTGTTTTATTGGTTAGGCAAAATTATGAAGATTGCACTGAAGTATAAAATTAAGGGTTAGATATTTTTAGAATTACGAATATTTTACAGTGTGTTTATAGCAAACCATGCAGAATTTCAAAACTTTCAAAAGGTTATTCCCAAACTGGGGGAGCAAATCCAAAGATGCAGATAGCCACAGGAAGCCAGAGGCTCTCTTGTTTGTGATTCCAGGAAAAATGATGATGCCAGAGCAATGGTGCACTTGATATGCAATGATGTCTCATATTTGAAGTTCTCTTGCATCCCAGGACAAAAATGGAGCTTCTTGAAGTGGAGCATACTGAAGACCTGGAAAAATGTTTCCATGTTCATGTCCAGTTTCAGATTTTAATATCATATGCTAATATTTCTAACTTTCTTGCCAAGAATGCATTTAAAAGCTGCAAAATATGCACTGAAAATCAATGCCAGATTATGGGCAGCTGGACTATTTTCAATGAAGAACAATGTTTAAGCCATCATTTATGTCATAAACAAACCATAGCAGAAAATGTGGTCAGTCTTTCAGGACAGTAAAAAAATCTCTGCAGTCAATTTGTTAGCTTGTAGGCAGATAATCTTGGGGAATAGGTCTTAAAGTCCCAAATTATCTTGCCTTATAGCTCTTGTATTGATAAATTAAATGGTGTGTGCATTTAGAAAAATTACGTATTTGGGCAGCTGACGTAAAGACCTCAGTGACCAGTCTGCTTCATCATAGATATATTCAAGTCTTAAAAATATGGGAAAGGGTAGACAATATGCTTTTGCTTCCTGTTGTTGCTGTGGCATTTTTCTGCAAGGCTGATTGTGAAACGGGTTGGCACAAGTGATGTGGCAAAAATGTTTCCTTTTCTTTTTTGCTGCATTGGAGAAGTGTGTTTTTAAACAAGCAACTGTAGGAATTTTTATTGACTGGAAGCCAGTATTTGCTTAACTTTCTCAATTAAAGAGAAATGTTCACTTCAAAACTAAGTACCTGGCTTGACTGGTACCTTCAAGAATATTGCATGAAAGTCTTCTACTGAATTACACCTATTTTCCGTACTTGTATAGGTGACATAAAGAAGAAATTCTAATTGCCCTGGAGAGATTGCAGCTGGCAAATAAGCTATAACACAGCTGGCATAAATAACATAATCAATACAAAATAGCCTTTTCTTGCAAATGTTGTTAAGGTTTTACCTTAAAGTACAGTTGGACAGTGCAGTCCCATGATGCTCAGCTCTCTGGAGGCTCAGGAATGGCTGGTGTGTTCCAACAGCCCCTGAGCTTCATCACAGAGAAGATATGGGCCAGAATTCAGGACTTTGTTTAATGTCTTTGCCTTTTGGCTCTTAGGTGTTTTCTTTGGTCGCATTCTAGGACTTTTTATTCAGCTAGGGATGAAAAGAAGAGCTTTTAATTTTTTGCTGTTTGTTGAAAGACTGCATGTCCATATTCCATTGGCCTGTGTATGAAGTGTAATTGATAAATCAGGACTAACTCTGCAGCTTCTTCTGTAGCATGTGGTGGCCAGTGATTCACTCTGATGCTTATTCCTTTAACAGTAAGCAAAATGCCAAGTATACAATGAAGGAAAACTGCCTTCATGGAGCTGCCACAAAACCACAGTTAGAGACTATGGCTCCTGAGTTAGCCTATTGCAACCTTCACTCCAGTCTGCATTACTGAGCCTATGATTTAATAGCAAGCCAGGTCCCTCTGAAACCTTCAGCAATTTTCTCAATATCTACCTGTTTTACACACAGGTGAAAATAGCAGTGAAAGAGTACACTGAAATTGTGTGGAGCTCTGTGGGCTGTGGTATTGACATGCTTTTATCAGCAACCCAGTCTGGTGAAGAGTTCCTTTATTATATGAAGGAATTAAGCTCTACAGCAAATAAAAGCGTGTTTTGTCTAAGTCTAAAAGTGGGAAAGGAAAAAGAAATCCAAGTCACTCCTCTGCATAGCACATTTCCTCTCAGGCCTCCAAATCAACAGCTGGCATAAAGAAAACCCAAGCATACTAGTACATTGTCATGACAGTTACAGAAAGGAGAGGACATCTATTTGGAGTTTGCCTAGCTCACACTGCTTTGCAGAATGACAAATGAAAAGCGAGGAAGAGTTAGTTTTGTTAAACATTTTAACTGAACATATTGAACTGAAAATATTGAATTACATTCTTACATAACAGAATGTAACTTCCTTCCAAAGTTAAGTTTATCAGAGCAGTATCATTACAGTCTCCTAGGCAGAAGTGACCAAGAGGGGCCTTTATATGAGTTACGAGTGGTGTGAATGATGGAAGAGACTGGCTTTGGGCAGAAGCACAGCTCTTTTTGTGCTGTCAGTAACCTGGATATATGTGGAAATCTTACCAATATATTTATTTACTCTTTTTGAATACCTATTAGCATTACTTCTTTCTGAACACCTTGGAGCATTGGGTCACTGTGTTGTCTAGGGCTCCATCAATGTATTCAATCTAGCTACACAGTGAAAGGGAATGAAATGTCTTTGTGTGTGGACTCAGGTGAAACATGTTCCTTTGAATTTTACAGAAATAAATAAAGTGAAATATTAGAAAGTCAGTAAACCAATGCAAGGTCAGAGGTCTGGGGTGTGATTCTGTTGTTTAGGGAAATGAAATTGAAAAAAACCCTAATTCCAAGGCGCAGGAGGGGTAAGTGTGGTGATAACACTTATCAGAAAAAAATCTGATTTTTTAAATATACATATATACATAGATATACACACCCATATATATGTACACATATAGCTATAGGTCATATGACATAGACAGCCTTTTGTATTATTTGGATATTTCCAATTTTTTGAACAGTTATTTCCTTAAGATGCCAGAATGATTCACAAGCCTTGACAGAGTGTCCGCTGTTCTGCTTGTGACTGGCATTTTATTGTAGCTGTTGATGATGTATATGAATTCACAAATATAGTCATATAAATAATTGCTAAATGCCAATGCTGGAAATACATACAATGATAAGATGTCTTTCTGGCATGCTGTGCCACTCGAAAAAGGAAAAATTTGTTTTCTCAGGGAAAATACAATTAAATGTATAGCTGTTGAATGTGCCACTTAAAATAGCAGGGTTTTTTTAATTCTTTAAAATCAAAGGATTAAATCCTCATTCACCCAAAAACTTTGTGAAAAGGCAGCAATGCACTGGGATTTGTAGTTCTAGATCAAAGCATTTGAATTTGAGTTTGGATTATATAAATAATATTTGCATCCCATTGACTTCAAGCTTTAAATGCGAAGTCCATACTGAGTCTGAAAGAGTTCTTGGTTGGAAAGCTCCTTATATCAAACTGGAACATTGCAAGTAAGCGAGAGCATTAAAAAAGCATTTCCATTACTAAGTCAGTTGAGGTAGAGTCTTGTTTATCTGTATATTTGCAAAACTTAGCTTTATCTTGGTTATGACACGATAACTCAGTGTAGCGCTTGAAGATTTCCCAGTGAGTTATCTGATGGTCTGCTGCTGGAGTGTTGCCATCAACATTTCCCCTGATCCCATCAACTCAGCACTTCAAATATTACCACCCTGCTGATTACCTGGTGAATTTTTCACTCACCAGGAAGGTGTCATCCTGACTGCCTATGTAGTACCTGAAGCAAAACACCGAGTTATTTTCATTCTCCAATTCAACAGTCTCCCTGAGGATTCTATTTCTTCCCGGAAAATTAGCTTCCAATTATTTTATAATTTGAACACTTATCAGGCTGTGCCAAGGTAAAGGAGAACTTGGAGCAAAGTTTGTGACTCATCTCTCTTTGCATCAGAAGCACGTGAATCTTCTTTTTTGTTTGACTGGTAGGAAGGTCTCTGGATTAAGCAAATGTGGTTTAGTGATGCCTTGTACTAACTGCTCAGCACCAGTAACTGACTCCATCTTCATCTCATCAGAATAAGGAGCTGATTATTATCATGTCACTGGTCTCTTGGAAAATGCTCTTCCAGTGTTCACTTACCAAATGCTTGTGGAAGAAATTGAAGAGAAGAGAGAACAGTTAACAAAGAGATAAATAATACCTAGCATCAATTGCTAAAGGTGCTGCAATTCTAAATAGAAGAATTCAGTTCTACTGGTGGTAGTACTGTAGAGCTTATGAAAAGCCATTTCCTAAAGTGGTTGAATCAGACGGAGATCTGAACAACACTTCCTTCAGGTTCCTAGTTTGCATCTTACTGTGGTAAAATGGTAAACAGTAACTTTACATAACTGCCCCCATACTCTAATCTAATATTTGTACACTTTGCAGTAAACTCATGCTATCACAGTCCTGGATCAACTTGCTATAAAATCTCATCTGAAGCAGCCTAGCACATGTCTTTAAGTATTACCTATAAACTAGAAACTGCTTCATTGAACTCTGAAACTTGTGATTGATTCAGAAAATTATTCAGCACAGAGTAATGATTCATGCAAATCCTTTTTTTTTTTTTTTTTCTGGGTAAAATTCTGATTAATAACATGATTACTAAAAATTCAGTGAGCCAGCACTGCATGCCCCCAGCCCTGCTAATACAGCAGAGGCTGTCAGCAGGAGGAACCTACTTACCCCATTCCTGCAACCAGAACAATTTTCCCACTGATGGGAATGGCTGTTGTACACAACACACAGCTGTCATAGAAGCAGCTGCCCCTTAGCACCAGCTGCATTTGGCTTAGTAGACCACTGAACTGACAATTAGGTGTTTGCTGTAGCCCTGCCCTGCTGTACCTGGAAGCACCGTCAGAGAAAAGTCTGCCCTGAGAAGAGCAGAGCTGTGTAGGCTGGCACTTGCTTTGGCATGCCCCTGAAAATGACGAGTAGACTTGATTCTTGCTGTGCAAACATGTCAGTGACAGCATAAAATCTGAGTAAAATATTTATCTGCTAGATTCAGTGTATGCTTGTCAGTATGAATTAAAAAAAAATAGAACTTGTAGAAACATATCTGAAAGGAGGAGACATTTTGCCTACTCCTCATTCACCTGGAATATGCTGTCCTTTCATATCTGTCACTAATTTTAAAAATATTTCCTCTCACATTTGTCAGTGAACTTTTGGACAAATCTCATTCCCTTTCTTTTGTCATTGTGACGAGGTCAGAAATGTTGATGCTTCCAGAATGAATAGATTTGAGTATTTTATTTTCTTGAACATGGTAGCAGAGATGGAGATCACCAATGCTGGGATTTTTGGCAATCCAAGTTTCAGCAGCTAACAAACTTTTCACTTTTGAGAAACTACTCATAATAGAACCTAAGAAATGCTCAGTCCTAAAGAAATTGCTCAGCAGCTCATTTCAAGAGTCTCATGAGGCAGCAGAGGAAGGCCACACTCTAGTCGTCCGCTCAGCTGAAGAGCCTATTTGAAGAGTTTACACACCATCATGACTACAAGTGAATATAAATAAGAATATAAATTCACAGAACTTACAGGACATCAAAACTGAGAGATTCTTAACCATCTGTGACAGCATTCAGACATCTGTCCTCAGAACAGGGCTATGGCACAAGGCTCTGAGTACAGCAACCTGAAACTCTAAAAGGGAGCTAGAAAAGAGATTAAGTAAAGCAGGTGTAGCTGTTTGTATAAAAACCAGGGATGTGGCCTGTTTTTGTGACATATCTTGTTTTGTCTACTTACTTATTCTTCAACTGCAGATAAAAATATTTATTTGTCTGTTTATTAGGACAGAATATCACTAGAATTATAATTTTGGCATAATATTTTTTCTTCCGGGCAATTAAATACATTCTAACTTATCTGAGCCTTGAATAAAATAAAAAGTAGCAAAACTTTACTGACTGTTAGATTTTAATTTTCAATGTTACCAGTGTAATAGGTCAGTCAAAGAATGCCAAATCACAGTCACTGTCATTGATCTGTATCTTAGCTCCCTCTCAACCCAATTAGCCTTTCACAACTGTCATTACTTGGTGCCAGCTGGAACTGTTCTCTCCCACTCTTCAGGTGCTTGGCAGAGGTCTTTGTATTCCTTCTCCACTGCTCTTTAGGAGGGTTCTACTGCAAAGAAGGTTTTGCAGTGCTAGTGGTGCTGTCTAGCTTTGTGATAAAGCAATGAGAAGAGAGTGAAGAGCTTCACTGTACACTGCATGAGGAACCGCATGTTTGTAGCTTGTGCTGGTGATGTAAGAGGTGTTAGCTGATCCTAACTGGATATGAGCAGCCTTTGTTTGATATTTATCTACCTGAGGCACTGAGCCATGCTTGGAGCAGACAGTAGTTTGGTTTTTAGACAGTAGAATGGTTTTTACAGAGCTATTCACACATTGGGTTTCTCTGGCAGGGATGGTGATACAGGAGCAGGCTGATGCTACTGCAGCCTGTGATGTTTGCCTTTCTATTCAAATGCCACAATGCCAGTTATGCTATGCAGATGTCAATATGTGTTAAGATGTGTTAGAGAGACTTCAAAGATTACCATTGAGCCAATGCTAAATAAACACCTAAAATTTCACTGTAAGTCTTCAAGCTAAAAGGAGAAGTTAGCATTGTCTGAGAACAGTATGCATTGGATGAAATCTAAAAGCCAAAAAACCAAAGATTAGAAACTGTCAAATTAGGTATTAAGTAGCACTTCCCACACTACGTGTGATCCTCTGCTTTATTGTCTGAGAGTAGTTTTGTACTAGAACGTTTATACAGCATTGTTTCATACCTTAAAAATGGCAACTTGAAGTAGGGAAAAGAGCTGAAGCAGCCATAGTTAAGCAACTGAAGCTTCTTCAGGACGGTATATTTTCTCTGCAGCTGTCACACACGATTAAATTTGGAAGTAAATTTAGGTCAATATTTGCTGCAGTGTTTTGGAGTGGGGTATTAGGTAAGTGTCTATTATAAATATGCATTAAAAAAGAAGAAAATAAATCAAAGTGCAGGTGCCACAGTTATAGCACGAATCGGACAGCCAGGCCAAAATACTGACTGTAGCACCAATGAACGAAGATTTCAAAATATGTAGCAGATTTAAGTGCTCTGTTAAAACAACATAGATTAGAGTGATGTTAGCAAACTCAAACTCCTCACATCGCTAACTTTGAAAATCAGATTATCTGTCAAGCAGGGTCCAAAATTCATACCCAATCTTTAAAATTCCATTTCCTATTGTGTAAGTTTTTTTTTTTTTTTTAAAAGCTTGATTCTCATCTTTACATGGAAGAGAGAGAGAGAAAATTTCATCTCTGCTAAGTGGCTGATGTGATGTCTTGTAAGATCCAAGTTAATTCAAAATCAGTGATAATTACTATCAAAAGTTATTATTTTTCTTTCAAAATAATAATAAAAAATCATAAGTTGAAATTGTGAATAGCATTGAGAAGTCAGACCTGTTTCGAAAAACAGGCACATATGCTCTCATCAGTGTAATTTGTGACAGATAAATTAAACCCTTTCTCACTTAGAGTCTTAAAATGTTATTTTGTGGAGTTCTTGATTGTTTTTCAGAATTCAGAAAGCAAACAATTCGGAAACAAAGTATAATATTATGTTCTGGAAATTTCACAGGATACCTCTATCTTGAAATAGTATTTTTTGCAATAAATGGGGTTTTGTTTGTGTTGGAAACTTGGTAAAGGTAAAAGAAGATTCTACTCCTTTCTCATCTATAAATTTCCCCTTTCCAACCCAAGAAAACCCAACAAAACAAAAAACAGGAAAAGAAAAATAAAAGAAAATGAATGTCTAGAAAAATAAAGTTAAATAATTCTTAAGAAAAAAAATCCAGTTTTTCATGCTGCACTGAGTCAGAATAGCTCAACTTACCTAACTAGAATTATGTTCATCTCAGAGAAAGGAAAAAAACATGGCCTCTTTGCCTTAGCTTTGAACAGACTGTGTGATAGCCATTTTTCAGCATTTCCTTTCTATCTGCTATGATGTCATATGTTAGAGGGTAATGAGAGAGACAGATGTCTGGGTCTCACATTCCCTTGTGTTTTGAGTTCATTCAACAAGGCCCGATGTTCTCTCCAAGGCTTTCCTGCCTTTTTGGCTAGCTCTATACCACATTTGAAGCCCAGACCATGCTTCATTTAGCACAGATCTTGACCCTCAACTGGAGGAGCGGACATGCTGTGCCTGGTTCTGATGCCTACTTATTTTCTTGCTACTGCTGTCACAATATTATGACAGCAGAAATCTCCCTTCAAGTGTAGATGCATGTATCTGAGCTTTAAGTTTTTGGCAAGCGGTAACATGGACTATGCTTCTGGCTGCATGGTTGAACATCATGAGGCTGCTGGCTGATCAAGGAGGCTGCTCAGCTGCTGGTTGGTAGCCAGGGGGAAGCTGGTTATTCTCAGAACTGCCAGTTCTTGTAGGCTAGTCCATAGTTACTGAAGCATAGTCACAACCTGGGATTGATACCTGGAAAATATAATGGGTCTTGGCTTATAATAGGTAATTCCTTACCAAGATTGATATGAATTTTGATACTAGGCTTGTGTTTTGGGGAGACTCCTGACTTGATTTCAGACAGCTTCTGTTTATGACCCAGCCTGCTGCTCAGCCCACGGCTATTGTAGCAGAGATGATATGGACTTTCCCCTGCAGTTACATGCATGCATATGCTATGAAAACTGGTGGCAGTTGCTCATGAGTATCAGCAGACGTAGTTTGGGTTGATGCATCCAACTGTGCTGCCAAAAGCAGAGCTGAAACAATGAGTTGAAATCTCCTCAGTTCAGCACACAACAGATTGATGCGAATATGGCAACCTTTCCTAACAGCTGGTGTTTTATGCACTCATGCTTTGTGCCTCTTGTTATTTGCTATAGCCTCCAATGTGACAAGATGTTAGCAGAGCTGATTTTAAGGTCACACAGGAACTTGCAGTCACACAGAAAGCTTGCCTTGCCCTTTATAAATAAGTGATGTGCAACTTACTGTGTTCAGAAACCTGGCCATTCCCACTCATCCCAAAGAATGTTCTGTTGCTGACTGAGGACTTGAGATTTGTCTGCATCCACTCTACTGGCTTGTTATCCAGTCTGTAGATTGTGATATCATTCTCCATTTGGTTGAAGTCTTTCAGCCTTGTTTTTCAATTTCAGCTTTATTTCTTATTTTAAAATTGGTAACAGAAATTCATCTCCTCACATCCAACCTGAAAATTTTCTGTAAGCTGTCTGTTCAGCTGAGTCCCATAGTAGCTTTATAACCACCCTGTCCTTGCTTGGTTGGTCTCTACAGATGTCTTAAAAAAAAAAAAAAAAAGAAAAAAGAAAAAAGGCCATACTTTGCTCCAAATGTGAACTGCTCTATTTCAAAATATCTTCTTTGGCTAGAGCAAATGTGGGGGAGGAGGGGAAAAAGAAATCATGTTTTTCTCCCACTCACTCTCTTCTGAATTGCTCACCAAAACCAAATGTAAAAGCGGTGCATTTTTTCTCTTGTATTTGCTACAGGCTAGGATTTCTGATCTATAAAGGGTGCTTGGTTGAGGCTGTTATGGTACACAAAGTAGTAGCTATGGTGTATTTTTGGAAAAGGAAGAAATCCAGATGAAGGTGACAGGTGATAGTGAGGTTATCTTCCAAGGTCCAAACAAAAATGGCTGGAAGAAAGGAAGGCCTGTTATCATCTGAAAAGAAAAGCCTATTCTACACAGACTGAAAGAGACTGAATTTCACTGTGAAAGGTCCCGAAGACTGGCAAGTGGCTGAAACTGACAGAATTGTTTGCATGTTGTGCTATCTGCTATGCACTTACTGGCATTTCTGAAGAACTGGCCTTCCTTCTGGGGTTTTGTACATTTTATTGTGGTCTATACCACATCATTTCTCTCAAGAATGGAAAAAAAAAAAAAAATAAAAAGAGAAAAGGAAAAACACCTGTGCTTTTAGATTACATTCAGCAACCACCAAGCAACATAAAGACCTACTTACATGTACATAACAGAATCAAAGAATGAAAACCCATGCTGATTTATCTTCAAATTACTGTTTCTTTTTAAGGCTATGCAAAATTGCATGTCTTTCTATTAGTTTTTTTCCCCTTCAAGGTGATTTAGATGCATCTCTCTGTTGTGTAGCCTATCATCACTGCTATGAAACATTCTTCCCACAAACCACTTCCTGCAGGGTCTATAATGCCAGCATGTGAGAACATAAAAGCATAGATAAAAGGAAGTATGAGAGTAAAGCAAGCTGTTTGGGGACAAGGTTTTTAAGGCAGAATTCCTTAACTGTTTAGCATTTTTATTTATTTTTACCTAGTTCAAAAGTTGTGGAAAAGATGTGTTCCTGTATTTAAATAAATGAGCTGCTCTGGCTGAGTTCTAGAACATAAAATATTCTCTTGTCTTTGCAGTACTACAGTTATTGTCAACAGATGAAAAATTCCAAGTAAAATTTCCTAAATATGTTGCTGATCAGGGCAGGTGTTCTGATGCAGTCAGAAGAGAACAGTTCCTTTCCAGTGCCTTATCTGTACTTTTCAGGGACAGAAAGGATAGACTGAAGACCAAATAGAATTTTAATTAGTATAAACTAGCTTTTGACTATAGACATAAGTTGTTCTCATAGGAAGATGTGATCTTGTCTGCAGTGAGATGAATGTGGGACAGAGGGCTGTTTATCAGTTCTTGTAAAAATTTGGCTTTACTTTTCCTAGTTTACACTTGACAACTTCTTGGACAAATTTAAAATAGAAATTGACAAGAAAGTGCTATGAGAATTTCAGTTCAAGCATGTTAACTTTTGTAGCCTTGCTGTGGTGGAATGTTGTAGAATCATAGAATCATTCAGGTTGGGAAAGACCTCTAGGATCTAGTTCAACCATCCACCTACCACCAGTATTACTCATTAACTGTGTCCCTTTGTGCCACAGTATTGTCATTATTATTTTTAAATAAGATTTCTGCAGGTTTTTTTTTGTTTTTCAATTTCTATCCCTTATTCCTCTCTATTTATGCTTATGGTACATTGGGTATTCACTGCACAGTCAAATTGCTTGGTATATCTAATACCAGAACGTTGCTCTAATATCTCAGTGACTGAACAATGGGGCAAGTTACATCACTGATTCAGATCATTAGTGATTCTTTATGTACTGCCATGGCTTTTAAAGTGAAATAAATTGTCTCAAGGTGTCCGTTAGGAGTAGAACTTCAAGATGAAACCTCACTCAAAGAAAAACCTAGAAGTCATGCACCCTAAGTTCTACAGTTAGCTAGTGAAAGCAATGGAAAACAGGTGAAAGATACAAATCTTGAAGAGAACTGTGCAGTAAAGAACCAGCAAGGGAGAGAGCACGGATGGCATGGAAAGCATCTTTTTTTTTTCTTTTTTAACTTTTTATCTGAGAGAGGATATAACTTGAATAGAGGGAAGCAGAAGGAAGCATATACACTTTTCAAAGCTTTTGAAAAATTAGTGAGAAAAATGCTTATACTGCAACAGAGATAGAGACAATCCTTTCCCAGTCTTGCTGGCTAGTCAGAGAATTCAGCTCAGTGCTGACAGCAGCAGAGCAGGGAGGTGAACATGAGCCAATTGCTCCAATCAGTGTTCTCTCCTCAGTCTGTATGAATTACTATTAATAAAACATGAAATGCCTTCAAGAATAGTATAGCCAAGAGCCTAGTGTCAAGTTGAAGCTTGTTCACTTTCATAAAAAGAGCTGATTTAGAAGAAATGGCATTTTCAAGCAAGAACTCACTTTACAGAAGACCTCTCAGCCAGCTTTATTTTAAACACAATACAGTCTGTGAAAAAGGAACAAGAAGTGATCTTAACAGAAGAATGTCTGTTTCCAAGTTCAGCTTCAGTGGGTCTAGTTTCACTGAGATCGGTAGATTTCAGTTTAGATCTATGAAACAGAGCACTTAGAACCTGTAAAGCAGTAGGAAAACCTTTGGATTTCCTTGGCTCTTATATTGATGTTTCCCTTAAGAACATCACTTTATCTTTGTCCCTTGTTTTCTTTGTTCCTTGTTTTCCTTCCTACTTTGTGTGTATTATTTGTATCTACAAAATAATTCTATTTTTAATGAGGGCTTTCTGTTACTCCAGTTATGCAGTACTACTTAATTCAGCGACAGATGGTCACAATTCCAAGGAATAATACAGTATATATATATTTATATATGCTTTGGCAACAGTATTTATTTATATATGCTTTGGCAACACTTTCTCTGGGTAGATACTGCAAGGGTGGGACACGAATATAGGCATTTGCTTCTTCCTGGTCTCAACCAGTAGTTGGCCTTTTTATGTTCTGTTCATTGCCAATGCTGTACCTTCATTTCCTTCTCCATTGTCTAAGTCTTCTTACCTATACCACAGTGAATAATGCTGACATTCAGATTAAAATCTGACAGAGACAAGCAAAGGCATGCTGTTAATTTTGTCTATGTGAAGAAAAGTGAAAGGGAGAATCAAGTCACAACCAGAAATGAGGACCCCACCAAAGACTGAGCCCACACAGCTGGTCTGAACTTGATCATGCTCAGAGATCAAAAGGGATGAAGAAGATGGCTGTTGGAATAAGCACAGGTTGAACGGAAAAGGGGCAGCACTGGGTTGGAGCAGTGTATATGGGACAGGTTATAGAATGTGTTCAGAAGCAAGCTAAGGTTTCAGCCTCAACAAAAATGTTTCAGAAAAGGTCCAGCATCCTGTAACTCACAGTTCTTGCTTTTCTTTTCATCTAGATACTGCAAGGGTGGGACTTCCCAGTTGCCAGGTATAACTTAACTCCTCCCTGCAAGGCAGATTCTATTTCAGCTAAACAAGAAAACCTCTTCTGTGATTTTAACAGAATGCAAAATGTCATAAAAAGATTTCAGCTGAACTACTTCTGCAGAGTTGGGAAGCATATAGAGAAGTGAACTTAAATGGTTTCTTTATTATTATGTAGTCGTCTTCTGTCAGTTTTGCATGTGAATTTCAGCCCTGGAAGTGTCAAATCCTAGCCTGAACTTAACTGTATAATTCCCTTGCAATCATTAGTAACAGCCTAAATTTAGAACCTGGTTCATTTTGTTAGGAAAGTAGTTTCCAGATTTATAATTTACATGTTTTTCTTAATTAAATGCTATCCTTACAGAGGCCATAGATATGTGGCTTGTGTTGCACTTCAAAGATGAAGAGTAATACAGGAATGACTCTGTATCTTCTGCTGCCTTTAAAAATGTAAAAAGTCAATTATAAAATATATGCTTAGCAAGTTTGGACTTGCATGCTTTGTATTGTAAATCTTGGTAATGTGCTAAAAACACGTGGGAAGCTTCCTTCCAACTACTTGTCTTTACAGTTCTCCAAAGATATGGGGCTGGTCAGGCACCTGAAGCTGCATGACACGAGTGAGATTGTTTATTACTGATCTCCCAGGAAGAATGTTGGAAATCTAGGGCTTTTCTCTGCCCATATAATTTCTTAGGACCTTCAGATACTAGCCTGAGTGATGCGTTTCATTTAGTCTTAGATAAGAAACAGTATATGTTGAAAACATATGATAAATGAATACTCTTTTTTCCTATGTTCTGTGTCTGGCCCTAATGCTACTAAAATACATATGTAGTATCTTCTCTGCTTCACATCCATATGGAGATTAGTCATTCTATAGATCTTAAAGCTTACTTAGTATCTGAGGATGCAAGCCCTGGGACATTGTGAGTGCCTCAAGCTGAAAGCCATCTCTCTTTTCTCTCATCACAGGCTATCATGGCAACTTCCAAGCTCTACAGGCACTCTCTGGGTTACTAGGTAGAACTTGTGCTGCTTTTTTCTGTGTTGTCAGTTGAAGAGACAAAACAGAACTGAGCCATAATTTCCAGCTCTCTGCAGAGTTCTTAATGTTTTAAAGATGGAAAATCTGGTTTGTGAAAGGCTGTTGGATATCAGTGTTTCTATTTGGTTCCACTTGGAACAAATGCTCCAAAATCCAAAATTCCTTATGTGGTGGGGACAGGGGAAACCAAACAAATAAGATTCCATTGCATCGTATAATATGAATAATTACCTTTACCTCCTGCTTAGTAGAAAGAGACACTTTATGTCAAACATTTCATTCGTTAACTAAAATGCACTCATTTTGATATTTGTCAGGTCCCATTTCTGTTTCAGTGAAAGAAATTATGGTTTGAGTAGTCATGATTACAGAAGCATTTGAGATCTGATGCCAAACAGCTCCATCAAAGCGTTCTCAAGGAATACTGGTTATATGACTGAGTAGTATTGCTTCTGCCCTAGGCTAGAGCGAATGGGTTGTGGCTCAGCCTAACAAGGAAGATATAAGACCCTGACAAGGCTCTTTACAGCACGGAGTCATTACAGCAGCATGTACTGGGTGGGGCACAGGAAATAGAATATACCCTCTGCTCTTCACCCAAATGACAAGGGCCTTCCCACCAGGAGAAAAAGACAGAGATTCAGCTCAGCTTTTCTCTCTTTGAAGTGTTATAATTAGAGCTGATCTGCTATGAGAAGATAAGTGCTGTAAATCTAGTTCAGAACGTATTAGCTTGCTCCTTGTGGAAACTAGAAAGACATTTTATGATACAATATTAAAAACCTTTCTTGGGTCTTCTCTGGGAGTGACACCAACCATTACTCAAGGGCCCTCACTAGTCCAATTCAACCCTTTTTACTATTTTTAATCCATATTTTCTAGAGCTACAATAAAACATGAAAAATGCCTATTTCCTAGGATGAACTGGAATAGCTCCTAGAGGACTTAATTGGTGATAACTTATGCTGCAAATGCCTGCTTGAAACAGTGTTTATAAATATCCCACTTCATGGAAAAAAAATTGTGAGTGGTGATAGAAATCTGTCTGGCAGAAAATAACATGTTATCTGCCAGCAGGAACAGATTCCCAGTACAATGCATTGCAGGCCCAGCTGTGTTAAAAAACCATATATTAAGGATAATTAAAATATTATAAATCACCACTCAGAATGGTTTACTCCAGAGGTAGTCTTCTGAGTCAATTGCTACTGAAACTTGGGAGGAAACTACAAGTCCAAAATAAGAGGTTGAAAGCAGAGAAGAGAACTCAAATGATTTCTTCTGGGAATAATTATTTTCTTTAAACTTTTTTCTTAAAAGCACTGATTCTCTCCGCTAATGAAAGGATAAAGTCAATGCCTAAGGGTGATTAATGTTATCGAAAGAGTACTTTCAGCCAATTCATAAGCAGTCTAACACAAATTTAGTAGAAAACTCTGTCTTCCTACATATTCAAGACTTCTCCAGAAAGTCTGCTTGCGTATACTAAGATCAGTGTAGTGCTATTGATTTCTTCTAAGAATCAAGCCCAGTTAGTAATTTAATTTTATTCTAATTTGTTTCCTTTTATATGTACACATATGTATTTACCAATAAGAGGGAGATTAGTACTAACTGAAACATATTCTCAATGTCTTGGTTTACAAGATCAACTATAACTGAATACTCAAAGGGAGAGAAAAAATATCTCATGGCAAGAAACGCTTTTGTATGACATTTGATATGCAACATTATGCACTATAAACTGCAGTCAAAAAGAAAAAAATCAGCTTGATGACATACACTGCATCTGGGTCATGGGCAGCTTGACAGTGTTTTTGCCTTGAGCTATGGCCATGTCAGCTTTAATGTGACATTTAGCATATTTAACCATGAACATATGACACATCTTTAGAAATCTTTATTGTATAAATAGCCTATTCTTACATGCATAATTGCCAACAACAGTAAATAAAATTCGGCGTGAAGTGACATTTTGTAAGACCTTATCAGCTTTGTCCTGTGGCATTAGTCTAGCATATGTTACAGAACATGAGACATATCATGGATTGTTTTTCTTTAAATCCTGCACATCGACATTATATTTAAGACTCAGTGCTGTTAGTAACAAGAAATGTGAACTTTATATGGATCTAATCTGTCTGTTTGTATTTTCAGGGCCTTCAGACAACAGTGTAAAATCCACGTGACACACTGCTGTATTTTATGACAAGGAGCAGGGCAACTTACCTTGGTAGGTATCAGAAACTTCATGCAGTGTCACTGCATAGTGCATAGCAGTACTTAGATAATGCATCTGGTGATGCTTAAACCTCTGATGCTCTATGATTCACAGTTTGACATAAAGTACCTTTAAAGTTAATTAATTCATACAATTTAGAGTAGTGTCAACCAGCTTCTCTGAAGAGAATGGAACAATGTTTTATTTCGTTTATGACATTGATTCTAAATTTAGAGTGAGATAGATCTTCCAAGGTATCAAGCTTACCAATGTTTTGATAAAAGGTGTAATTGCTATGTATTTTGTTTCAATGTCTCGTATTCCTGTTTATCATAAATCTTCCATGTTTGTTCAGGATATACTCCTCTGTAAAAAAGCAAAAAACAAAAAAAACAAAACAAACAGGGCTCAGTGAAGGAACAACTTCTTGCTAAGCTGAGCTGTTTAGTCTTTGGAATGACAAAAGTTTATGCCAGCAAAGGATTTAATGATGGAGATTCAGGAACCTACATCTTCTTAATCAAAAACATACATGGTCGTATAGGTTGAACTTTGTGCATTGGAGGTATCTGGGTGCAGTGTCTATGTGTACCTCAACGTGCAGAATTTAGTAATCATTTATGACAGAGCTGTTGCAAAGTGCACCAGTCTTTAATACAGACGATACCATAGATAAATGCACAGTAACGCTAGCAATAAAAAAAAAAAATCAATCTTTCCATCCTTATGCCTATGGTATTCTCTGCATTAAAAATGACATACTTTATTTGCACAAAATTTAAAAATCTTGCCTGTACCTACAAAAAGCAGAGTGGTGCACATTACAATAATGGTAGCAGGTTATAAAGTGCTAGCATACACCATCAAGATTTTCTGTGTTATGCTTTGTGTGATTTGGAGCTTCTTCATCCTTCTATAAATTCAGGTTTTGAAATATCTTGAACACACATGAGTTCTTACAGAATTATTTTTGTGATTTCCTGCCAAAAATGCATCTGCTGCTACAGAAACTTATTTTTTCTTTTAGTCACAAGAAGCTTTGTAGCATTTCCTCTTCATGCAAGTTTGAGGAATGACTAGCTCATGATCATTTTGTTCCCAAACTATTTGTTTTTGCTATTCCTTCTGCTCGGATTGGCAGTGCCTCCCAAGTCCAACTTCACAAAGACAGCGGAAGTAATTAAGTAATAAGTAATAAAGAAGTAATGTTAATTACTGATTCACATTTTTGTAAGCAAATATCTATAGTGTGCTTTCTCCTCAAATTTGGTTTTAGAGATCTTTGGAAGAAACTCCTGAGTGAGTGATGAGCTTTCTGCAAAAGCAAAGTTAAAATGCTGCAACAAGACTATGGGACAGCAAGTTAAATGATCTTTATGCATGGGCTGCTAAAAATAATTTTTTTGGAGAATAAAAAGAAGAAACAATTCCATTAAGTAACCATACTTCCTAAGCTAGTTTTAAGCTAGGGGACGAGTTCACTGTGGTACACTGCAGTCATGTCAGTACTCTATAAATACTGTTACTCAAAAAGTACCTGGTAAATTTGACACTACTGAAGTGATTGTGCTCAGAAGTTTGATCTACCTTTTTGAACTGCTGATGAAGTTTATAGTTAAGTTTTGAATAATATGAAACCAGAAGCTTTTCAGCCACAACTATGTGCCAAAATTGGTATTAACTAGAAAGAACTGAGATTTCTTGAGTGGTGTCTGTAACATGTTTGTGTTAAGAAAAACAAGTATGGAAAATTATCTGATCTAACTGAACCAAGGCAGAGCAGACTTTATTCTTTTTCAGAAGAATTTAGGAGTTTCCAAAGAATCTAAAAATAAGTTATACTAAATGATTTTTTTGGTTCCATGATATATGTGTCTTACACATCTGATGCATGACTGAATACTACTTACATGTTGGGAGCAGTCATTTTTCCAGGATAACTAATAAAAGTAGTCTCACGTGCAACAGGAGCAAAATACATGCTATAAATTATTTCTGTTTTCTTCATTGGGATTTCTTGGATTTTTTTCTGAAAGATTTCTACGGCCAGATGGAAAGTTTTGGCTGACATGCTAAAATTATGAATTGTTTTAATATGTTGGGAAATGCTGTGTGTTGATTAAGGCTTTAGAAAGTATCTGCTAAAGCAAAAGCCCCAGTCATGCTGGGATTTTAAATGTGAGGGTGAGCAGTACTAATCGAAGCTGAGCAACATGATTCCACCATATATATATGTATACATTAAAAAAAAAAAAAAACAAAACATGGAGAGTCGAAAATCTATGGCAAGATCAAAAGGTCATAACTGCCAAAGTAAGACATTTTCAAAAAGCATAAAAACAGTTTAGACCTTTCAGAAGAAGAAAAACTGATGAACTGAAAGGAGAAACAGGGGGATATGTTTAAATAATAGGAAAGACTTATTTAGCTGCTGGATCTACTGTCAAAGGAAATCTGTGTAGAACAGAGAGGGAAAAAGAGTCTTGATAAGGCAAATTCATGTGCTCCTTGATTAGGTAGAGAGGTCCAGGGAAGACAGTGGAGGGCTAGGATGATTTGCTCCTGGAATAGCCATTCTGCTGTCTGGCGCTCTGGCTGCCTGTAGGCTCGCAGAGTCATAACCTAGCACAGCAGGAAATGTTTCTAAGTTGCTATCTGAGGAAGGGAAGATTTGGCTCCCTTCTCTTCCCATCCCTACCATGTTGAGATTAATTTCCCCAGGTTTAGAGTGAGAGTAATGATGTTTGCTTAACTATATAAACAAAAGGTTGGAAATTGTATTTTCTGAGTGTCACCATTACATTCTGAGTGTGCTTGCCTGCATTTGGTTTTGGATTGTAGAAAACATTTTTTGTCTTAGCTTACAGGAACATTTGAGGGTTTTATTATGCATTGTTAATTTCTTAATTCTTAATTTATAACAGATATTGAGCATATACTTGTAAATCTCATCTACGTCCTGCCCCTGTACTCAGCATTGGTGAGGCCTCACCTCGAGTACACTGGGTTCAGTTTGGGCACCTCGGAACAGAAAGGACATTGAGATGCTGGAGCAGGTCCAAAGAAGGGCAACAAGGCTTGTGAAGGGCTTGGAGAATATGCCCTATGAGGAGAGACTGAAGGAACTGGGCATGTTCAGTCTGGAGAAAAGGAGGCTGATGGAAGACCTTATTGCTCTCTTCCAATATCTGACAGGTGCTTACAGTGAGAATGGGGTTGGTCTCTTCTCACTGGTGACAGGTGACAGGACGAGGGGAAATGGCCTCCAGTTGAGCCAGGGTAAATTTAGGTTGGATATCAGGAAACACTTCTTTACAGAAAGGGTTGTTAAGCACTGGAATAGGCTCCCCAGGGAGGCGGTTGACTCACCATCCCTGGATATGTTTAAAAACTGGATGTGGTGCTCAGGGACATTATTTAGCGGAGGGTTGTTAGGGTAGTATGGTTAGGTCGTGGTTGAACTCGATGATCTTTAAGGTCTTTTCCAGTCTGAGCTATTCTACGATTCTGTGATTCTATGATTCTTGGCTGTGCTACCTGTTTTCCTTTGTCTGTCTACTTTTAAATTTTGATGTTTTTGCATCTGTAGCTGTATGCTCAAGAAAGAAACAATAAGAAGCAAGAAGTTCATTTGCTTTTTAGAGTTAACTTTATTACATCATTTCTGTTTGTTGTATACCTCTTCCCATGACTGTATTAATCCATTTAAAACTGTTGATCTTATCAAGCTAAAACAAATTAACATAAACAGTTGAACAACAGAATTCAACTGTGGGATTAATTTAATGTAAATTTTAGTTTTATTTGCAATGACTTAGTATTTTGTCACCCCTTGTGTAGCTGTAACTGTATTTCAGTTTGGAAGCCTATGCATATAAATGGCTGCTTAACATCTCAATCACTTAGGTGAGGACTGTATTGTTTGTCATGTTGCTCTTGCTATTAACTGAGTAAGGGTATTTGTTCTTTTTTTAATAATAGGTTTTCTCTCCGTTTAATAGTAAGAGCTTCTGGAAAAGTAATATTTTATACCACAAATCCCTTCTTACAAAAATGTAATGTTTTCAATAAAACCTGATGGAAATAGATTTTATAGTCTTAATGGAAATATTCTCAAGGGAAAGCAGTATCTCAACCAGCTGTAATAATGAAACAGTTTGTCAATATGGAAACTTCAACCTAGAGGTAAGTATGGTTGATAGCTTTTACTTTAAACAGTCGTAACTATTAATGTGTAAAAACTATGTTAAAGTGGAGAAAAAATAAAGTATTGGTATATAGAGAGTGTATATCAACATATTTTGTTGTTCCCTTGCGTAGTAATTTTTGTCAGTGATAATCATGTTTTGTTGCAACATGTCCATAACTTCTCATTTTTATTGATGGGCATTGTGAGGGATACTCCCACGAGGTCAATTTCTGGTTAAAAAGACAAAAGAAATATCTTTCAACATACCTACCACACATTAGTCATTGAACTGTATAAAACTTCGTATAAGCCCACACTCTGCCAGTAATAAAGAATGAGGAAATTAAAGGGATTTTTAAAAAATTCCCAAACCTCAGTATAAGAAAACATTCATGTCTTAGTTTGATTCCTATAATCTCCCCTCTTCTTCCTTCTTTGCTGAAAATCACACTGCAAAAATTTCTCTTACTCTCCAGCTGCACTGTCCCCGCATCAAACTCACTCTGAGGACTTTCTGTTGTCTTGCTGGCTTTCACCACCCTCAGCTCCTTTCTCCACTTCTTTGGCTTCAAGAAGAGTCCAGTTGCCTTGGTTTTCTACTTTCTGTCTTTCTATGCTGCATTTCTTCTACAGTAACAATAATAATATTGTAACATGTCAAGGATAAACCAGAACAAACTAATTAACAAGTCAGCATTAACAAATTGCCCCAGGCTGTTTGCAGACAAGCCCTGCAGTGTGCTTGAATGTTGCAGCGGTGAAAGGAGCGCTGATGTTCCCCCAAAGCTCTTCAAAAGCTTCCTTTGTCTCAGTGTCGCTGGCCCAAACCCCCTGGACTGAGCCACTGACAAGGTGCTGCTTGTCCCTGCCATTGCACAGCTCACAGGCCCCTGACAGCAGTACTTACCCTGCACTGCTGACACATGGAAGCATCCCACAGGAGGTAACTCTTTGAAGGAAAGGTTTAAAATAATTTTAAATAAAGCTCCATTCAATACAAAGGGAAAGTTTTATTTAGATTGTCACAATCTCCCCGATTATGTCTATCCTGGGATGTTATTTGTTCTGCTCTATTCCTCAGCTTAATCTGGTATCTGTGGAAATAGTGGAGAAGTCACACAACAATCACTATTCCAAGTACACACGTATAAAAACACGTAAGTGACTTTTTATACCTAGAGCTGTACATTTGTGGGATGTCTTAAAGGTTTAAAATAAAGCTGGATTGGTGTTACTTTTTCTACACTGTGTTATTTCCTATCTTTATGTTAATTAAAAGCAAAATAATTGTAGCTTTGTGCACTGTGTCTTCACCTTTTTTATTTCCATATTATGCAGCCATCCATAATTCTGGGCAATAATTCAACCTCGTTAACCTTTTGTTTATTTTTATAACTTTACATTAAGGGGACAACATCAAGGAAATTAAGTAATTTTGTTATTTCATTTGTATTATTGAATTTGTCTGAACTATAACTGAACCGGAATTCAAACTTCAGATATAGCGTGAGAAGGGAATTTTTATTTTGATCATAGGTTAATTTTATACCAAGACCACTGGACAGAGACAACTGTCATATCAGAAGAGATCATGGTTGCAGCTGTCTGAAGGATGAGGGGTGAAGGAGCCATTTGCATGGGAGGAAGGCAAATGGAGCAAGGAACAAGCCTTCTTGGAAGGATAAAATCTCTTGCATGTCCCTAACCCATGTGCCATCCTCATGTAGGACGCAAATGGCAAGTGCAGAGCAGGACTGCAGTTCTTCTAATTGCAGCTTTTATAAGTGGGTTGTAGGAGCAGGTAATGTGCCTGGGGGTGCAGGCTAGAGGATTAGCTTTGGTGCCAGCACCAACTAGAACTCTGTGCTTAGGGCAAGCAGCCTGCTGTGGCAGTCATTTGCCATCATCAAACATTCACACAGTTCCTGAGAGCAGAGAATAACTGTTTCATTCTAGGCATGTTATCACACATTCCTGGGCTAATGGCCATTATGTTTGAAATGAAGTAACTCAGATCAGTGATGGCATACCTTCTCAACATCTGGTACCCAATTTGTTTTAAAAAGCACTGTAGCTTGCTGCCACTAATGCCCACCCAAATCTGTCAGTGCAAAACTTGGCATTGGTTCAAACACTGCAATCTTTGCTTAGACAATGGAAAGGCTTTTGTAATTTGAGTTGACTGCTGAATGTGTGTTATATGATACTGCTAGCATGGCTGCCTTTGTCTTCCTAAAGGAGTATCTTTCTTCCTAAATTGCCGTGCTAACACAGAGAGTCTAGTTCAAAAGAAATATTTGATGTCCACTGCATTTCTTTTCCCATCTGTAGAGGATAAGAAAGCTCTTTAACGCCCAAAGCATTTGCCTAATATTCTGTATCCAATGTTCAGTCCAGAATTGACATATTTTCTTTCAGAATAACGTATATCAGTACATACAGGTGCCTGCGTGGAATATTTTCTGTTCACAGAAGTTTCTCTCTAACCCCTAACCCTGAGACTATTTTATGCCCTTAAGGACAACAGTTTCCATTCATTCCAAAATTACTTTTAGTTGACAGTTACTCTTAATGAAATTGAGGGCTGACTTAAAAGTTTAAATTTGCAGGCATTATTGCAAAAGGCACTTCAATGGAAAGCATGTTACATTGCCTAGCAGTAGATATTTGTATCCGAGTTCCAATTATTTGTTTATGTGTTCTGAGGCCTTGTTTGTCCGTTTTGTTTTGTTTTGTTTTGACTGTAGACATACACCAAGCTTGATTCTGCCATTCAGTGTTTTGTGGGGCTTTGTGACTTATCTATTTATGCATACTTGCTATTTTGGTTTCTTGTCCTCCAAATCTAAGTAGAATATTTACATTACTGTGCTCATTGCATTTTTCTCTGCTGAACCACTCACCTAAAAGCAGGATGTGAAACCAGGGAGTGGTGATTAAGTGCAGTCCTTTTCCAACAGTGAAGAAAGGACAAGGTAACAGTAGTTCTGCTTGTTGAATGTGTGACTCCAAGGAGATATACAGTGAGACATGCCTGCAGCATATCTTGAAACTAGAATTTGAAGTTGTTTGGATCAGTAGTGAACAACACACAAACAGGGGCAATAGACTGAGACAAAACCAGAGCACAGCCTATTCATTTTAAGAAAAGTGGGAAGTGCCTGTCCAGGTATAAATCTCTAATTATGATTATTCTGCATGATCTGGACAGGCTATTTCCTCACGTCCTCTCCACCTATCCTTGTGCAGATTTTGTCTCTTTTTAGCTTTCATCTTTAATTTCACTTTAACATTTACTGTGAGAGAATGGTCTGGTATGAGACAGGACAAAGCTTAACCACAGGGCAATCAGGGAGCTCTTCAACAAGTGTTACTGCTCTGAAATTTGTCATAAGAGCAACGTTATAAATGAACTTGAGGCACCTCATTAGAACAACACTATCTGGACCCTACAACTGCATGCTGTCACAGCATGCAGTATGCATGCAAACAGTCAATCTGAAAAATGGGGCTTCATGGTTACTGATATGCTGATTAGCCCGAAAAGTATTCTTTTCTAAACTACAGTACAGATTTTGATATTAGCTCATTCTAGGGGTGGGGTTGGATGTATATTCATTGCTCATTTGTAACCTTAGACAACCAAGTGAACAGAGCTTATTCCTGTGTTTTTTGCCTTTCCCACAGATACCCTGAAAAGAACTCGGAAATCAAATAGAGCTGATTTACTGCTCTTTGTCGTTATACTCAAAACACAACTTTTTTTTAAAGCAAGAATTTACCAAAGTGGTAGGAAGGCCAGTATTTTAGAGATAGTTAGCGCAATACAAACATTCCACACACAGTTGATTAAATGAAAAGCAACACTAAATAACACTCTATCTATAGTACATATTTCATTCATTGCGCAGACCTGGCCTGAGGCTTGTTTAAAAAAGCACCAGATGTTTCTCTGAGAAATGTATTTGTCTTTGTGTGATGACAGATGCTCTTTGAAATCACAAAGTATGTAATAGCAGAGTTTGCCATTTGAAATCAGGAAATTCAATTTGTTTTCTCAGAGGCACAACTGAAGGGCAAAACCCAGTAAGAATTGCTGTATAAACTAATGCTTTTTAACATTATGTACTTGCCTTGCTACTTTGAACCTCATTTCCAACACTGTTCCCAGACAGAAATGGGAAAATCAGCTTCCAAACAGAAGAGGTCTCTGCCAATGGGATTTTTTTTCTTTGTACTTTCTTAGCTTGCTGTTTTTCTTAAACACAGCTTTACCTTTTGTATTAGTCACATCACATGGACCTGTAGACTAACTTTTAAATAAGCTAGTCAAGACTCATGGGATGAAAATGTGTTCAGTACGAGCTCATTGATTAAATGAAATTTACAAGTACCATGTACTATATCCTTTCAATAATTCTCGTACTGCTGTGAATTAAAATGAAGCAAATTGACAAAAGATAAATTCATGCATACATCTGCTAGTAGAAGGGCTTAGTTTCATAGTTTGCAAAAAACAAAGCAAAAAAAACAAACCCCAAAAACCTTGCTTTAAAAAGTCAGAAAGAGGAGTGTAGTATGCAAATTCATGGCGATGCATTAGTAATCCAGGCAAAACCACGAGCAAGCAAAAACAGGAGATTTGACTGAAAATAAGATTTTTACCAAACCTGCATCAAAACTGAGGAAAAAAAGCAGGCCTAAATTTGATTTCTTTGAGCTTCTCTTGTAGATCCAGAACTTTTGTCTATTTCATGGTAAAGCTTATTGAGGTTTAAAATCAGGAAGATTTTTGAGTATCCTTAGTTATTTCGTATGGCATAAAAAAATCATGTAAAACGCAGTGGTTTGGGAAAAGCTAAAGGTACATTTTAAGTAATGAAAGAGAAGAGAAAGCCGTGGTTTAAACACACTCTCACGATGTACATATCCTGTAACATGTCTGAATATGCAGGATGTAATTCCTCTCACGCCGAAAGAGACAGTTGTTTCAGGCTATAGCGATTTAAAGCAAAATTACTTTGAAGTGTGTAAGTCTAAGAATGTTTTTGCTTTTCCTTTTTTAATCTTTTGGTGGTCTCAGTGCTAAGCATTTGTTTTGGAATAAGCTCTGAAAAACTGTAATAATTGTGTGAAACTTTCAAATTCCTCTAGTTAAGAAATAATGTAATATATATATGAAAACTTTTAAAACTCCTTTTGCTAAGAAATAACAATGTCTGTAAGAAAATTCTTCAAACTCCTTTTACTAGGAAATAATGATCTTGTAAAATATTTGGCACTCTGTGATAGAAATAGCACAGAAAAACGTTTCTTGAAGTATCTTAACATTTGTGCTTCAAGTATGGCATAATCAAAAGTGTTTGCATTAAAATTATAATTATTAAATCACAGTCCAGTTCCATTAATATATGACGATATAAAATATTCACAATTCTCTATTAATAAAACTTATTATGGATTTTTCCATTGCTTTCAATGGACCCAGAATGTGCACTTAATCCTTTTCTCACTTGTATGACTGGGTGGGTCAGTAACAATAACCAAGAGGAGAGGAAATTAAGGGCGAAGACTTGTTCACACAAGAAAAGGAGTGTGAGTAAACTAGGATGTACAGTACAGTACCCCTGGAAAAGGCAGCCCTGCCGTCTTGCTCCTCCACTTCTCCCTGCCCTGTACCAACATCAGCAAGTGCATGGCCACATGCTAAAGTGGATCCAGAAACTAATCTGAGTTGAAACTGAGTTGTCAAGTAAGAAAAGAGGCTTATTTGTTTTTGGCTAGCATAGTGACAGCATTAGGCTATTACTGGCAAGGAGGGAAAATGAGAAGTCTTGCCCTTAGACACTGTTTTAAGGTGTCCCTGCCCCTTGATAGTAGGGAACGTCTGGGAATCATAACTTTGGCATTCCACTTAGTATTTTGCCTCCCTTTTATTTTCCAAATTCCTGCAACATGTGCTGAAGACACACCAGAACAGTTGACTTTCAAATTGTCACAAGGAAGGAGAGGTCAGAAGCAGCTACTGGACTGTTTATTGGCCTTCTGGTTTACAGTATGCTAAATTCCCCACCTTTAGAATGCCCTAGAGAAAAAACAAAACAAAACAAACAAACAAACAAAAAAAAAATAACAAAAAAACAAGCTACACTGCAATACTGCAATGTAAGAAAACAGGTATTTCAGTTAAGTTGATTGGGCATATATTTATAGAAATGCACAGTGAGTATTTGTGATGTCAGAATTTGACTTAGAAATTCAGATTGCAGAGCTAGTATTGGGAATTCCTGAATACAGCACTTATCTAGATTTTTATAATGCATAAAAGTAGCAGTACGCTTATGTCTCTTTACAGTCACTACTTGCTGATTATTGGAAAAAAATAACAACCCAAGCATTTAGTTAGATTATTTAAGGAAGTAATTATTGTATTCTTAACTCTGCAGTAACAAGTACACGAGACCTGTCACTTTTGAACACTGTAGCCTTCACATCTTCAAGAATATCATTAATTTATGAGCACTTCCTTCATTTTCAATTATTGGTAATGCTTAAAAGGTATTTCACAGAAAGATATAAATCTAAAATAGAAAACGTTATTTTCACCTGCTTTTTGATCACAACTTAGAAATACATCCTGATATTTCATACATTCTTGCATGGCATATATGACTTTGATTGCAGTATTTCTCTTAGCAGGCAACATGCTCCTGGGAGAGCCACTTAGAGTATAGAGGGGCACATAAGCAGGTGGATAACTCCTTGTGAGATTGGAGTCTTAGAAGTCACAATTTTACAATGTATTCTTTTTTCAGCACTTTTTTTCCAATTTTATATACAAGAGTAGAGATCAAAGTCCTGTGTGCCTGACTTGCATTCAGTATTGTGTTCATCTTCAATGTCTAAGTCATTAACTCCGGGCTTGAATTCCACAGATGAGGCAATTCAGCTGATGGTCTTTGTGGGGCCAGCGTACCTCTCATCCCTGATCATGTTATCTCTGCTTGTTCCTGTCAACCTCTGCACTGCATTTAGGTTCATCTCATTAAATGATAGGAAAATTATGCTGACAAAAAAAAAAAATAATTATTTACTGCTGTATTAGTTTGCTGAAATAGTGCATCACATAGTCAGATCCAGTCACTCCTCCAGGGGCTGGCAGAGAGGGTGCGGTGACCAACAGCCTGGTTGTCCAAGGCCATGAAGAGCTAGAGAAGTCACTGGATGAATTTGAAGTGTGTGATGCCAATGGAGAGATATAGACTCTTCCAGATGCTAATTTTGATCAAGTAACTGAGAAATTTCTTTAATTTTGGCATGAAAATTATATGCTTCATAAAGACTATGAGAGTATAATTTCCTTGTGTCTGGCTCACCCAAGCAAGAAGGCAGGCATGCAAATTCTACCAGTTGTCAGTGAGAACTGACTTAAGGTCTCCTCTGTGAAAATTTTCCTTGAAAACTCTTGCTACCAAAGTCAGCAGACTTGGACATGGGTTCAGCTTATTATATTTTCTGAAGTTAATGGCCAAGAGCAGAGTTTTGAGTCCAGTGGCTGAGAAATGTGAAATGCAGCATTTGTGTAGGTGGATGATTTTTGTGCTTTAAGAAAGGCACAGGCTTGCACTTTCTGCTGAACAACATCTTCACTGAAAATATATATTTTTTCATTTTATTTTGCTTCTGATTTTCCATAACCACTTCAGAAATTCAGTTCATGCTGTCCTATCAATAGGACTATGTCATCTAGAAAGAGACATCTTGGTTCATATTTCCTTCTCTACCATATAACAGAATCTCTTTCATTAGTTTATTTTCATGCATTTCTCCACAACATTTTCTATGAATTTGGTTTTATCCTTGAAGCTTCCACAATGTTTTGCATTTATTCTTTTGATTTTATTCTTATGATACTAAATTTAATTTAATATTCTCATACCGAACAGCGCATAGGGGCCATCAGCATAGAACAAATACACATAAAATTGTTACCAAATGTTCTTAGTATATATTTTTCAATGGAAGAAAAACAAAACATATCCATAATATGACTTTTCAACATAGCCACTTAATTAGTTAACAAACATTGAATAATGAGATGCAAATGAATTTCTTCAACATCTTTGAATTCTTCTATCTGCAAGACAGAGAAGCTTTTCAGAGAGTGGGTGGTCTAAGAAATTGCCTTTTGTTCAACATATTTTCTTGAGATGTGAATAAGTCTGTGTTTTACTAAATGAATCAGTGCAGCAGTGATATATCGTCAGACAGTTCACAAGGCAAATCAGTGGAATGAGGGGAGAAAACATGAATGAACATCTTTTTGTAAAAGATTGACTATTGAAAGTAGGGGCTACTGGTAATGAGCTCCAGACATACTGCTATAGGAGAGATAAGAACAGGAAATGCTTTGGGCAACACTATTCTGCAAAAATAGTCCTTTTAAAATGCAACATGGCTGGCCTGCCTTTAGCAGCATAGCTGTTGAAAGGATTACATTAAATGAATTGTACAATAGATGATTCTTGACAGGCTGGCTCCTCCTTGTTTCAGATTGTATGTTATAGATCATGTTTAGCTCTGGGACTGAAACAGCAGAGTCTTTCAACAGTTAACATGAAGAAGTTCAGCTAACAGAAGTAGCTCCCTGTTATCTAGCATTAATGAAAAGATTAAGAATATCAGCTTATTTTCATTTGATGAGAAAAACTCTGAGTATTTCTTTTCAGCCATGAAAAGAGGGCCTGACACAATCTGGGAACGCGCTGGCATTCAAACAACTATTCTTCACAACCCAGACGGTTATATAATATTCACTGGGTGCCATTGCCAATTTACTGAAAGCAATTTTTTGATATTACACGTCATTTCAGTGATGTTGTAAAGACACTGAAAATTGGAATATTTGCTACCTCTTGTTCTAAAGACTTTATTAGTTTGGGAACATCAGATTCCAAACAATGCAATTATTCATCATTAATTTTTTTTCCGCTCTTCCCTCTGGAATAAACTCTATTTCAGGTCAAGCTTGTTGGGAAATGTCAGTCCAAGAGAGAGCAATCAGGCAACAAACAAAAGCAGAAGTTTGGTTGTCATGGATGTATTTTTAATGCATGTTCCAGGAGCCTTGCTTGTCTGAAGGTGTGCAGGTGTGTAAGCATGACTGTAACTTATAAAGCACAGTAACTGTGTAGGTCCAAGGACTTTGCTATTGGCAGAAGAGAAAAAATCAACTCTTTCAGTTAGCACTCCACAATTTAGGCACAGAAAATTCATAGCAGATGTTCTTCGCAAAAATTTGCTTTGTTGGAGGATGTATAACTTTTGAATAAGTATTTTTACAGCACCCACCAGCACCTTCCCAAGGCATTTGTTAACTGCTCAGGTAAAAAAAAAGGAGAAATATTTTCTTTTCCTCTGCCAATTATTGGAGTTGAAACAAAGATGTAATTAGATAATTACTTCATTGAATTATTGACTCCTTGCAAAAGAGTCTGTTATATAACTTCTTGTGCTTTTTTAAACAATCTTAGTTCTAGAGCTGAGCTACTAAAATGTTAGGTAGTTCTGAACGGAACTCTCCGTCAGAAGTGAGGTACATGGTTTCCAATCTTCTTTGACTACAACTGTAGGCAGAAATTGCTTTATGAAACAGTATTTTCATGAAGTTTCAACGTTATGTTGCAAATGTACAGTTATTAAATTGGATAATTTATTGAAAAAATTATCTGAAAAATGGAAATACAATAGCTTGCTGAAAAAAAATATATAAATCTTGCAGTAAATAGCATTATGGAAACATGGAAAAGATTTTCTTTGGTAGTTACAAACATTTAAAAATATGAAGTATCTATTCTTATCTAATAAAATGGGATGCATGAGGGACAAAGAGCTGATATGGCTGAGGTGAGGTCATGTTTCATTCTATTCTTATTTTCTGACATGAGGTTTTGTGTTCTGGTCCTAAGCAAAGCATACATTCTCGCTTTTGTTAATGGGGAAATGGGATGAAGCTTAGCAGTTCCCATCCTATTTTTTTTTTTAGTCTTTTTTTTGTTTTTTTTTTTAATCTTTTCAGAATAGACTACTGCACCTGATCATAACTGTCTGGTACCAGTTTGGACTTTTTAGCATGTCTCTTGTTTTACTTAAGGCTAGATATATACCTTTTATCAGGTTGTAAGCCCTAGGTTGATGTGCCAGACACTCAGGGATATCAAAAATTATGGCAAATGACTATATTCAAGCACTCAATTTTTTTTTAATTTATTTGCTGATATAGGACTGGAAAGAACTTGTTAATCATAGCCCTGTATAAACTGAAGGCTTGGTCTTTGTAACAGTGTTCAGCATTTTTAACCATATTTTCTAAAGCCAAATGGTAGGAATTGAAAGACACTGAGGAGAACTTAAGTTTTGAGTGGAACAGAGCACAAACAATTGCTTTTTAAAAAAAGACAAACATTTTTTCTCTAATCTGACTCTGTTAACAAAAAAGAAAAAAGGAAGTAATTTTCTTCCCTAAAATCAATAATCTATTATTCTGATGAAAATTGTATTCAGCTACCAGCCAGTTGCAATAATTGCGGAATCTGCTATGTAGTTTTCTACTAATTAGTGAATAATACTCCATAAAAGCAATTGCGTGTGAACTCTTTCCTTTAAAAACACAACCCTTGGGAGTTGACTTCCTTACTCTCCTTTGAAAATTCCATCCCTGGTATTTATTATTATATTAGTAAGCAGCTATTACTCAGAATTTGTTACTGGTTAATTACATTAATTGGAGAAGGCAGATACAGAGGAAGCCTCATGACTGATTAATTACAGTAAATAGTATTCATGTATAGTTAATGTTGGGGTACAGTGAATTCTGCAAGAAACTCCACTTAGTAGATCCAGAGGGTCCAGAAATAGGTATTTTCTTCTTCTGAAGACTCCTACTCTGTTGAAAGAACTTCTCATTTTTCACATGGATGCACTTGCATTTTGTCTGAGTCCATTGACTGTCAAATCATAGAATCATAGAGTAGTTGGGTTGGGAAAGACCTTTGAATATCATCTTGTGTTACCTCCTCTGCCAAGGGCAGGGACAGCTTCCACAAAATCAAATTGCCCAATGTCATAACCATCGTGGTCTTGAACACCTTCATCCACAGCTTTTCTGGGCAATTTGTTCCAGTGCCTCTCCACCCTCTGAGTAAAGAATTTCTTCCTGATGTCTTATCTAAGTCTGTCCTCTTTAAGATTGTTACCTCCCCCCCCCCCC
>JAPSGF010000005.1:23373028-23430613 GCA_035772895.1 Perdix hodgsoniae
CCCATTACTACACTCCCTAATAAAGAATTCTTCCCCATCTTTCATGTAGGTTTTCTTTAAGTACTGGAAGGTCAGTGTGAGGTCTTGTGAGAGCCTTCTCTTCTCTAGTATGAACAATTCTCTCAGACTGTCTTCATTTAAGAGGCACTCTAGCCATCTGATAATCTCTGTGTCTCTGTTCTGGAAGTGCTCAAACAGCTCCATATTTTTCTTGTGAAAAGTAAGATCTAGGGATGCCAGATCTGGATGCAACACTGCAGGTAGGTTCTCACATTTACAGAATAGTGTGAATCTTGTCCCTCAACCTGCTGCTCATGCTTCTTTGGATGCAGTCTAGAATACCATTGGCTTTCTAGGCTATAAGTATATGTTGCCGGTTATATCCAATTTTTCATCTACCAACACCTCCAAGTCCCTCTCCTCAAGGTTACTCTCAATCCTTTTATTGCTGAGCCTGTGTTCATGATGGAGATTGCCTCAACCCATGTGTAGGACCTTATGCGAGGCCTCGGGGAACACCCTGATATTTGTTTGGGCCTGCTCTCAAGCCTGTCCTGGTCCCTCTGGATGGCATCCCTTCCTTCCAATGTGATGACTAGCCCTCAGTCTTGCTGAGGGTACAGTCAATCTCACTGTCTGTGTCTTTGACGAAGATGTTAAATAATATGCATCTCAATACAGACCTCACTGGCCTATCTGGACATCGAAATGTTAAAAAAAGCCCTGAATGATAGAGACAGTGTGACTTATAAACCCATCATTGCTCTGAGTTTGTCACAACTGAAAATGTCACATTTATACTCAGAATCTTGGTAGGTACAGCATGAAAAGCAGTGTATATATGACACATACATTTATTGGAGTAATCACTTTTCTCTCCCTAAACAAAAACAAATGGTACAAGGAATACAAACTACAAGGAATTGAAGTATGGCAAATAAGTTCAGCCTGTTCAAGAGAACTTGAAATGACTTAAAAAACGATGCTGATTCGCAGATGACAAAACAAATGGGTACAAGTGCACATTACACATGCTTTAATGTTATTGCTCCAAATGCCTGCTTAGATGGTTTTTTTTGATTGTTTTAGGCAATTTCTTTTGGCATAAGACAGTGATCTAAGTGGAAATGATAAAAGAGACATTGTCACAATGGAGCCAGTGGCTCTGAATCATACCTCCTATATAACCATTTCTCTCTTTTACTGGACCTGCTAATATTAAGGATGCTCTTGAGCTTCTCTGTTACTGAGGTATTTACTATGCCCTTGTGGTAAGCATTTTCATGGAACAAAGAGTTTGAGTAAATGGTCTCTTTAAAGGACTGAACTGTGGTGACTGGAGATGACATATAAGTAAAGTAGTTTCTATCCGCCAATTGAAGTATTCTTGCAACCCATTTAAGTATTGCTATTCTATCTTTAAATATAGACATGTAGTTCATGGTATTGTCAGTTATTATCTTCTTAGAAAGTAAAAGCAACAACAGTAAGCCAAATGAGAGGCTTCTGCAGCCCAGCATGATCTTTCCAGTTGTGATCAATAGCGAATGACATCATATGGGTATAGGAAAGGGAAAAGCACGAGGTTTGAAGATCTGATGGGCACTTTATGTGCAGGACTGTGTTACACAAAACTGAATTATGTAGTCCATGTGGAAAGCTCTTTAATCCAGTTGGTGTTAAATAATATTTACGTTTAGCAAGGTTGAAAAGTCAAGATACTGAACATGAAATCCCAGATCTACATACTAAAAAAGTGTTTCTGAATTGGATTTCAATCATGAGGTTGAGTACACGTGTAAGGATTTCATCTATTTATGTATTGAAATTGCAACAGAAACATTAATATCATAAACTGAATTTGGGGCTTCAGATTTCCAGCTCACTTTTCTAATATATGGATTATTTTGGTTCTCAATATACGATTATTGGTCCAGCCATTATATTAAAATGGGAGAAGGAAATGAATGGTAAAGCTTGATGTAAATGTATTGAAGGTTCACCCTTCTGTGTCTTCTCTTTGTGATATATACCTTTTAAAACATCTGTCTTGTGCCAAAATCATTTGAACGAAGAACAGAGGACACTTCCTCCCATGCTACCTTATGCACTCTGAATGCAGTTGCTGAGAATAGAAAGCATAATGTGAATTTGGACATGGATGGAGACATAAAGTGTATGAAGATTTTATTTCATTCACATTGGAAAATAGAACCTCAGCAGTAAGAAATGTCAGCGTTGTTGAACAAGCATCTTAAAATATGCTTATTCCAAAGAAGAACTGAATTTGCCCTACACAGAAGGAAATAATTCTTTGTAAAATTAATTTTGATGTGAACACTCATAAACACTGTGGCTACAGTATGCTGCAGGGAATGTGGACACCTTACCCTTGCCACTCTAGTGATCAAAATTCCTGCTCTAATACATCAAGTTCTATTTTTAAGTAGATTGCTTCTGATTTACAGAAGAAGGCATATAAGTAGTCTTACCTACAGGAGTCTCCATTCTCTCATACAGAAAGTATAATTTCTCCTCTTTTTGAGTTATATTGAATGCAGTGCAGCACTTGTAAGACTGGAGATCCCAGTGTTATCAGAGATGGAAATGTAGTCTACTTCAGTGTAAATTATGTCAGTGATAATGGAAAACACCCTCAAACGTTTCTACCAAGTTCAGTGTAGCCATATGAGGGCAAAATCCTATCTTTATTTTTTGTAAATAGGTACTGACATATGCTAGTGGAGTCATTTGAGACTGAAAGTGTCACCTGTTTTCTGTGATAATACAGAGTGAAAGCTTGCATAAGTTGTAGTGTATACTGTGCATGGATAAATCCTTTGATTTCTATGAGCACTGATTAAAGCAGAAATTGATGCACTGTGTTTTAGAGATGCTTTAATCCCTCTCCATTTGATCCTGAATTATTCAGAGCATTTAAAGTAATGCTTAATATAGCTAAAATTAATCACTAGAATTAATGAGCTATTGGTTGATGCATAGTACCTTAAATATGCAGGTGGTTCTCAATGAAAGAAAAACATGTTTTAGAATCCAAACTCTCAAGATTTCTCTCAGGCTGAAGCAGACTGATCAAATTCGAACCAAATCTGTTTTTGCTTCCACATCTGCTCTCAGTTTATATGCAAGTATATGAATTTAAAATCAGCACAATTACGTATGTGTAACTGAGAACAGAATTTGGCCCTTCAGCTGCCTCTGCACCTCTCCTTTCTCATAATTTTTTTTCTTAGCAAATGATTTAAATATGTTCAGTTATGTTCTTGTCCAACATAGATATCTGCTCATTAGGCATCTGTGTTGTGGAATAAGCTGTGGATCAGCAGCTAAACATGAGAGTTTAAACAGATCCCTATAAATGTTAGTTTGTTTCAAGTCCAACAAAGATGTTGAGCTGTTTGTCTTCATTAAATAGCTGGTGTATCCCTGAGATTTTGGTATTTAAATGGCATCATTTTCTATCCTATGCCTCATAATCTTCATATTGCACCTCTTCATTAAATATTACTTCCAGGCAATGATAATCTGCTAACTGTTATTTATTTATTTATTTTTTTTAATATATATATATATTATTTTTTTTTCCCATTACAACTCTTTCTTCAGAGCCCAAACTGGATTGGTCTCACAGGCAAAATCTTGGTGAAACTCCACTGAAATTGATGCAGACAATAATTGGCTCTGTGTTTTCATTCAGATGACTCCTTTTAGTGGCAGCTGGCACACATTTAGGAAAGCTATAGGCACCCTTGGTCTCTATGTTAGTCCCACTGATTAAGTCTAAAAAAGGATATCTGTGCTTATCCCTCTGCAAGTATTTTGTTGCTACTCTTTTTTGCTAAACCAATTTTTCTTATGAAAATCTTTCTACAAATGTTATATCTGTTAGCACTGTATTCCCTGTTGGTTCAAATGTGATGGCTGGGTTACTTTTCAGAGCACCTTAAGTACAATATAAACAGTGTTTACATTATACATTCATAAAAAAAGAATAAATTTCCATGACATTTATGCAAACTTCTGGTCTAGATTGTGTAAATTGAACATTCTTTGTGCACAAAGAATGGGCCTTATTATACTAGTGAAAATAATCAGAACAGTTAAAAGGAAGAATTATTTATTCCAAATCCATGTAAATCTATAAGACATCAAAATTAAAAATGATAGTGTTTGGATCTTTGGGATTAGGTGGAGGGAAAAATAAAACAGTATGGATGTGACAAAAAGAACAAGTTAACCTTAAATTCCCTGCTGGCATCCTTAGCTTGCACATGTGTTTGGCAAACATGAAGTACTTGAAATATGAGACCTGGCAGTCTCATGGTGCCAGACATAGTTAGCATTAAAAATATTCTCCCAAATTATTAAAAGGTGCTCCAAAGCCGCTGCAAAAACAAAGAATTCCTAATGCTGAAACATACACTTCACACCAAGTATGTACGTGTTTCACTGTCCTTTAACACTAAAAAAAATTCAGAGGCATCCACTCACTGCGTACACATAATCCTCACAAAATGCAGCTACCAAACATCTCCAGAGTTGCAAAATCTCTGGCAGTATGGCTTTAAAAAACCCTCATTGACCCCCATAGACCATCATATAGGCAATTGCTTCAGATGTGGCCAACAGAAGCTCTCTGTCTCTTCAATCCTCTTTGATTGAAGTGTGCTTTCTCTTGCCAGAATTTCTGCTTTTATATTAATCATAAGGACGTGAATGGGGTCACCATTCATTCAATTTCTGTAATCTTATCAGCTGCTGAACTTCATTGTTAAACAAGGTATACATCTTACCTTATTTAAGTACTGCAATTACTTTTACTTTATTTCAAGTTTAGTTGATGTCACTTCAGATAGAATAAGTGTATCCATCCAGAATATGGTTATTACATGAAATGCTGAAGGTCACTTAGAGGTAAACTTTCCTACTGTGCATGGGATTTATGCACATACACAATACCATTTGTCTTCTGCAAGAATAGTATAGTTCAAGGGGAACTGCTGCTTAAATACTCTGGAAAAAACAGCAGGCTGAAAAACTATACTGATTTGAATGAGAATATGCTCTAAAAAGTGGAAGGGGGTAATTTGTGTCAAAACAGCCTTTTTTGTCAAAATCAATAAAAGGCTTCTTCAACACCCTAATGAAATCATTCCTATACTCCATTAAAATATTTTTTTAACTAAGAAAACTCAATATATTTTTATACTGAACGTGGAAGTATTTAAAATGTTCAGAATTGTTACAGGGCTCTTTATTATCTAATATTAATTTCCTTAATGTTATGTTTTTTTTCCTCCTATAGGGTTTTCCAGCACTTCGATTTTATGTTTTCCTTCAGAAATTTATGAAAGAGAAGTTTGCCAGTGAAATGGGCAAGCTTGTCTCTGGCCAGCCTTCCTAATGTGTAAATAGAGATAGGCATGTTAGCTGACTTCCCAGTCTTATTGGTAATGTTCTACTTGCACTGAAGGCGTTCTACAACCAAAGCAGGTAAAAAGAATGAGATCTCTCACACTCCTGTACCATGACACCCCTATCACATTCCAGAAGAAGAAAGTAAGGATGGTATCAAACTACTAAACACATTAATCTAAACTAATGCTCATAAGATCTGCACAAAGAAATACTGTGAGTTTTTGATTCATAGGCTGTGCATTGCAAAGCAATGATACCTTTCTTTGATGCTTTTGGTAACTGTAGCATACCTTCCTTAGGCTCAGTTAATTGGCTTTGGCTGTGTAATGCTCTGATGATTTTAGTTCACAGGTCTGCTCAGCTTGGTCTTCTTACAAATGGCTGCAGCTCTGTGAAAGAGAAGGTGGGGACTGAGCTAACTAAAGGCACTGATATCAGTATTGCTATGCTCTTATCGTTATGTGATAACATTTTGTTTTTATAAGTTAGATTATGAATGTCCCTTCGGGAGACTGACTTCTCCAACTTCAGGGAATACATAAGTAAATGTTTGCTTACTGTAGCTAAAAACAATAGAAATTTATAAGTTGTCTTTTGTAGCAGAGCTGCAGTGCTGACTGGCCACAAAATTCTCAGGTTAGTGGACCACTGTTTGAAGGATTCCTCTTGTTCCCAGAAGTATTTAATATAACCTGAAGTCATGTTATTTTGCTTGCCTGTACAAGTTGCTTTAACATTCCTATAATGATGTGATCACCAGTACCTAACGCTTAGGGTTGTGGTGATGTGTCAAGTTTTGAGTTATGTTCTTTCAAATTCTGAATAGAACAGCATTCATTTGCACACATCAGCAGGAAGACTGCTCTCACCTTTGATTTCTAAGCTCAGCCAGGTTTTGAGACAGAGATCTGATGTGGGGCTGGCATTCGTGAAAGAGAGGATAGATGTTTGACCCTTCATTATCTGTAACTGGTATTTTATAAGCACATATTTCATACACAGACTAAGCAATGGCTTGATGAACATGACCTAGGTAAACCTGCCTCCTTTCATCCAAATATTTTGCTGTGTTTTCACAACTTTTTGTGCTGATAGATAGCAAGCTACAAACTATCACCTTTCTAGTTACTGTTATTATTTTCTGGGCATGTATTGTGAGATGTTTTTTAGCTGTGGCTAAAGGGAGGTTTTAGCTTACCACCAAAAGAAATACTGCTTGCTCTGAAAGTTCTTACCATATATAACATTAAGTGAATAAACTGTGCTTGCCTAATTATTAAAAAGTGCAGCTTTATATTAAACTATTAAATGAGATTGCTAGGTAGGATAGCAGCTCAACTGTCTGATAGAAGCTTTATAATCATGATCATCTGAGTTGATTGCCCCAGCAATGACGTATGCTTGAAGCCATGCAGACCTGGAGTGTAGTGTGGAGTCACAGCTTGAACCAGTGATTGAGCACCTGGTGGGAATGTAGGGCCCACCCAGGGGAGCTTAGGTCATGCAATGCTTCTGAGTGTCCGAAAGGATTGGATCCAGGTTCCACCCCTTCCCAGACCTCATTTAGGGGTTGGCAGTGGAGGCAAAAGTATCTTTTTGGAGCTCTATGTGCATCTGAGGCTTTCTGAAGGAAACTTGTTTCTTTCCTTTATTTCTGTTGCGTTTAAGAGAATCCTTACTTGCTGCAGCCTGGGATCTTGCTACTCTGCTGTTATTGTTGTGCTTTCCATTACATGGAGTAAAGCAGGTTGAGGGCACCTTCAAAAAGCAGTGTTGTATTTCTCTTCTGCTCAGATGCTCTCTGTCAGGTAGGTTGAGATGAAAAATATTGATGGTTACTGCCCATCAATAGCACCTTTAGTATCTAAACCTGGGCACTGAAAAACAGCCCATGTTTTGCATTATAATGAGGGTCAAGTGAACAGTAGTGTATATTGTATTAATACAAAAAAAACACCAACCAACCAAACAAAAAAACCTCTGAAAGTATCTGCCTATGCTTCCAAGGCCTGTGGTACTTTAAATCTGCAAATGTTTGTCTTTAAGTCTGCAAAATTAGCTCTAAGACTCAGCCAGTGTCTACATGATTAAAACACTTCCCCCCCCCCCAATATTTTTCAAAAGAACGTGGTACAACGATTTATGGAAGTGCACCATTTGTCCTCTATTCTTAAAAGAAACTAAACATTGCTCGAGGGAGCAATGAAATCTCTGTTACAGTAACAGCACTGGCTATAACCCAGCAAATTCTTCCCTGTTTGTCATTCTCCTTCCCCTATGCCAGTAACAAATGCTGTAGAAACAACTTATCAGATGAGCATGCATTTCCTATCCCAGGAAACTTCTAAAAGTTATGGCTGCCATATATTGCTCAGCATATTGATCATGGCTGGCTGCATGTTAGCTGTGACCAGCTGCAATCTGCTTTTGATCGCTCATTCTTCCTAACCGCTTAATATTTTGAAGATCAGTTTGAGCCAGACAGCAGGACTACCTGTGCACAGGCTGTCAGAGGTGGCCTGCCTGGGAAATAATAGTTAAGCATCAAACTTAGTGATATAAAGTTTTCGGAGCACGGGCAATTAAGTAAAGACTTCCATGTCTCCATCTCTGGCGGGGTGATAGGCTGGTGTCAAATTAGACACAGGTTACGGGAGGAGGTATAATATTTGTCACATAGTGAATGCACGTCTTGCATAAATTATCAGGATCTCTTCCGCACGTAACTGATTACAAAGAAAATGTAATCAGCTCTACAGAAGGACATACAAGGTAGTATCTAGATTTCCTTTTACTGCATTTTACATTTGTAAATCTCTTTAAGATTTTTAAGCATCTGTTATGAGGGTATCTAAGATGTTGCTAGTTTAATTGGCAAGGAGCCAGAACATAATATGTGTAAAAGTAGTTGGTGGTGTCTTCAATTTAAACCCTCCTGCTTAGCATTGAGCAGTGTAGAGAGGTTAAGTCTTACCTAGGAACTGAATTTTGAGGGCAGGTCCACAACAAAGGAATCATGAAATACCTCTACTGCTTCCTCTTAATTCAGTGACAGACTCTCAGACTCTGTGGAAATAGTTTTTAAGACCAGTCTGCCTTTAATTATGCCAATAAACTCTGTATGTCTATCGGTCTATTAGGGAAAACATTGCTGGCATTGCTTTTAACACAATGTTTTTAATTTGCTTAACGGATAGGAAAATGGAGTTAAAACAATTGTCCTCAAAACAGGACTTAAAGGATGAAAAAAATAAGTGCTGGGTTTGCCAGTGGCTAAGAATGGATTTTCAGCAGTCTGACACAAGATTTTCCTTATTTTCCTGCCAAAATAATGCAATGAAATGTAGAAACATAAATGAAACACATGCTAAAAGTAACAGGTCATGGGCCACATCCTTGAATTCCTATTAGTACCCAATAACTACATAAAACTGGGAACTGTAGACATGGAGCCCTTATGAGCTTGCTACAACGTACAGGAAGTCACATACAGAGTTTGGGGCTTCTTAGAGGGGACAAAGGAGCACAAAGGTTCTACTCTCAATGGAAGCATAATACACGTCCCTACGTAAGTCAGACACAACAAAAACCATATTATTTGTCCTTGCTTTTCTTAGCTGAGAATCCTCTGTTGGCTGGACACACAATCAGAGTTTGGGGAGTCTCATCTTTATTCTTTATTATCTTTATTCTGGGAGAAGGATGGGAAACATTCACACAGCTGCCTGCCTTGGTTTCCTGCTGCAGGACTTTCAGGGCTAGTTCACATTAGGTCTGTGCAGCCTATGTGTGGTATGGGAAGGGAATTCCATGGAGAAGGAGAGAAGGGAACACGTACCCCCCCAGGAGGTCACTTTGCTACTCATGGACAGAGCTTATTGTTTCCAACATGGTCTAAGCCTTCTGCTACCCAACAAACATACAACCTGGGTTTCATCCTGGAGAAAGTCTTTGTCTCACAGGTCTCTGATGTTCATAAACAACCATTACCAGATAACTTTTACCAACTTACAGGGCAAGAAATTGAGTATCTGAGCACTCAAGGCCCAGCACAATTTAAGCTTACTGCTTGTTCTTCCTCTTCCTCCATTATCTTTTTTTTTCATTATAGCTATTCCCTTTTCTTCTTATGTTTCTGATATATTAAAAATCTTGTGCTCCACTGTGATCTCAGGAATTTTTCTGTTTAAAACTTGGTTTATCATTCAGTAAATAATTCTCAAGAGTTTGATGTTTTGCCTTAGCATAGGCTGAGTATGCAAATGATGTGGTGTGTTAACATTTCAGAAAATACAATTTCTAGAGGGAACCTCTTGAATGTTGTGTCTCTTGGAAGCTTATTCTGTTTGACACTAGTAAAAGGCAAAGGTCCCAGTTAAAATAAAAAAGACAGTTGTTTACATAAGCAGATCGTAGTTACTTTAATTATTGCTTTTGGCAGGATCCTAGAAGTTTAATCTTTCCTAAATCCCACAGCAATGTCTGCTGGCTAAATGATTTAGTTACAATGAAAAAATATCCATCCACTGCCTAACCTAACTGCAGCCTACAGTAGAGCAGTGTTACCCGAGATAGTTTCACTTGGATGAAACGGGAAAGATTGTTCTCATTTACTAATTCAGTTAGAAGCCTAAGGAACATGAGATACATATAAATCTAATTTCTTCAGCGCACTAATTCAAATAGACTTTAGGTCTTTGACTTTTGAAGAACTTATTTATGTTTCCTTACGTCAGTCAGTTGTTGCAACATAATTTGCTCAGTTACCTCTTTGGGGAGGCCAGTTTTGTATGAACAAAAATAATACATTCACAATGTGGGCAAAGTGGCAAAAATGGCCTGTCAATTGGGAAGCAATTACTCCAGCATGCATTGAAGTATATTTCACTATAATGGAATTTCTACATCATTAGCCTATTCTTGAAAATACAGTGCAAAATATCAGAAAGCATGGATAGGCTGTCTTTTCTGGGGTAACTGTTGAGTGCAGCTAAAGCTGGGCCATCACCTGAGGTCCAACTCCAATACCAGTGGTCAAAAGGAAATTCCTTTGTGCCTCTGTGACATTTCTTTAGAACTCTAACTTATTACTTTGAAAATGTATTTTAACTACAGAGTTAGCTGGGACATTTAATTTTTCTTGCATGAGGCTTAGCATCTCATTAATGAACAATACTTTTCTCTTGAACTTTTTCACCTTACCAACCTTTCTTTTTCTCTTAGCCTTTTCAGATTTAGTGGACACGCTACCAAAGCATCCAGCCATTCAATCAGCAACTGCCTGTGTCTGAGCCACATTCATTACAAGTGCTAGCACTGAGAGCAGCTGGTCTATATCAATTTAGGTTACACTGAGATCATATATCCTTACCAAATAAAAATTTTATTACTTTAATATTAATAAGAAGACATCAGAAAAAAAGCAAATATCTGCAAAATATTTTATAATAATTCTCTGTGAAGAGCCCTTACTCAAAGAATGACTTAACCCACTCCTGTGTTAGAGTGCTAAGAATCTTTCCATTTTTGGAAGCCCCTTATATAAACAATTATCAGTTGTGATAACTGAAGATACTTCATATGTATATATATTTAATTTCAAAACTGGTGTACTGTATGGTACATTTTGCAGAACCAAAATATCTCAGCAGAAATTATGGTTTGGATTAAGCTATTAAGTGACTTACAGCTACTGATTTTTTTTGTTTGTTTGTTTGTTTTTAACTTTGATTGTTTATTTTACCCTTTCTATTATTTAGAATTGAGCAAAGCAGTCCATAAATATCTTATTTTTTTTTTTCCCCAACACATGTTGTATTAGTGGATGCTCTTGAATCATTTTAGTGAACCCTGGCATAAGAATCCTAAGGGATAGAGGAAATATATTCCACATACTATCTTGTAACAAAAATTTATACTTTGTGTCAGAAATGATGTTGCAGATAGTGTTAACATCCTTTTTGGTACTGTAAGAGAAAAGGAGAATGTGTATGGAGGTTAAAGGGAATAAATAAAATGGACTGAGCTTTTTCTTTCACATTAAAAATTGAATCTAACTCTTTTCAAAATGCCTTTTGGGCTATTGGATATAGATCTCCCGACAGCTGCAGATGTAGTCATAGCAGTATTAGAAAAATACAGTTTTTTCTTCCAAAGTTCAAGACCTGAGCACTGCCTAAAAAGGGAGACATGCCTTCAAGCATTGAACTTTTGATATTCTTCTGACTTTAATGCATACCAACACTTGGAGTTCAAAGAATGGATTTAGTTACCCAAGGAAAAAAAACAACATTAATTTCTGCCATGGTTATGTAACAGTCAGCAATATAACGTAACTTCTACTTGGGAAACCTTGAAAACACCTCTCTGTTGTGCTTTTTCTTTTGGAGTGAAGTGGTGTAGAGACAAAAGATTGGTATTTTCAATCTTCTGAAACATTTCAAAGTGAGCAAACATTTCTGAAATGTAAAAGCAGAGATCTCTAGCAGGTAGCAACATGAATGCCTTCAACCACCTGTACTATGTACTTCCACACTGAGAGCGATGGCTATCTACCCATATATATATGGGTATATATCAGTCCAGATATACAGCCACTCATTTTATCTGGGTCATTATTGAGGTGCTCTGTGCAAGGCTGGAGCAAGAGGTGCTCCAGGGGAGTACCTGGAGTAGATTAGTGTTCAGTCTGTTTTGGAAAAAAATTGAGGCTGCCCTATGTTTCAGTCAGAATCAGCTCTGCTGTATGCTTTTGTCCAGATGAAATACATAGTGCTGGGTTTGTTTTTTCTTGTTCTCAGCAGACCACTTTCAGGCAGCCCAAATCTCTGATGCAGCACATGAAGCAGTCACACAAAGACTAGAGCTGCACAGGGAAGTGCATTGGCCCTCCTTTTTTTTCAGTAATGGTACAGACTGTTGTAACATTGATAAGACTGCAGAAGTAGAACCTTAAAAGTAACTTCTTCTGCAACCTAGGATTTGAGAAGATGAAGAGAGACCAATGATTTTAAACAATGGGCATTGAAAGGCTACCAGGTCTGACTGTAACCATCAAGCATTTCTGTATAACAGAAATGAGTTAAGGAGTTTTTATCTAGTCTGGCAAACAAACAAAGCTAGGCCTATAGAAGACCATTACACAATAATGATGTTGCCTCAGTGATGTGAAATATATAAGTAAGCCTCACTGTTGAGACAAATGCCACATCAACATCACTTTATCTAGAAATTGTCCTTAACTCAGAATACTGTCCTTAACTCAAAAAGCAAGAAAGAAATTTTTAGTATTTTATAGTTGCATATACAGTGTTTAATCTTGGAAAATGAAAACAACAACAAAAGCAAACAAAACTCCAAACCAAGGCATTCTTCCTGGCACTAAGTGAGGGAAAGTTTCATAACAGGAGTGTGCTATTCACTCTCCCTTTTGGGTATGCAAATATTATTGAGAAGACTCAGAGTGTGGCCTGTTCACTCAGAAGTACTAAATCCTCTTTTATCCTTGTTTCTATGAGTGCAAATATCTTTCTTTGGAAGAAAACAATGGTAAAAAACATGATTTACCGAAGATTGAATGGACTATTTATCTAATGTAAAATGTTTTCAGGTTCTGAATTACAGTAAAGCTTTTGTTTTGCTGAATCCAATTGATTTCAGGTGAACTAGTTAAACTTTCAATTTGTTTTAAAAACAGTTATCTAAAATATGCTTAATATTTGGAACGTGGAGGCTTCAAGGAAGCTTGAATATAAAACAAACAGAGCTTGGCATCCACCTGGACCACTGACTCTGCTGGCCACATTTGCAGTTATAATTAGGTTCCTTTTTGCTCATTTGGCAACATACTGGGTCTTTTAAGTCTATATTTTCTCTCTCTCAGCATCTCTCTCCAAGTTACTAAAGGGCTCTGCTCCAGCTTTGACTCCAGGTCTCTCACGTGGGGCTCTCACTGGTTTGCCACATGTTCTTCTCTGGTTGTCAGTACTTGTGTAGCAGACACCCAAAGTCCTGAACATGTCAGCCAAAACCTGGATGAAAGCCGCTGGTTTCCGTAATGCTGGTTCTTAATCTACTCTGGGGTTGGGCAAATAACTTCTCTTTCCCTTGGTTTCCTGATCAATTAAAGGAGTATGTTAGTGTACATAGTTTTGGAGGTAAACGCATTAGTTGTGAGGAAAAATGTTCTATCTCAGCACCCTGGAAGATGACCCCAGATTCAGACATTGTCCCTTACCTGTCTAGCTACACAGAGTTAATAAAAATAACTTTTCTGGCACCAGAGGCCAGAAATTGACCTGACCTGACCTTCCTGTAACTTTATGCCACTTTGGAAATACCTATCTAGTCTATTTATTCTTCTTTATTATCTATGTATTTATTATTGTTTATTATTATTCCTGATCATTCTTTTTATATCAAGTGGACTCAGACTTCAAAAAAGAGAGGAAATAAGCATTTTCTTATTTTCAGATAAGAAGTGCTAAATCCAAAATTAGGCAGTGAAGCCTTTTGTGGAAATATCTCACTATGTATTTATTTGTATATGCACATATTGGCATATAGATATAAGATTATACAAAAATTGACACAATTATATTGATAATAATTTTAACAGGTTTGTACTGTTTCTTGTTGAAATGCAGTTTGCTTTTATAAATACCTGTGATTTTTAATTCTTAGTGAATGAGGCAAAAGTATAAACAGAAAGTTCCAGAAATATTTCCCCAGTAATTTTCTCATTTTTTTGGGCAATTTAAACCAATACAGTGTAACAGTAATGAATTCCTGAAGCATGTTATTCATGGTTCTTTTGAATCATAACACCTTGGTTGTCTCTAAGTGCATTATCATTACGTTCTTGTCTTTTTATGGCACCTGTGTTAAAGGAACACTCTACATAATCTCAAGTGTTTGGAACAAGGAGAGTGAAGCCATTACCTGGAGTTAAGGAGGAAGTGTTTCACTGGACCAGAGCCACCATATTTAGCATTGTATCTGGTTTGCTAAAACTTCTTCCCATAAAAAAAAGTAACAAACAACAAAAAACTACACAGAAACTAAAAGAGTTTTGATTTGGCAAGGAGGCTGAGAGCAAATAGAATTTCTAGTGAGAGCATGTCACTGTGCATAGATTAGCCTGGAGAGTAGGTTTTACTCTCCTCTTGGAAGACAGAAGTTTAAATTACATTTATCTTTTTTTCTTTTTTCCCACAAAGACTTTCTCACCTCACTGTGAATTGAAACAGTATGGATTTCTAATACAGAATTCTCAAACACCAAGTTTACAGTAAAAGTTCTTCCAAGCAGGGTGCTGAGTTTTCTTAGTAGCTCCTTCTCATATGATTTCAATGAGTTTGTTCTGTGCTGACACATAAAGAGATTTCAAGGCACATTTCCTGTGTGACAAAGAATTGTCCTGCAAGTCTATCTAGTAATTTGCAAACCTTAACCAACAAGGAGAACAGGAGCTCTAAAATGGAAATCATACAGTAAAGAAATACTATGGTAAGGTAATTACTAACAAAAACATGGTTTGTAAAATGATTGTTTTTGTCATTGTTTATTAAGAAACTACTCTTCATCAGTCTTTTACAGAGACAGACAGACCTGTCTGGAAAAGACAAAGGAGATCACTAAGTGATTCTACAGATAAGTGTAAAGTATATGCATGACTTCAGAATAACTTATAAAATTAATGTATAGGACCAGTATGAAATATCTTCAACATAACAAGCCAGGAAGTTTTAGCAAAATGTTTTCTTTGGAGATAGTTGTCGGAGCCTAAAACATATCAATTAAAGTATTTTGGATGCCACTTCAGATCCCTGTCTTTGGAGCAGATAAATCTGCGCTGTGCCCTTGTGGCCAAGAAGGGCTGTGGTATCCCAGGGTGTATAAAAAAGAGCATGAATAGCTCTACAATGGTGAGGTCACATCTGGAGTTCTGTGGCCAATTCTGGGATCCTCAGATCAAGAAAGATAGGGAACTTGCAGTGAAAGTCCAGTGGGTGGCCACAAAGATCAATATGGACCTGGAGCATCTCCCTCATGAGTTAAGGCTGTGAGCCCTGGGACTGTTCAGCCTGGAGAAAACTGAGAAGGGGTCTTATCGGTGCCTACTATTATCTATAGGATGGGATGCCCACTCACAGAACAAGGAGTGATGAGCGCAAACTGGAACACAGAAAGTTTCATAAGAACATGAGGAAAAAACATCTTTACTTTGAGAGTGATTGAGCTCTGGAATAAGCTGCCCAGAGAAGTTATGGGGCCTCCTTCTTTGGAGTTACTCAAAACCACCTGGATGCTTTCCTATGTAACATACTGTAGGGAACCCACTATAGCAGAGGGTTGGACTAGGTGATCTCGAGAGGTCCCTTCAAACCCTTACAATTTTATGATTTTTTTGTTGACAAGAAAGCTGGTCTCACTAGCAGTGAGAGAGCAGTGAGAAGAATATAGAAACAATAAGAGAAGTTTGCAGTTCATTGATTTTATCTAGTTGGGATGTAAATGACATTAAAAAAATATATATACAAAACAGAACAGACAGAAAAAGCCCAAAACTCAGAACATTTTTTACAAACCAGAATATTACTTCCAAGTACTTCTACTACTGAGCTATTTCTTGTTCTGGTGTTTTCAGCAGTCAAGAAAATTCAGTAAAAACTTCAAAAATAACTTCAGTCAGAAGGTTGGGTAAAAGCCCATCAACCACCTTACACAAATAAAGATGCAGAGTATCGTGTAGATCAAGACACTTAGCAGAGCCAATTTAAAAGTTTTGCAGAAGACAGACTGGAAACTACAGATCATGTTGTCATTTTCTGATGTGATTTCTAGCTAGCCCCTGATAACTCAAAACTGTAGAACTTAATGACGATGTCAAGAAAACCTGTTTTATCCAGTTATTTTCACAAGAAAATAGCAGTCATAGCAGCAAAGCAATATTGTGGCCAATGCTGTTTTGGTTGTAGTGATGTTGTGATAGGAAGTGGGTGTTAAGTTCTCTTGGTAACAAATGGGGGATAAATGACACACTGAGTCACCAATGAATCATTATTAGATTTTTGCTGATTTATAGCTTTTGTTTCCAGATTCTAAAATTATACTGATTTTAAGATGATCGATGAACAGCATTCACAAGTGTGTGCTAGTAGTCAGATTATTAGTAGATCACCTAATGCTTTGAAAACAGGAATTCTAAATATGTGTTTTGCTTCTTTCAGCTGAAATCGTTCAGCATTAAAGGATGCCCTTGTTCTTTGTAGGAAAAAAAAAAAAAACAAAACAGAAAATGAGGGTAAAAGTATGAACTCTTGGTGGCCAGCAGCAGAACCACTGAGTTCAGTACAGTTCAGGGAGGTCTGGATTTCACTCGCTAAGCTTACAGGAGCTCACACCCTGCAAGCACATGCTGTACAGCATACTATACACAAAAATGGATTACTGTCTTTTACTTTGGAAAAAATATAGATTTCTAATGAATCAATATAAAATGATAGCGTATTCTAATGTGAACAGCTAGGAAATCCCTCAAATTTAGACAGTGCCACAACTGAAAGCAGGAAATAACAGGTTGCTGAAGAGAACAGTGAGGCTATCTACTTAGTGTGCGTGTATTTACATATAAATATATAGGTTCATTATGTACATATCGAGTCATTATCAACCTCAATAACCATAAGGAAAACTGACGTCCCAAATTCCCCATTGGTAAAGCCCCAGACAACTGTGCCTGAAATTAGTGGGTGAGGGTGAAGTTATGTTGACTCAGAGGCTGAGTAAGGAAACTTGACTTTGGTCAGCTGCCTAAATTTTTGCTGATTCCTGATATATACATATACACCAGCCACTCGTTGTAGCATTTTTGTACATTATGGAGCTTCAGCTGCCCTAGAAATTACACTACTGCAGCTTCATCTGTTACTTTTCTTGAACTAGTGAGATTAGTTCTCCCAATAGCAGATGACTCCTCCATGTGTTACAGGCATCTAAATCTTCACAGAGCTGGATTAATAAAAAAATAGAATGTCTTTTTATGCTGCAGACTCCAGTTCTATTTCTATCAGTAACAGTACTGCAAGTACTATTTTTCCCCATGTATTTAAGGTCTAATAGCTGTTTAATGCTAAATCTATGTATTAGAAGATAGATCTAACCTTGTTAAATTGAATATATATTTTAGGATACATTCACATTTCAGAGAACAACATAAACCAACTACTTCCAATGACTTTTACAGCTAATTTTTCCAAAGATTAAAATTATATGGACATAAAACTGATTTTTTTGCATGTATGTATGAAAACATGCCTCTTACCAGGATGTAGACACCTGCTTCCTAGGCACAAACATGATCCAGCATTGGATGGATAGGAAGCTGAATTCAAATGCTATCTATCTCCCTGAAAAGGTAGTTACATTCAACCTACAGCTAAAATTGTTATTTTGGCATCTGGGCTACAGCTTATACAGTAATCTAGTGTTGTAACTGTATCACTGAATAAGTGATATGGGTTCCAGGCTTTATTGTAGCCTATGAAGGACTGACTTCATACCTTAGAAGACTGTCCAAACTATCAGGCCCTAGCACAATTTCTTCATTTTATCATTTTTTCCTTTTAAGTTGACCAGAAGTTATCATAAGAAATCAATTAGAGTCCTCGATATTGAGGAAGGATGAGAGGAAGAAATGGGAGTTCATATGCTCTAATTCTATTCCCAAGACTTTTTCTTTTTAAATGCAATAATGTAAAACGTATTTGAGAGAGTTATTTTGGAAAACATGTTCTGCCCTTCTATTTTCCCCTTCAGCAGAACTTCTCTAATAATTTATTAGCATTTATTAGCTTATTATAGAAACAGGCTGTGCTTGTGCTGTTTTCTTTACATATTCACTCTCAGAAGAAAGCTAGGCAAGATGACTGATGTACAGGTTGACATGCCTAAAATTTATTTTTATGTCTTTAGTTATCCATCAAAAATTAACCAGGGTTCTTTAAAATTGTCTGTATGCTCAAAGAGATAGAAAAAAACTGGGATATGTGGATTGGGTCTTCCTTCTTGGGCCTCCATTCACAGACTGGGAATGTAAGCACCTGTACTGAGACACTTCCCTTTCCTGGGATGAGGAAGCTAAAAAAGTGTTAAGACAGAACTGACAGACCCTGAGTTAGGAGCTGGCTTTCACCCTAACAATTTTTGCTGAAGATGCCCAGAGCTGGTGGGAGTGGTTGGCACTGTCTGTCTCACCACTCCAGAATAGTTCAGAACTACTCAGGAGTATTGGACAGTCCCAGTCTGAGCCAAAGTGAAGTTTCACTTACTCTGTAGCAATTGTAAGAAAAATTTTGTAAGATTTGGTGGCTAAACCCAAACATTTGTATTCAGCATTTAAATATTAAATATAGTAAGTGCTTATCCAGACACTTAAATTTCAGAAGTACAGTTTCTGCTTTTACAGATTAATCCGTCTCTAAAATAGTATCTTTCTGTTGTGATATTTTGCAATATATTGTTCTAATTTTTTTGCTTCTACTTCCCCAATTAAGGAGCAAAATAAAAAATGATACCTTGGGAGATTAGGAAGTTATTAAGAAGAGAAACTTACTCAGAAAAGGAACTTCTTGTTTCTTGTAGATGTTGAACTCAGACAGAAGACATGTAGTTTTTTCTTCTTGGCTGCAGCATATCTGTACATTATAGTATTCCTTATTTTCCACCACAGGAAATAACTGAACACTGTCCTTATGTTTATCCTCTTCAAACAAAGCCCTATACAGACTTTTCCAGACAGACGTTTTTGTTTCATAGTTTGTTTCTACAGTTTCACCTGGACTGATTCTCTTCAGTATTTCATCAGTGCCACAGGCAGAGATCATTTGCTATGATTTCAAAGTTATTGTTGTTTCAGTTTACAGATGAGGGAGAACAGATAAGCTATTAATGTCCCTGAAGGGAAATTATTTTCTCTTATACCAGCAATGAGTCAGCAACATGTAATGATGTATGTGATCATCTCATTGCAGGAATTTTCAGACAACTGTACACAGGGTGTTAACTTGTTTGCTGTGTTTTATCTATTTCTTATTGAATTATTGCATTTAGAAAATCCTTCTGTCTTGAAAGAACAGCATAACAAAATTGTATGAGAAAACAAGAGTGTTTTTTGTGTGTAGTGTAAAAGAATTTAATTTATTTTACCCAAGCTTTGACATATCTTTTCTCTCTAAATTTATCTATAGTTACACACATCTGCTGTGTGTTTTAATTCAGTTTTTTTTTGTTTTTTTTTTCTCCTGTTCTTTCTACCTGGCAGCTCTCAGGGCACCATGGAAGGTGAGCACAGCCTCCATGCCCAGCATCACCAGGGAGAACCCAGTGCAGAAGAGGGCCCAGCTCTGTTACCACTGAGATTTGAGATCTACAAGGTTCTTTTCCTCTTTGTTCTTGTAATTTTAGGGAAGCAGACAAATGTCTAGCAGAGTGTCCAGCTTTCATGTATATCCATAAGAACCAAACTGGGTACTTTCATCCATTTAGATAATGTTCCCAGATTTGGTTACAGTTTCTCCTGTAATGAATGTCTGTCTCTTCACCTTCACATTTTATCCTTGTCTTCATTTCATACTTCCCTTTCTATCCTTTTCCCTTTAACACTTTCCAAAACTCTTCCCCCCTCCCTCCCTCCCCCCCCCCCCCCCCCCCCCCCCCCCCCATTTAATTTAGCTCTTTCTAATCAATACAGAAGCTAACATGAAGGTGCAGCTTTCACACAGCACAAACAATTTTTTTTGCTTGTTCCTCTAACTCTACCTTGGATCTTCCCTTCCTCTGTATTTTTGGTAAACTTTACAGGAAGTCTATATATGTATTTGTATAGGTGCTAGACAGAGTGAAGCAGGGCTTTACTGTTTGGTAGCCCTCAGGCACGATCAAATAGTGTCATAACATATCTTAAAATTGATGGCTGTACTTTGATGACAGAGAAACTTGTATGCAAGATGAGTTTCATTCATCTTTCTACCTTCCTATTAGACCAATATGCAAACTTTCAAGCTAAGATTTTCTATCTGAATCCATAGTATCATATGTTTATCAGGCTGATATTTAAATCTTCATTTTGAGGCTGTTTTATTTTGTCCAGTTAATGACCAAATTAAAATCAGGCACACAGTGCAATTAGATATGCATGTTAAATTAATGCACAATAGCAGAGGCAAAGCAGACTTTTGCAGAAGAGCCTTTAACCTGTGACATAAACAATGTGGTATAATTTTGTCAATGTTATATTTTTTTTATTAGTATTTACTTTCAATTTTAGATGCTTAATGACAGTAAACTGAATTTATTTGGGGAAGAAGACTGTTTCTTATCACTCATGTACAAAAGAAAGCATGGTTCATCTGCCTTATCTTCACTTTTTAACATTATTCACTGAGGAAAGTAGGAAAAATGTTTGGCCAACGCTTTTTGAAAAGTGCTTATGTTTTGGAAAGTTGTGAGTCAACCCAGATGTCTGAATCAACTACATTTTACAAGCCTGCCACAGGACCTTTCAGTTAATCAGTTAAGCAGTTATAAAGGATTAGTGTCGTACTGTAAATATAGCCCCTGAACTACACTTACTATTACTTCAGTACTGTAGTAAGCCTTTAAAAATGGAGATGGAAAAGTGGCTGGAAGAGGAGCTGGGAGAGGGGGAAGAAGTGGAGATTATCTGTGAGAAGTTACCTATTGACTGTACTGTGCAGATGTTGCTAAAAGAAATGACAGAACAAAGCAAAACAAACAAACAAACAAACAAACAAAAAAAGGAGGAATGGAATTTCCTTCAATTCTGTGAGACAGGATAACCACATTTATTTAGGCCATGCTTGAATCTGAGTTACCTGAATATGAATTAAATTACCTTCACTGACTGGAGTGGAACAAAGAGCACAAAGGGACAAAAAAGGGGAGCAGCAGCTGAACCTGGCCATGGCATGCATATTAACTGTTACTGGGAACATCCTTGGCTTTATCAGGAAGTTCAGTGAAAGTCTTAGACAGGTTTACTTAGTGAAATCATAACTGCTTCATGAATTTTCTCTTTACCTATTTAACAAGTTATACCTCAACTTCCCTTCTGAGATGTGGAAGAAAACAGAGGAACTGGGAAGACTTTTCTTAAGTGAGAAAAGTTTGTTGGGAGTTCAGCAAATTAAGTTAAAGCCTTCACCTCTTACTGAAAAACCCATGACAATTTAGGAACATCGAGAAAAAATTTACTATTTACTCTTTTATTTTTTCCTTTTCCCCCAGGACATTGTGAATGTGTCCTTTAGTTACATTTGTAAAACTTGTTTTTTTTGTAATCAGTTTTCTTTCTTTGTATTTAAACTTCAGGGAGGAAAACTTCTCTTCAAGGGAAGAGTTGTGCTTAAAACAACAAAGAAGTAGGTGGACTGCTTATTTTAGATAAAAGAATATACACTTGAAAGTAATTTGCTTTGTCTGTTTTTCTTGCTCATGTCAGATCTATTTACTTCACCTGCAGGAGTAATCTGGCTTCAGTGATTTCCACACTTTGGCTTGAAATACCATCAAAAGACAGAAATACAGATGTGTCTACTACAACTTCAAACTTTCTAATAGGCTCAGTAAAGCAGTATTTCTTTCTTTTTCTTTTATAGGATCATAATGTGAGATTCAGCTCTTCATCCTTCTTTTGCTGGGGTCCTCAGGTGTGGACACAGTACCCCATACAAAGCCTCATGGGGGGAGAGCACTTGGGAGAAACTCACCTCTTTCTTCCTGCTGGCCATTCCTCTTTTGATGCAGCCCAGGATATAATTGGTCTTTCAGGCTGCGTATATGCACTGCTGGCTTTGTCCAGCTCTTTGTCTGCCAGGACCCTGTAGTCCTTCTCCACAGGGCTGCCTTCAGCAAGTTCTTCTCCCAGTCAGTACATGCTGGGACCTTGCACTTGTTTTTGTGGCATTAGGTTCACATGGGGCTACTTTTCGTGCCTGTCTAGGACCATCTGGATGGCATTCTTATGTTTTATCAGCTGCTACTCATCTTGATGTCATCTGCCAACTTGCTGACAGGGCACTCAATCCCACTGTCTGTGTCATTGAGAAAGATATTGAAGAGCACTGGTCCCAAGAGACACCTAGGGGACAGCATTCATGACCAACCTGTACCTGGATATAGAGCTATTGACGACAATTTGCATGTGTTCAGATTTCTAGAAGTGTTTATCTCACTGAGGACAAATGATTCAAATTTTCACAACTTGGGAAGGATATATTTATATAATAGCTTATTACAATAATAAAAATATATATTCATAACAATTTCTCTTAAGGATAAGGATTAATTATTTATATTTTGCCAGAGTGTAAAGATGAGCTATTTTAGGTTCTTAGTCTTAATCAGATCAAAACATCTTCCTATTTTTCTTCTTCTTCCAGTGGAAATATTCCATGTATTAAATACATTACTGATCAATTAATTGTTCTAAGTCATATTTTGTGTCACTGAGAAAGACAAAAATCCCAATGTGTGGCTTTTTTTCAGTACTGTGTGCACAGATCTCCCTATGTGCTTACAATATCTCGCTTCTCATAATTCTGGAGATACTGATGACAAATTACCAGCCTTTCTTTCTTATCAGATGGGAATATAAGGAATTTCATAATAAGGTAAAGCAGAATCTTGCTCAAAAGAGAATCTGAAAACTTCAATTTGATTTATATACTTCAGAGACCGCCAGACCCAGAATATGCTATGCTAAACCTCAGTATTTCATGACAATTCACTTAAAACATTTCAGAATGTTCAGATTTTTTTCAGATTTTTCAGAATTTCAGAACATTTGCTCACAGTGCCTGTCCTGGAGAGTGATAGACTCTGATGCTCTTTTCAGGATTCTCATGGTGGAAACCTGCTTCATCAAAGTCTTGCAGAAAAGCCCAAGAATTTGGATATGCTCAAGTACACAGTTAAGCTGATGGAGATTGATACCACCATGGGTAATGGATAGTTGAATGGTCATTTCAAAATAAAGAGAATTCAGTGTTATATCCCATATCAAGCCCCAACACTGGGGGGCTTATTCAATGTTGGGGCTTGATATAGGACATAACATTCTAACCTAAATAAGCATTTGAATTAGACGGAATAATTTCCATCATTGGTTGGTTTCTTAACAACTATGCTATCTAAAGCATTAAACAACTGTTATAAGTACATATATATATAAATGTACATTTTTATAAAATAGAGATTCTTTTTCCCAAGTATCATCTGCTAAATATTAACATTTCACTAAATAAACCAGGAGAAAATCTAGCTCCTTTAGGCTTTATATTGCTACAAGTACTCCATATATATATGTTTTTTTATAAAACACTTGCTAGAAATCTATGGTTTGATTTTACTTCAAAACTATATTATTAGTTACTTATGCTGCCTAGTGATGCTTCATTTTGACTGTCAGATTGCTGCATCACTTACTTCTGTGGTTAATTTTTACTAAAAGAAACCATCATTCACTCCCCAAAGTTGTTTAAATTCACATATCTGAATTATCAAGAAGTACAGTCCAAATATCACAGAATTTCCCAAATTCTCTCTCTTCAAATACTGTGTCCTGCAGCTCCTTTCATTCTGTTCCAAGAAAGTGACTCATGACTTTATTAATCATGAAATATGTTAATCTAGTGACTACACCAAAAATGTCTTTTTCTCTTCTCCCCATAGCTTGAAGGAAATATCCCTGCCAAGTCACTATCTCTAACACTGATCTTGTACAAGTAGTGTACATGTAACCTGTTCATGACTGAATCTTTAAAGCCTGGCCAAATGGTAGTTTTACATGTCAGTGTGGATCTAATTACATTTTCAATAGACTGCATTGTTAATTGCATGAATAATTGTAGTAATTTAAGATTAAATACTGATTTCATTTCAAAAATGAGGACAAAATCTCTTTCTGTCTGCAGACTGGATAGCATTTTGCCCTGTTCAGGCATAAGTTTATTGCTGGCATATGGCACATTTTAAAATTATTATTATGTGCTGTAATAATCTGAACTGGAAATAACTGTAATAACCTACACTGGAAGTAACCTGTTTTTATGATTTTGACGGATGGGTTATTCCAATGTCAGGAATTAAAGAGAGATATTGCAGTGTTAGCTTCAGATACTTTCTCCTGGTATCACCAAGGCCATGTCTGGAGAAAAAAAATGTGTTTGTATAGAGATGGTAAGTGGAGCAGTTCATACTCTTAGTTATGTTGTGCCCTCTGGCAAGCCTGCCAGGAGAGTGCTGTGCTTGTTTTGTGTTGAGAAACCTCCTCCACATTCCAGCCTGAGCGTATCTATTGTTTTCAGATGCAAACAGATGTGTTCCTTACCTAAGGGAAGCTCTCAAAAATATGGAAGTAAAACAGAAGAAACTGATGTGAAACTACAACAGTATTTGACCTGTCTGCATGCATTAATAATCACAACTTTAGCTGAAGGCAGAAGTCTGTTATATTCAGTTCTATTTATTTGCTTAGTTTCTGCCCCACAGTGCATAAGAGCAATGGAGAATATGAGTATTAACTTCATGCTTTTAATTTAAATTAGCATTTTGTTAATTGTGTATGTGTTATTATATCATTCCTAATTGTTAAAGGCCAGATAGTTAAGATTTGTGGAGCTAGTGAAAGAAGGGTAAACATTTATGTTCTTCATTCCAACAAACCACCTTGTATTTCTCAGGCCAAAATTACAAAACTTCTGTTGACCAAACTATATATCCATAGTAGCTGTTCCTAATAATTCTCATATAGTGAATAAATTTTATTTTGTTGCATTTCTGCTGAAGGATAACAAAGCATTTAATCATCAACTCCTGAAGGTCTTTTTTCTCTGTTTGTTTGAGATTTTTAATTCTATTACTTTTCTGTCTGCTATGTACTGACCTGTCTTTTCTAGCCTTCAAACTGATGCCTGTTCAGACACTTGCTGCACTTTGGATGTCTGTGGGAGGTGAAGTGACAGCCCACAAGTGGGTCAGGACTGCACTCCTTCATGAACTCAAATGTGCAGAAGCTCGTGGGCGTGCACCTTATCATATATCTATGTCTCAGCTACAGCAAAGACTGTGTGAAGAAATCTCAAAGTGCTAGTGTTGAGTACCTAATACTAGTATTCAGAAAAAGTAGTGTGCATTGGAGGACAGCAGGATGAGAGTGTGAGCAAAGAGAGAAAGGAAGTGTTCAGCACAGTACAAGTGCAGAGATAGTGAAGAATTATTGAGATGAAGTGCAGTAAGCCAACAACTCATCTGCAGTACTTCATCTGCACAGCAGCACGTCACTGTATGACACTGACCAACAGCTCTCCAGCACATAATGCTGCTGCTGCTGCTGCTTTCTTTGCCATCTGTATTGTGCCAGAATATAGACAAATGTCCTGGACTAGAGAACTCTCTACAAGGTTACATTCATCCCGCAACAATTTGCAAAACTAGAAGCTAGGATGCCACAAACCTTATTTAAACCTTATTTAAAAATAAAGATGTCTCAGATAAAAAAGACTGTGTATTCTTGCAAATAAGAATTTCTGAAATGAAAGTTTTCTTGGGTGGGATTTAGTGACTTTCATGCTGATATTTGAAACTGACGGGCCTCCGTGAAAAACAGTCATGCATTTCTTCTAGATTTTCTAAAAAATGTTGACTTCAGACCCTGTGATTGAAAAAATTATTATTGAGGCAGCCATTAGCTTGATGTCTCCAATAATACAGACCCAGTTTGCAAAAACAGCATTTCAAAATGAAAATAACTCCTCAGTGCATTCTCTGCATGCTGGTTGACCTTTTCCAGAGAATCATGGAATCTCTAGCTTAAAGACCATCTAGTTCCAATCCCACTGTAGGGGAAGGAATGCCATCCACCAGATCAGGATTCCCAGGACTCCATCCAACCCAGCCTTGAATGGAACTAAATAGGCTCTTGTTAACACTCTCCTTGACTTCCCTATGGACATCTCTTTGTTTCTAACCTGTGTCTAGGCCCTGCCCTATTACTGGCAGTATCACTAGAGAGGCACTGAAGGGAAAAATCTGTAGACTCTCATCACTGGAGAGTATCTACTTAAAGAAGGAAATAAATGGCATAAAAACAGAATTCTACAATGCTGGAATTTACCTCCAGAAGCACAGAAAAAGCCAAATCTGGGAGATTTCATGTTCATCCTTTCCTGCAGGAATGACCAAAGCCAACTGTTTGACCAGCTGTATGTGGTCCCACTTTCTTAAACAAGCATTTTTGTTCAGAACTACAGATTTATGTGATAAAATATGATGCCATTTATTGTTGTAGGCAGTCAATGACAGTAGCACCATTCAAGAGCAACAGTAAATGGTACTGGTTTAGTTTTTCTAATTATGCTTTCCAAATGATACTGAGAAATGTTTGAGTAGGGGCTTAAACTACTGTGGAGGAGATCCCATACACAAAACTCTCCAGGGTACTTCTGATGTAGAGGTTTTGTCCGAAGGAAGGGCAGCAGAATGTACCACTTTTTCACTTTGCCTAAGCCTTGATAGCAGAGATTTAATGTGCCATTGGCTCTATTATTTTGTACTGCATGAAATTGTGTGTATTGTACAGAACAAAAACAATATGGCAAAAATAATGGAAGCATTCAAAGAAATACCTGCTTAGAATATGGAAATTGACTTTTCTTAAATAATCTCAATTCCAAATAATTTTCAACATTAATGAGCAAGTAATGTCTCAGATTTTAAAAAGTCAATGAGAAATAGTTTGAAATGAAATACAAACTAGAACTATTTGAACAAAATGATAGTTACTAGTTCAAGAGTCTTTTAGAAGAAGAATTTAAGCAGCCTCATTCAGAAGTAAACTATAAAGTTTATTTTTTTCACAGAGCAAACAAAATTTCCTGTAGAAATTCTTAAGAATTATAATTATAGGCAACTATCTTTGTTCTATCATGATAGACTGCTATCTTTGTTCTCTATTTGTTATTTGTGAGTGTGCAGCATTTTTATACCTTGGTTTTCATGCTACTGCAATGTGATTCATATCTTGTGGCTGAAATGATTGGCTTTTGTTTCCAAAATTTCTGCTGCAAGAAGACATCTGTTGAAATGAAGATAGTTTGTGGATGAAATATGTAAATTACAGCCTCCACCAGTAAGAGGAGGTGACATCACAAGACATGTGGCATTCTTCACACAGTTGCAGTAGAATAGACACATCACCCACTGTATTGAGGAAACATTTTTTCTACTTTGAAAAAAAGCTTTCATGTGATACTTGCATGTGATGATGATCTGTATAATGTCCATGGTTTAGATATATATGTTATTCTTGTTGCAGATTCAACTGTCATTTGAAATGATATAATCACAACGACTACTCCATAAAATCTAATCATTTCTGTTACATAGAACAAAGACTCCTTTCTATAGCAAGAAACTTGTTCAATGTGAAATCCAGCTTTAAGTCATAAGAGCAGAGGGTTTTTTGTATTCAAATGTAGTTTATTGGGCTGTAATGCGAACTGTATGACATGTTAGAACAGGAATACTCATTTACAGGAGCTACGTACTGCTGGTGGCATCTCCCAGGCTTTGAACAGCATTTATGTAGCTAGACTATAAATCCATATTTTTGCATCCCTGTGCTTCTCCATTCTCTTTCTCAACTGAGGACAACTTTCAGAAAGAGCAGATCTCCATTCTTTCTGCTACCTGCTCCATAATGTCCACCAAATAGCCACCTTATACTCCTCACTCCTTGATACCTTGGGGGATTGTATTAGATTCTCACCAAATAGGATCCTTACCTCATATATTTCTAACCTCATATTTCTGACCATAAAACATCCCAATCCTGCACCAGTGCTCAGAGCAAATACTGCAGGAATCTACAGGTTGCCTAAGAGGACATCCACACTGTGGGAGGTACACAGCTGTTTCTCATGCTGTGTATGTGTAGAATTTGTTTTGTTTGCTACTGATACAACACCAGTCTTCCTGTAGAAATGGTGTTCACACTACAGAGTGGATTCAGATGGGCTTCCTGGAATCATTCTGTGACTGTGTACAGTTCCGTCATTTTGTTTTGTAACATGGGAAGAAACATCCACAAAGTTCTGGTGTGAGAATTTTTTGCATGAAATACTGTTGTGTTGCTACAGACAGGCAAACCTTTCACTTGTAATGATTTTGTAATTCAAGCTGCCATACCTGGACTACTGTACTCTTGTATCTCTTCAGTAACTTAAAAGTGTTTGTCTTTAACGCAAATAGAGGTTATAAAAGTATTAATACTCTTTTCTCTCGTTTTTAGCAAACGTATCAGAAACTTTTTTTTTAAAAAAAAACTTTTTTGTTTGTCATCATGGGCTCCTCAAACAGCTGCTATTACTTTCTCAGTTAAGGGCTGTGCCAGGCTTTTGGATGAATCAGAAACAGCATCAAAATGCTTTTATTTTCTAATTCAGTTCTGATTTTTGGTTACCAGAAAAGTTTTGCCTGGCAATTGCTACCACATAAGAAATAGGTTACATTTCAGTCCTGCTTCCAGCACATAAACAATGCAGTACATCACTGACAGAATGAGAGAAAATAATCCCTCCGAGGTTTTTTAGCTGTCACGTCACCAGGCAAATGTGGAAAAACAGGGAAGAATGAGCTGTCTTTTCACTCACAAAAACTGCAAGCAGATCACCGTGTAGGAGCTTGTACTTCTCCTCTCTGCCTAACACCTGTTTTATAGAAAAAGAGAAGTCCCCAACTTCACTACTGTCAAGACTCCACTGCAGGTATGCACTCCCACCTACCTGAAGGCCTGTCTGCAGCTATGCTGAAGAGGGTTCTCAACCTGAGCAAAGAGAAAACTAGAAATTCCTTACAGAATGCCCACATAGCTACAGTACCTCATACCAAAAGATTTTTTATTCTGTGTACACATATGGTCTTTAGTGACATATATTGATTGTTTCCTCGCTCTTATTGGGTGCTTTATTTAAATAGCACAGATAAAAGCCAATAGCATGGCTGTCATGTGAAAGATTAAAAAGCATAATGAATTGCTTTAGGATTATCATTTGTTCCAGTGAAACCTGTCTGTTGTGGTTTTGATATGTTTAGCTGCACTGGGGGAAGCACTGTGTGTTCAGACAGACGATGACGGGAGGGAGAGCTCTGCTTCACTGCAGTGTTTACAGCTGGCAAAAACATGACAGATTTTCTGGTATCATATGCCTCTATTGGCTGTAGGCTATTTAAACTGTATTAAATAATTATTTTACTTATTTAATCAAAAGGCTTATAAAGAATGACAAATTTGTTTCTTGCAAAGTGAAAGTGAAGGAAAAAAAAAAAAAAAAAAGGAGTGGGGAAAAGCTATGATTTGTATTTACAGACCATTATCTTCCTGCCACAAATTCTTCATTTGAAAACCAGCTGGCAGATGTTTACCCATTTCCTAACCATCTTTAAAGGTAAAATCTCTGCAGCCTTAAACAAAGATAAATGATGAACTATCTACAGCAGACTGTGGTAGTCTAGTTCAGTAATAGTAAGCACCATATAAATCAAGTCTTCAGCAATGTCTGTGTATTTTCTAAGTCTAAACAACACGAAGACAAATGCCTATGAAATCTCTTTCAATTTTAAATGGCTCCCTTCATATTCCTCACCTGATCTCTCCTGAATGAATACTCAGATGGGAATAATGTATTAACTCCTAGCATAGTTCACATTTCACTATAAATAGCATTCCTTAGTTCTCACTGAGGCTAACACTTCACCTGCATTATTAGTTATCCCAAGTGCTGCACTTCCAGTGTCTAGGAGAGACAGATGATGGTGCAGTGTTTGTAGTGCACTTTACTCGAAACAACAACATACATATGTAGCTGTCTTTTTTTTTTTCTTTAATGTTCATTGTTTAACACAAACTCACAGCTCCTCTTAGCAAAAACTTACACTTCTTTCACAAAAAAAGAGAGAAAAATGGGGTGTTAACTTGTCCACAGTGTGCTAGCTTGCCCACAGGAAACCTCAGCTTTGTTTCTTAATTATAAAAATTTAAGAGCAAGCTACACTGTAGATTTTAGAGAATAAGAGACATAATATACATGCCCATATATCCCTATTGATTTTTAAAACTGATGTGAAAAGGTATTTCCACAGTTAACTGGTTAATATGACAGATGTTTTATGTCCTTCTAGACTGTTTGACTTATGTATTTATTTATTTGTTTATTTATTTTTGGCTACTTCCTACTACTGAAAAGCAGAAATGTACATTATGTTTAGTAAGCAGCATACTATTTAGACTGATGTATTCAGCTGTGATCCTAGGAAACATTATTTCATCATCAGTTAAAATTTTCCCCAGTGTTGTGACATGATTTTCTTTGGATTCCTTTCTTTTTTTGCAGTTTGGAATGGAGCTCACACAGTTCATAGTAGTCTAACATGTGTTTTCCTGATATTAGCCAGTACTGCTAGAACACTTGAGCTCAGATTCTTGAGATCAGCCGTAGAGTGAAATGGGTGTTTCCCTGTTCCCTGACATTTCAGCAATCTGAGCCAAACTACAGTCATATATGCCTGTTACCTCAGTGGGATTGCTTTGCATGGAAGTTATCAGAGGCTCTCAAGAGGGAACCTCCCTTGGAAAGAGAGCTGATGGTCTGATAAGCATAACATACACCACACTGTCTTTGCATGAACTTATGTCATTGGTGGCATTTTGGTGGCGTGTTTCCTTGATTGTCTCACTAAATCTATAGGCACATGACTACTAACACTCTTTGCTTATTCAATTTTAAAAGATATCTAAAAAAAATATCTTGGTAGACGTGGGGGAAGTTGTGGAGGAAAATGATTCATTTTGATGCTCAGTGTGGGCGTGTGAGTCTGTGGATTTAAGAAACCACAAGAGTACAGAAAGATGTAGTGGGAGGAGAAATCGCACTGAAGACTTTGTCATTTTCAGAAGTAACGGGTGTAGTTTCAGATCTATATTTCTCTCTTTGGCTGTACCAGTGAGAAATTGGTATTAGAACGAAAACATGATTTTTCAGTCATGGTTGGATTTCCGTCATTTTATCTGATTAACAGATATAGTAACTTCTTGTTCATCAAGCAGTTGAACATCTCTGTGGACTAAATGTCAAGAAATGACAGAAATGTCACTCAGAATTTCAAAGCTGATATGCCAGAATATTCATTCTGCCAGTAACAGTAAATTAGATATATAATTAGACAAACAAATGTATCAGGAGAGCAAGCCCTAAAACATTACTGGGTTGCTTTGGTCAAAAATGCATCCAGGCAAAAAATGCACATTGTGTGCATTGTGTGAAAGGAAAGGGTGCAGTAAGGGGTATTTAGAAGTAATCTTTCCATTCCCAAAGAAAAGGTCCTTGAAAGACAGAGATAATTGTTGGTACCCAGCTGGAGAATGGGAAACATTACCTGGCAGTCAATAACATCTTCTGACCTGGATATAGAATAACAGCTATTGGACTCTTGTTCAGGGAAATCGTCCCGCTAAGTCCGGGAGCAGGAGACAGCTGAGAAAGTTGATATGTGGGAGCTAGTAGCCGATAAACTAATTCATTTGTTTTCTTCTTAGTGGAGAGGGGTAAGGAAGGACAAGGCTATAAACCTATAAACCTGGCACTGCAGTCAGTTGGACAGTATCCCTGCTTTTTTTTTTTTTTTTTTTCCTATCATTGAGCACAACGAAACACCAAGAAGAAACCCCCCAAAAAAGCATAAAAAACCCTAAGCTGACAGTTCTGGGAAGCTTAGGGAGATGGGTAATGGCATTCTTTTGGGGCTATGCCTTGCCATGAGAAGACAGTACTCAGGGTGAGCTCTGCCTTTATCAGTGTCAGCAGACTTCAGCATCCTCCTTAGGTTTATGAGGAAGCTGGTAATCAAACCACAGCTGAAGTTTCTATTTTTACTTTTATCTTTTTTTTTTTTTTAACAGATCTGTGAAAAATCTGCAGAGGATGCCACATTAAATGCCAACAACAAAATATGTTTTGCTGAAGTGTATCAGAATTCAGTGGTAGCGATGGCTGAAAAAACTAATTCTTCAGCTCACTATGCATCCACTGAAATGCACATTTTAAACAAAGTATAAAGAACCAAGCCAAGTACATGCATTTTTGTTTTGTTTGTATATTTTTATTTTTTTAGCCACAGCTTTAAAGAAGGAAACTATGGAAACAAGTGCTCTTCGTTCTCGCTAAGCCTGGCTAAACTAGAAGGGTTGTATCTACTGCCGATCTCTAGCTCTGTCAAGAGATGAGCAAGGAATCCCTCGGATTTGGAGGACGGCTCTTCACAGAACGAGCTCTGCATTTCTCCCTCACGAAGCACACAGTCCCCAGCAGAGGGAGCTTGCCGGGGTGCTCGGGAGAGGAACCGGGCCTCTGTGCTGCAAAGGGTTCTGGCGGCAGGAAACACAAGCAACAGCTGGAGGAGTTTCTCTTTGTTAGGCACAAACAGGCTCTGAACTTCACCAGCGACCACAGTGGCTGTTGGTGCAGGCTAGCTTTGACAATGATAAAGTAGCAGCTAGCCTCACTCCTGGCTTTCATGCTCCAGCATTCCAAACTAAAATTATTTCTTTGCCATTAGTACATGCTTGCAATTTCAAAGGTAGCATGAAAGCTCTTCAGCTTGTAAAGAAGCTGCAGATTTGGAGACTGACTGAAGAAGACAGTGTCCCTCCCGCTTGCCTTCTATTTTGACTTTTGTGTCTTCTATATGTGAAGTTGATAACGACATATAGTATGACAGAAGAGAAATATCACCTTTTTCCTGGAGAAGGAACAGGTCTTTAAAACCTGTTCAGTAGCAAAATGCAAGAATGTGTTCAAGTGGTGGTGTTCTGTGTCTGCTGCTGAAGGTGGTAGAAGTTTCACTGAGAAGTTCACCCAACAAAACATGACTGATTGATAGTTTGCTTAAACGGCAGCTAAATCAGAGGCTGAGCTGAAGAAGTAACTGGAAGGCAGGAGGGTAGAAAGCCATAGGCTACAATTGCCCTGCAGACTCACTTTATAGAGCCATAAAAGAGTTGGAAGGGACCTTTAAAGGTCATCTAGTCCAACTCTTCCGCAGAGACACCTAATGCTAGATCAGGTTGCTCAGAACCTGGTCCAGCCTGACACTGAATATCTCCAAGGACGGGGGACTTCCACCACATCTCTGGGCAATCTGCTCCAGTGCCTCGCCACCCTCATTATAAAATAATTTTTCTGTATATCCAGTATAAATCTCCCCCTTTAAATTTGAAACTATTTCCCCTTATCCTGTCATTTCAGACCTTGCTAAAGTGTCTGTCTCCTCCTTTCTTGTAGGTCCCCTGTAGGTCTCCCTGGAGCCTTTTCTTTTCTAGACTGAACAGTCCCAGCTCTCAGTCTGTTCTCATAGGAGAGATGTTCCATCTCTTGGATCATTTTAGTGGCCCTCTTCTGGAAATGCTCCAACAGGTCTGTGGCTCTCCTGTACTGAAGACTCCACATCTGGACATGGTACTCAAGGTAAGATCTCATCAGTGTAGACTAGAGGAACAGGGTCACCTCCCTTGCCCTGCTGGCCATGTTTTTCTTGATGCAGACCAGAATATGGTTGGCTTTCTCGGCTATGTGGGCACATTGCTGGCTCATGTCCAGCTGCCATTCACCAGTAACCTCAAGTCTTTATCAGCAGGGCTGTGCACTATCCTTTCAGAAGGGAAAAAAGAAACCAAAAAATCTGTGGCAACAGGATTTACAAAAGGAAATTGCAGACTGTGTCCAGTGCCTCAGGTCAAAGGTTCTCTAGCAGAGATTTAGAAGCTCAAAATTAATAGCAGGTCAGGCTCTCTGAATTTTCAGTGCCTGCAATTAAGGAAAACATAAGGTCATGTTTTCAATTTACAATTTGTTCTTTGCTGTTTGGCATTGCTGATGATACTTAAGTAATGGTTCTTAGAACAATTTGCTCATCATGCTCAGATCCGGCTCAAGGCTTCTTTTGTATTTGTATACATTCAGAGTCACCCATGTCTAGAGTTTGTTAATTAGAGCTTTTGAATCTGTCCTCATCAGCATTGCAAAAATACTTTTATTTAAAGTAACAGTAGAATATAATAAACAAAGAGGAAAATAATCAAACACAATTGTCTTTAAACTGATCCACATCGTGTTATATTGGATACTCCATCAAAATAAAAAAAAAAACACACTTAGAAAAGAATGATTCTTTTACAGCAGTGAAAACCAAATGCATTCAAGTTCTTATTGAAAAGATTAATCAAATTGTATCATGTTGCTGCCTTAATCTCATTAGGATTTAAAGAACACGAGTTTATTCACAGCCTTCTGCCATCTCACACAAGACAAAGCCCTACATTAAAGCAGTATTCAGAGCCCCTTTAATACTGTGGATCTCAATTCCATGTTTTTCACTTGCACTGAAAATAACAGTGTTTTGAACTGACAGGTTATCACATTTCTAGCAAATTAAAAATATCTTTTTTTTCTACTTGTCACTAGCTAACACTGTATTAACAATCTCAGTTCTTGTCTTCACTAAGATGGACACATTCTTAGTTTATTTCCACACTAGAGTTTTGGAAAACAGTTCTTAGTTCTATTCAGTTCTTTTTTTTCCTACTGATGCCTCTTTTGTGGTTCACAATTTTCCCAGGAGCCTCATAATTTAGTTTTTTTCCATATTGTTATCAACACAGTCCTCAGAAGGCTTGAATTTAAGCCACTTGTTTCCAGAGTGTTTGAAATCTTTGCCCACAGTGTCATTCCATGCCATACAGAACAGCTATTCAGCAGATGCCAGATGTATAAAATGCTCTTCAGTTGGCTTCTTTCCTCAGGATTACTAATTTCTATGCCAAACTAATTTCTAATTTTTGGACTTCATAGCTGCTGATTGTGCTGTTTCCTCAGGGCAGTTGTTACTGGAAATAATCCCAGATGTCAGTGAGTACTGTCACAAAACTTTCAATAAAGGCTTGATGTATTCTTTCTCATCTACATTTCCTGGAACTTTTAAGGGTGAGCGATCAAACATTAGTGCAAATAGGTAACAGCAAGACCCAGGACTTGCTGCAGAGCTGAAGCATTGCTTTTGTAATCTATTACAGTTACATTTTGACTGTATATCTAAAATACCATTCTTTCAGCATTTTGTTTCCAGTCATTAGTTAAGTATATATAACTGTGCAGAAATATTCCTTGGGGATTCATTTGCTTGCCTACTCTATTAGGCTTCTTAGCATGTTTTATTGGAGGCAAAAATGCATAAAACTACATTACAGTTGCAAAGCTGCTCCATAGCTGAGGTATCCACAGCTGACAGTGTGAGAGCTATAACAAGTGAGTTAAAGGACTGCAGTGTGTAAAGATGGAATTGCTTCATGCAAAATGCTACACCAAATCCAACCAAGAAGATAAGCTGCATAGTGCAGAAAGAAATACCAGTACTGTTATCCCATGTTTATATGTATATACTACAGTACTGCCTTTGATTATATGATCACATGCTGTCTTATTTCACTCTACTGTTACTCCTAGCTGTCAATAACTACATAAGGAAGAAGACTTATGGTTTCTCAGGCTACTGTATGTCCTAGAAGTATGTGTTTCTTAGAGTAAGCTAAATTTTGATACATTTTTGTATGTAATAATGATGATGGCAGAAGTGTCTTTGGTAGTTTACAGAAATACTTTCAAGCAGCATGCTAATACCAATTACACATTTTTCTAGGATTCCTCTATTCTCCCATTTCCAAGGCCTATCAGAAACCTTGTGTTCTAACTACCTCATATCCTACAGCAGATGTTTTGCTGATCCTTTTCTCAGAGAAAGAAGAGAACATAAAAGCAACTCCCCCACCAGAGCACAATCTGATCCCTTTAAGGGCTTATTACTTTAAGCCTTCCATCTGAAGGATTTCATGGGAAAGCACCTGAACGGACAGCATAGCTCTGTGCTGGTAGCAGCTTTCTCTGCAGAGGCGCTGGTCACAGCATGGTGCTAGGCAGCCTGCTGTATTTCTTGCTGTTCCAACTGGGAACCATACAGAAGCACCAGACAAAGGCCAGAATGCCATCTTTGGCAATATTCACACACCTTAGGAGCCCCATGGCAATTTCTGTGCACACCTGTCTTGGGCAAATAATTGGAAAATCGCTAAAATTGGAATCAAAGAGCAGTTATCAAATACTAACTACTCATTTTCCTTTTTGCATTTTAAATTCTAGTACTGGAGATATTCTTTCTGTATTAAATATAATTCAGACTATCTCAGACACCTTTCTTTTTATCCACTAAAACCTCCTTATTATCTAAATTATACCCTAGAGTAGGCTTGAATTCTCTAATCTATAAATACTTTTTTTTTTCTAACTCCTATGAGCAAATAGTTTCTTTAGGTTACATGCAAGCTATTCTGCTTCAGAGCCTGGCTTCCTAGATGCTAATGGAAAAGGCTGCACCTCTTTTTGCTGCAAGTACTGAGAGATTAACTGCATCCAATCTTGCTGGACATAGATGAGGAGGAAGAGAACTCAGCTTCCTCTTTGCATTGTTTCTTATCAAAAGAGAGAAGATCTGGGTGGTGGTTAAGGAAATAATGTCTGTTTTGTACATTCCCTGGCATGACAGATGAGATAAATTACCAATTTATCAAGATAACACATCCTCTTGAGAAATGCCTGAGAATCTCCTGAAATCAATCCTTGTTTAGAAAAGTATAGGTCTAAATGTTTGTGGATTTATTTAAATTCTTACTTAGTTATTTTTTCCAAAGGCAGATTATCATACAATCAGATTTCCCAAGTGAAGGGACTCCAGAAAGGCAAAAAGATTATTGTTTTAGTGCATGGGAACTGTTGGGTCACGGCCTGAACCACTGATTGACCACTGGAGACAAGGACTGAATCAGCCATGGAAGCACAGGTGAAGGCAATTCACCCTGTGGCCGAAGTCCTGCTCCACTCCTCCTAGAGCCCATTGAAGGGCTGACTGCAACTGGGGAATGTTCTCTTTTTGGAGATCCATCCTTTGTAGAGTCCTTCCTGTGAACCTAGTTCTTTAGATATAGGTGAGCATTCTTTCCCTGTTTGTTTCTTTTCCCATTTTCACCATGATAATCTTTCCGGCTGTAAACCAACTGTAGTGTTTAGATTCTCAAAACTAAAATAACATTAAAAATAGATAGTCCTTAGCCATCACTTTTTTTGTTTTACATATCAGCTTCTTTGAGTCAGTGTTCAGGTTGTGGTCAGTAGGCTTGCAGAGATATTTACACCTGGGTTTGAACGAGAGCAGGTGCTGAGTTTCTGATCAGTGGGATTAGATCTTAGTCTTTCTCCTTCTCCTGTCTTGCTGAATAGTAATTTCCTTTTGCTGCACCAAAATGAAGGCCTTTTCTGTGAACCAGTTAACACTTGAGCTAGGATGAGAATATTTTCAAAGATATGGAAAGACTGACTAAAATTTAAAAGCATATCACTGTCTCTAAACATAAGGCTTTTTAACCTTAGTGTAAAATCTGAAGGCTACTTATTTCGTACACCAGCCATAGATATTTGTTGAATTTCTTGTGAAACCACCTGATTGGAATATCTTAATTACTGTCATCTTTATTCTTATTGTAAACCAAAAAGGGAAGTAAACCTGAACTGAGTTTTGCCACCATGTTTCTGTATGTATTCTATGTGAAAAAAGACAAGGAAGTTCTGAGAATAAAGAAGTCTGGCAAGATCCAGGAAACACTTTACCTCACTATTCTTCCTCTTTCTTTAATCTTTGCTTGGCTTGCCTTGTTTCTGTGCAAATAATAAAATGAACAAATAACAGGGTGACTATTTATAGTCATCCTCTTATTTTTTCCACTCTCCATTGCAAAGTCAAGCAATTAAGAGGGCTGAAAACAATTAGCAGCACTTGGCATAAGTCTGACACTATAATATTGGATGAAATACAGAAGTACAGTAGATACTAAAATGGGGCAGGCAGAGTTTTCATTTTGAAGAAGAGGTAATTCCCTGGTGTTGGTGGAAGCCTCTGCTTCTTTTGTTTTAACCTTCGAGAAACACCCATGTGTTTACCCTTACAACCTTACATCAGCCTTAAGAATATTGTTTCATGCTTTCCTTTAATATCTTCTCAACTGTTGAAAGTCTCTCTGCTTCTGTTTGGAAAAACCTTGAAGCTGTTTTACCTGGGTGTAAGACTTTATGGCCAGTTACTGCAAGGGCAGAGAAAGGATGGACAAGTGGTGTCTAATTTGAAGACAGGAAGTGGTTGAACTTGGTCTCACCATCTATTCAACTCAAAAGGTCTGTGCAAGTTCCTTCTCTTGTGAATTGTGAGGCTCCAGAAGTTTTCCCAAATCTGGTGGCACTATGAGTCAGATGCATTTTGCAAATATCAGTTCATCAAGCTGTATGATCGTAAAACCACACACACAGGTTTCACTTTTCTGCAGAATTCACACACAAAAAACCCTGCACAATTACATTATGACACAATACTGAAATGTTCATGTCTGTCTAAAACTCTACTGTTGTTACTGCACACGACTAAGGAAGCTGTTTGTTCGCATGTTGTCTTTCTGTTATTTAAAAAAAAAAAAAAGGAAAAAGAAGGAAAAAGAAGAAAGGAAGGAAATACGGCAAATACAGAAGGTGTGATGGAATAAAAAAAAAAACACCTTCATTTCTAAAACCCAAAGTACTATGGCTAGTGTAGGCCGCAGACTTTGTTACTGTCCTGATGGAAATGATAATTGGAAAGGACATGAGGCGCTAATATAAGTAAATTTAAAGTAACTTTTGGGAAAAGAAATAAATTGTGAATGTATTTGAACCCATTTAATAATTCAATATGAAAAACAGATACACAGGTAATTTAAGCGTTGATATTAATGGACATATTGATCCTTATGTTTCTACAATGTTTTAATATGTATTCAGGCATATAAAATTTTTTTCTAATTAAAGGCTGTCTGCTTTTTCACATGAGATTTTTTTCAGTACATTCAGAAGTTGTCTTGAGTTTAAAAAAAAAAAAATAGTACCTACTGATACTTTAATGTGAGCTGTCTTTCCCTACTGCCAGGATACATTATTACTAATATTGAATTTTTTGGCAGATGGGGAAAACATTAATGAACTGGGTGGTTTTTTTGTTTTTGTTTTTGTTTTTGTTTTTTTGGTTTTCAGTTTTTATTTGCAAATCATTTATAATTTTTTTTTTTAAATTCAAATTGTTTGAAACTGCATCTGAGCATTGATGTTGGAATGTAATATGTGGAATGCCATGCTGTGAATTCTTGCAAATGGAAAAATTGTATCTACATATATACTGTTAGTGCTTAGAATGTAGTTTAGCACCTCTTGGACAAATAGCTTTGTGACATGCCATGTGCTGACGTCTTTGAAATCCACTTAAAGTAGTTTATAGCTTTGTGTTCTTAGAGGTGTTCTCACGTCGTGGTTTTTGTGATGATGCATTTCTTTTCACGTTCATAGGACTATACAGCTGTTAGGTTTAGCACTGCTATGTAAGCATTAAGCTTATTAAATTATGCTGAGGCAATTTGATTAGATGTGTCCAAATGAAGACACAATTATAATAGCTAAACATGGGGAGTGATTATTGTTAACAGTAATACATCATAATTAAAGAAAAAACTGGTTTAACTGTTTTCAATAAATCTATTTTCCCTTTTGGTCTATTTGCTATTGTTGTGTAATGTTGTTTGTCTCCCAGATAATTCAAGGCATATAAATTTATTGAGCTTTTTAATCTTATTTCAATATCTATTATATGATTTTATGTTCATGGTCTGTATCAGAAATTCTGGATTTATTGCTTTGCTTTCAAAATCTTAAATTATATTAATCTGAAGATTTTTGACAGTTATGAATGGAAGCTGGTTTATATTTCACTAGCATTATGTTTTACTTGAAGCAGATGGAAAACCTAAGTGCCTCCTGGTGGTCTGTTAAATACTGGAGAAGAGAGAGGACAACTGAAGCAGCGAGGGAACAGAAACAGAATTGCCTTCAGAGACAGACACAGTCAGGTCTCACAGGCAAACTTCACAGTATGACTATTTCAGCATACTGAATAGTATCTGATGAGCATTTTCATCCCAGCACAATTTAGCATATTTGTTCCTTTCTAAGTTTTAATTCCTCTTAAGGGCAATGATCCTATCAACATAAAGAGGTCATAAGGACTGTTGCATGATCAGATTAACTTCTATTTTATTGCCTCCAATCCTTAGGTCAGTTTTGCTGAATTTTGGATACAGTTTCTGTTCTGTTCTGTTTCCTGGCTACGCTTTCCATTTAATTGCCATCATACTCCCTCTCTCTTACTATTTATTGCTTTATTTACATTACAGGGCTTGCTCCAGAAGTAATGCCTCCTATTTGATTGTGTTGGCCCACGACATCAGTTGCAGATGTTACTGGTATGCTAGTAGAGGCTGAGTCTTCCTATATTCCATTACATTTTGTTGCCACGTGACAGATTACAGCAGGGGGGAGTCTGACAGAATGGTGTCTGACATGGAAGACTATGAAACAAAGGTGTGGAATCAATTCCTCCATGCAGAAAATGGCAGCCATTAACATTCATAGATGCCTGCTGAGTGGTTATGGAGACTAAACAGTGGATGTGAACACAGTGAGGTAGTGGGTAGTGTATTTCAGAGTGAGTGACAGTGGGTCACCTCTATTGAGGCAGATTTGTTACAAGTGGCATGCAGATCTTGCTTATTGCTAGCAAAAAAAAAAAAAAAGCATAGTCACTGGTGGCGACTATGTTGAAGAAGAGTGTTTTGTAGCTGAGAATTGCTCCATCTAGTAGTGCTACTGTGTTCATTATATCTGTTGTATTTTCCAAGGAAACAAATAGGAGGCGTTACTTTTGGAGCAATCTACTTATTATATATTGGCTCATTTGTATTAGACCGATTCTATGAAGATTATGTATCTGTACTAGATTTTAGGACTTCTTTTCTATTTTTCTTTTAGCAATTTTTTCCTGCAACTCCCTAGCTGTATAATACATATAACATGGCTTTACACTATAATAATAACTTAATAATAACAGTAATAACTCAATAATAACCCTTTCTTCACAAACTGAGACAACCAACTACCTGTCAATGATGGGACTGTTTGTTGTATTTATACTAAAATCTCTATACTAAAATACTAAAAGAGCCACCTTGAAGTTTACCTAAAGCCTATGGATGTATGGATTTATGAAGCTCAGCTCACTTATATAAAACTTTGGAAATATTTGCAAAAATCAATGATGAGAAGGATGTGGATTTCCTACTGCCATGTGAAGTTATTAATGACAATTCCTAAAATCCCATGCTTTCTCACAGACTTTGTCTGTCTTTCAAAGACTTTAAATGCTGGTTATTAGATGTGTGAGGAGGAGAACTGACATAGGAGACTGACTTTAGAGTGAAACAAAGTTAAGATATGAAGCAAAAACAAACAGGTGTGACTTAGCATTTTGCTGATGATACAAAGCTGAGACAAGTGGTTGGCACTCCAGAAGGCTGTGCTGCTGTTCAGCAAGACCTGGATAGGTGGAGAGTTGGGCAGAGAGGGACCTTATGATATCAACAATGGCAAGAGTAGAGTCATTCGCCTGGGGAGTAATAACCACGTGAAGCAGTACAGGTTAGGAGCTAATCTGTCGTGAAGGAGTTCTGTGGAGAAGGATCTGGATGTCCTGGTGGATAAGTTGGCCATGAACCTGCAGTGTGCCTTTGTGGACAAGAAGGCTAATGGTATCCTGGGGTGCATTTAAAAAGGAGTGAACAGGAGGTCAAGAGGTTCTCCTCCCCATCTGCTCTGCCTTGGTGAGGCCACATCTGGAGTACTGTGTCCAGTTCTGAGCTCCTCACATCAAGACAGACAGGGGACTTTGAGAGAGCCCACTGGAGGGCCACAAAGATTATTAGGGACCTGTAGCATCTCCCTTGTGAGGAAAGCCTGAGAGACCTGACACTCTTCAGCCTGGAGAAGAATGAGAGTAGATCTTATCAGTGCCTACAAATAACTGCAGGGCGGGAGCCAATTGTTTGGGCCCAGTGTCTTTTCAGCAGTGCCCAGCAACAGGACAGGGGGCACAAACTGAAATACGGGAAATTTCATAAGAACGTGAGGATAAAACACTTCTCTTTTCGAGTGATAGAGCACTGGAACAAGCTGCCCAGAGAGGCTGTGGCGTCTCCTTCTCTGGAGGTATTCAAAACTTGCCTGGATACTTCCCTGTGTGACATAGTATAGGGAAAAGACTTCAGCAGGCAGTTGGAATAGGTGATTTCCAAGGGTCCCTTCCAACTCCTGTGATGCTGTGATTTTTGCCTAGAAAGGGTGTGTACAGGTTGTTTACTATTCAGAAACAATTTATTAGTTACTTAAATTAGTATTATTATCATTATCTACATGCTTGCTTGCAGCAAAACCACATAAGAGCAATAATTCTTTAGAAGAAACATTTCCCTGAGAGCTCTTCTCGTGGTTTCCATTGTTATCCTTCAAGTAACAACAGCTTTTCAGGAGCAGTTTGGCACCCAGGCATCAGTAAGTTGCTACTGAGTTTTGCACGGTTTCTACCACCTGGATTATGTGTTAATTGTGCTATTTGTATTTGTAATGTGGTATTTTAATATACTTAACACAGTCAGCGCTTTCCAGATTTCAAGCCGGGTGTTCAGTTTAATTCTGACTCTTCAACGTGACTTCTCACAGTAATTCAAATCTATTTATTAATTACTATACAGAATATGAACTGGTGCATGCGTACTTCAGCTTGATAGCTTCAAATGAAATAGGTCATATGTGGAAAGTGTGTCCAAGTGTGTATGCAAAATCTGAGCCTGTATTGTGTAGGATTCATTATGTAAGATACTATACAAACCAGTAGCAAAAGGCAGATCTGTATCTGTTTTGAACAGCTGGATATGTATGTAGTTAATTTTTGATGCACATGAGCTTCACTTATTTCAGTATATCCTTTAAGCAGTAATCCCAGCCTTATTCCAAATTGCTTTGTTTTTTTTTTTAAGTGGTTGCTCCAGAGGTTAGAAACCGTAGCCTACATTAAGAATTTATTGTATGGATAAGAAATTTGAAATAAGTGGGGGTTTTTTTGTTTGTTTGTTTTTTGGCAAGGCTGAATCATTGCTGTTTCTGATCAAATCAATATTTTTTCTGGTTTCCCCTCTGCTTCCCTCACAGTTCTAGGTACTTTTAATTTTTCACTCTAGAAATATAAACATTTGAGTCTGTATTTAAAAAAAAACTTTCAACTTGCATAGCATTGCATTTTCAATTTATTACTGCTGGTGTCTTCCAGTTTCAGTTTGTTTGTATACTAACACAATGGGAGTCACAATAAGAAAAAGTAAGCACTGTCATAAAAGGACAAAAAGGAAAAATTGTCCAAAAAGGAAAATATTCATTTTAATAGCATCTAGTAATGCTTTCCATGTGTTAATTTCAGATACCTTACATTTCTGTTCAAAATACAGTTTATTTTTTGTAAGAAAGCAGTTAAAGATATTTTTACTCCAACGTTTTTGCTTGTTTTGAAGACATGAGAAAAACGAGGAATAAGAGCAAAACATCTATATTTTTGTTTCATGTTTCATGAATGTGTCTTTGTGCAGAATACAGCTGCAGAAGAAACAAAACATTCTGATGAAATAGGTACTGTCAATGACTAATGAGCTTTGCTTTGTATTGTTGCCTGCCCATTCAAAAACTAAGTATTAGATGAAAAAAAGCAGTGAAGAAAGGTTTTTTTTTTTTTTTTTTTTTTTTTTTTTTTTAAGAAAAAGAAAAGGTTTAAAGGTAAAAATAATGGTACTGGTGTAACATGCATGTGCTTCTTCAAAGCTATAGGGAAAATGCTTGAATACTGTGTGTACTGGGATAGCAGTGCTTGGGAGGAATGCAGCATAAAAAAGTTGGTAAGTCTAGGCTCAAAAGAAACTGACAATCTCAAGAATCTTTCAGACAGGCAGAGGTTTGTAAGGAGAAGCCACCAAACATGACAAATATATCTGTTTAACATAATTGTTGTTTTCTTTTCAGTAGTGGGATTTACTCATGAAGGGGAAATTTCAAAGATGTAGTTGAACCCCTATGTAAAGAATATTTTTCATTTTCTTTTTTCTTTTTTTAAATCTTCATGCTTTGCATGAAGTAATATATATTACTCTGATTTTGAAGCCATGTGTCAGAGCAGACATGCCATGACAAGTTCCTACAAGGAAAGTCCTGTAGGGTCCAAATCCCAGCTGAAATTCCTGAGTGAACCATGCTTACTGTTTGAGACTATTACCTGATTGCTGGTCTGAGTGACTGGCTTGCAGAATACTGACTTGAAAGGCATAAAAGCCTGAGGATCAGTACATCTGGAAGTACAGGTGGCTGCTTATCAAGCCAGTGAGCACCACTGTGTTTTTTTTTTTTGTTTGTTTGTTTTTAAATCCTATCATCAGGACTTAAAAAAATATGATGAAATTACAGAAATGCTTATAATCACTTAGCTTCTGCTAACCTGATGTTTAGAAATATCTCCTCTTGATTGCATTTGGACTGTAGTGATGAAGTAGTCTGCAGTTAACCCTGCAGTTCAGCTAGCCTGATGCACAGAGCACACTGCCTTTCCTTCCTTTTGGTTCTTTTCTCTTCCAACAGAGGCAGGAGTGTAGGAAATAAGGGAAAAGGAAGAAAGAAAACTATACTCAACTGAATCTCCTCTCATCCCACTGAAGGATGCTGCCAGCACATGATCCCAAACTTGGCAGCTAACAGACCTGCAGTTTGGGTGGACCCTTAGTTTTAACAGAAGCCATTGCAAAGCAGTATAAAGCTCTGAGTTGATGAGAAGTCGCTACTTTTACATAAGAGTGCCTGGGGGGAATAAGGTAACCTGGAAATTAGGCAAGCCATCGGGAGAAGTATTTTACTGAGAGTGGTGAGGTGCTGGAACAGGTTGCCCAGAGAGGCTGTGGATGCTCTGTCTATGGAGGTGTTTAAGGCCGGGTTGGATGGGGCACTGGGCAGTCCAATCTAGCACTTGATCTAGCAACTGTTGGGGGGTTGGAATGTAATGATCCTTGAGGTCCTTTCAAATCCAAGCCATTCTATGATTCTTATAATGTACTTTTTATCCTCATATATGCTTTTCAGTAGTTTCAGTTACAAGAGAAGATGGGAATAGTGCCACAAGCTTGCTGCCCTGATTATTTTCTTAAACAGCAAGCTGGAAAAGGACTGATTTGTTTTCATCTGTGTGCATCTGTACATCTGTTAAGCTAAATAGATTGAAGGGATTGGGAAATATGGCCAGACTAAACTGTGATTTCTATGCTTTTTATAGATAGAAATGACCTAGCTACTCAGAAATAATGTTTACTTTAATAAAGAAGACACAGATAAATAAAAACTAGCAGTACTGTTCAAAGTTTATTCTACAAATTACTTAATTTTTACCAGTTATTTCTAAAAATACGGAGCATCTTTGTTTAGAAACATGTGAATATATTTTTGTTGTGAAAGAAGTTAAATTAAATGAGCACAATGTATCAAATATTACCAATACTGTGTGTTCTTTTAGCACATGAATGCCAAGAAAACCGATTAAATATCTACCATTAAAGATATAATTGACAGCAATGGGTACAACATAATCTTTCCTTTCCCATCCCCTGTAAGACTGTGGCATACATCAGAAGCGCTTTTTCATTTGTAAAAGATTCTACGTTAGGTGTGAATGTAGTTTATTTGAAATGTTTTCTTTTTTGTCCAACTGAATGTTAGGCACGTATAAATGTTTAGAGGCTAGTATGATGTATGTCTATCATGCAGTTTGTGTTGTTTATGGGCATCGGTTTTAATACACTTGAAGAGGATTACGATAGGTTTTTCCAAACCTAAGTGATCAACAGCATCACCGAGCTTAATGACATTAGTCATGTCTGTGTGAAATTATGATACTGTAGTAACTATTCAGTTGAATATGGATAGATAGTACTTGGATGCTGAAGGAATAAACTCAGCAAGTTCAGAGGACTGGTATCCATCTCAGAAGAGTGACGCAGACACATCCAAAATCATTGTACTTTATGGCATTTTCATTGGAAAAAAGTGGTTCCTACGATCCACAGGTAACCATATTTATCTCTGTCAGGAACAGTAAGGTTTTAAGCCAAAAGTAATGTTTGGCAATGTTTCTTTATTCTGTTTTGCTTGTAATAGAAAAGTTTAAGATGAAGGGCAGAAAAACACCAAGTTCTGTTTCTTCCATCTGTGTAGCTACAAAGGGAAGGAAAACGGGAAAAACACACGAGGTAACTAGCAGGTTGTGCCCTGATCAAGATAACTGCCTCATTGTGTCTATTACAAATATTGTCATGACTTTAGTTCAAGCTTTGGCCTTAAACAATAGAGACCATGAAATACATACTTGCTACATATTGCAAATGTTATGGGAATTACCTAAATATTTTATACAAGGGTAACAGTATGTCTTGAACAAACATTACCTAGCCATAACATTCTGGAAAAGGGACACCTCAAACAATTGTGGCTGGCAAGAGGTTCCTACAGGAAGGTTCATAACCCAAATTCAATTTGTTTTCAGGTCTCCACTGTTAGGAAGGCTTTCTTTATTCAATTTACTGCAGAAGGTCTGTGTGGTAGGGGAAGCAGAGCTTTTCCCTGTGTATCCTTTTCCTTGAGGGCTTCAAACAGGAAGAATTATTTTAAGATTACAAGATGCTCTGAATACTCAAAAGGCCACCAGAAATATTTATGGAAATAAGCTGAAGACTGCTCTTTTGTCCCTTTCTTTATCCATTTATTTTTTCAGATTGGTTCATTTTAGAATATAGGTGTATAGGATATATCTTATCTAAGATATGGATATCTTAGATAGATATCGAGGTATCTTAGATATAAGAAATTAAATAGTCCCTATAAGCTGTCAGGACCCAGATACTGTAGCTCAGATGTATGGATATTGTAACACTTGATTCTTTTGTGGTTGAGGTAGCAACAAAATCAGAAACTATTTCTTCCCACTTAAGAAACACACTTTAAAAAATCCTGGTGGTGGTCTTGTGCTGTTATGTAGACCACAGACCACCTCTACCAAGACAGAAGGTCAAATGAATGCTTCAGACAGACAACTATCCTGCTTGTATCCTACTTATCATGGGTGAGTCCACCTCACTCAATTCCTGTGGTGGTTGTTATTCACTTTCTTTTCACATCCTGGTCTATTTCAAACTATTGTCCTGTGTTCTTTGAAAGGAGTGTTTATCTACATTTGAAGGACTGTCTTTCACACTACTCATTACTATAGAAATGTCGCATTTAATTTTATAACCTGAAAGAGCCCAGATCGAAACTTGCCAAGTGTTGAGTCAGGGAATTCTTACAGGAGAAATCCTGGATCAAAAATTCATGCTAGCTGGAGTTTTGTTGCCCCTAGGATATCTGTTTCAGTAAGCCTCTCTTATGAAGGAAGTTACAAACTGGCTCCAGATATATCCCCTCAGAAATAAACTAGCAATATTTTATACCTATAAAATGAACAACTTTTCAGATAGACTAGCTAGCAGCTCTCTTGACTATTTAGGAGAAATGATAAACTGCTAAAGCATTTGTGGTATCTTGGTGATGGAATTTTTTGTAGCTATAGGGACACGGTAAGAATATTTGTGTGAAACACTGGGGAAGCATTTCTGAACAGTACTGCACTGAGATCACTGGAAATGCTAAGTGCAGCAATTATTATAGAAAACCATTCACTGTGTAGGTTTTGAAGCTGTTTTCCTAATGATATCTAGAAGGTTTCTAGAATAATTTGCTAAAACTAAGGACTTCTTTTGGAAAGATCTTTCACATTTCATATGCCTATGATTGTTTCATTTGCTTTAATATTTTATTCATTGGGGCATTTCAGAGTTACTTGATATAGAATACACAATTTAGAATAGAAATGATAAAAAGGCTGTTTTCTTTAGAAAAAAAACAGATGTAAGAACATACGTACAAGAGGAGTTTTGTAATTCAGCATTTTCAATTATTTTAGTGTAAAAGGAAAAATATTTAATGAACTTTCTGAACTGTAGAAGAGCACTCTAGACACTGGTTTATTTCTTTCTTTGTTTTGGACATGTCTCTTAAAAGTTAAGAGGTTACGGACAACTTCTGCATAGCTAAGACTCTTAAAACCTTACTTCGTGAAATAGTACCTGAGGCTCAATGTTGAAGCCAATTCTTGGTAGTGAAAATTAACAGGTAAGTAGCTATAACTGAGGAGCTGAACCTCTCTCTTGCAAGCTGAGCACATTGGTTGGAAGGTTTTCAGAACGCTCGTTACTAGCAAGTGTTAAATACTAGGAGTCACTCTGTGGTCCAGACTGGATTCAAAGAGCTGGAGATAATGGGACTATAAAGATGATATGTAGCTAGCAACAGTTGTGGCTTGCTTAGGGATACAAGTAAACACAGTCTGGTTAGGACACTTAAGAGGATAAATGTGGAAAAAAGAAGGGATAAAACAAACAATATATCAACTGGCTTGTGGGCCATGTTCTTCAATAGTGCTGAGAAGAAAAAACATGCCAGGACAGTAGAATAAAGGTTCAAGCTTTTCCCTAGCATATATACCTGATGCCCTTTCTCCATTGTTTTTGTATGCTTTATGCAATGTGGTTGCTCTCTGGATATACGCTGCCTTCATTCTCCAGAGACTCTTATTTCTCCACATCCCTGTCTGACAAGACTCACTGCCCCCTCTCCTCTCTCTACTTCCTTGGTTGCCTCAGTTGCAGTTAAAATTAAAGAAAACACTGCTGGAACGACGGGAAGCTGTGGTAGTCATGCTGGATAGAAAAAGATGCTGCAGGTCGAAAATACAAAAAGTTACGTTCACTGAGACATGGTGTCAATCAGTAATCTCAGCCAGGTCCCCAAACAGGCTTCAGCTTCTGTGTGTAGGGCCATCAGGTGGAAGACAGGCACAGTTTGCTCTCAAGAATTATGAACTCAATGAATGACTGCACTTTCTATCAATCATGAAAAGAGTTCAAAGAAGACTGCACACAACACATTTTTTTTTTCCTCAGGGAGGCTATTTCCTGAGTAGGTATTAAAAGCACTGTGTTTGGGTTTTCTCGTTTGTTTGTTCTTTTTGTTTTTACTTATGCAGTATGTTCATGGAAATCTCTCTATGAGATTGTAATGATTACAAATTGATTTTTGCCTTGACCTTTGGCATTCAGATATCAGTGTATCTGTTTGCTTTTTTTTCATGTTCTTCTCTATGTACATCTTCTAGAATTGATAGAAAGTACCCCAAAAATAGAGAGAATACAATAACCAGTAATTTAATATCTGTAGTTTGTTGTAATCACAGAAAAGTTTTATAAAGCTAAATTAAAATGTATGACATCTAGCTATATTAATTAAAATTAGCTCAAGTTTACTAGTACAGAAATTTAGCTCTGGTATGGCAACTACATTGTCACTTCTAATTTAGATCATTTTTTTTACTCATTAGTCTGACTTTGTGTATACCCTTTCCTCTTAATGAGAGCAGAAAGAAAATCTGCAGCCTACTGAGTTAGGCACCGTAATTGTAAGCTTGTTTCAGGGCCTCTCAAACCACAGGTTTTGTTAATATTATAAGCCAATTTAGTGGCGAAGCTCTGTTAATAAATATAGTTCAGCAGTTTCTTAAAGCAGAAGTTAAAAAAGAAAAAAACAGTTCTTCATGGCTTTTTTCTGCACAGAACATCTTGGTGCAGCGAGATCATATGCTGGTGCTGCTGGATCATGTGTTGTCCACATTTGCTGATTGTCATGGTGATTTACTGTTGTGACCCATGCTTTCCTGCCTCTGCATACTAATAAGTGTAAGCTATTTATTTAACTGTATGGTCAAAAGTATTGGAAATACAGTCCCATGTACTAGAGAACTTGCCAGCACCATGGAACCTATACTTAATCACTGGCAGTTGTAAATTGTTAAAATGGTCCTTTACATGGCTTTGGCATGTTACCACAAAATTCACAGGTACAGCTGAGGGATTAACACAAACTTGTGACCATTTCCAATTTGCACTTTGTATACAGTCATCGTACTATGGAAACTAAGAAAATACAACAGTGATTCTCAGTGGCCAAGAAGGATCCTTTGAAGAGAAGGTATTTAATGATCACAGTTACGTGACCACCAGAAAAATGAAATTTGAACAACATATGCAGAAATGGTGTTTTTCTTTAAATGAGTTTGTAGTTACGGGCAAATTTTATATATGGTCTAACAAATACAGGGGTAAAGGAAAAAGTCCAGGGCATGCAGAAATCCAGCTGCAGGTGTTTTGGTTGAGGGGGTGGGCTCTCTTAGCTCCTTCTGGTTTGCCTGTGGGAAGGGATCAGCTCTTACTGGAGACTGCTGTATGACTCTCAGTTACCTGACTGGGAGTGCATTAGATTGGATTAAAATAATGGGTGGCTCTTCACTTTCCAGGAACAAAACCAAAAAGTTCACAGGGAATGACTACGTAAAGACTATTTTAGCCATACAATAAAATCTACTCATAATGCTTGTGGGGAAAAGGGTTGGTTACTGTTTTAGGCAGGCAAGGTGAATTAAGTTGTTTGCTATATCTGATGGTTCTTCAGGACAAGTTAAAATAATAATTAAAAAAAAAAAAAGCAAAAAAACCCCTCTCTTGAATGGAGAGGCAGTTTCTGTATAAACTTCTAATTTGCTCTTTCCTGCATATGAGAGAAAACATGAGAAGAGTAAGCTAAGAAAAGATTTTTATGCTTAGTGCATAACAGTATTTTTCCTTTACTCCTTTATTTTTCTGCATTTGCAGGTGAAAGATAGTTCTTGCTCTACACATTATAGGATCTGAGGAGGATCATGATGCTGTCTCACAGATGTTGCTTATTCATTTCTCACATTTTCTGGAACTAAAATAGTCGAGCACTGTCTCTAATTATATTTTTATTTTACTTAGGATTTTTTGTGATGTCTATCTTAACTACAAAGACTAGATTTCATCAGATTACTGCAGTACCACGATTTTAAATGACAGTACCTCTAATCATGTTGTAATGCTCTTAGGCTACTTGTCCAAATATTAATTGTTTCATATATTTTATGCTTTATTGACTCTTGAACTTCTAGAAATTCTACCCAGGTTAAATACTCAATAGAATACTGAGTGTAATTATAAACACTGGCATCTCAGAAGCTCACACAAGGGTAATGGAAGGGAGGAGCCAGGCAAGAAAGGTATGGAGGAAGAGAAGAAGAATGTGCTTGTTCTGTCCCATTATTGATAAAAATTCAAGTAGTAGGGGAAAAAAAAAAAACACGTTTCTTGTCAATCTCATTCTCATTAAAGCTATCTGCAGTCTAAATAGTGCATGAAAATAAGGCTTCCTTAAAGAAAAAAGTCATAAAGCAGTGTACTATTAGTCACAGAGCTTTTTTTTCTTCTAGGTATTATTGTTTTCATTTAAATTCTAAACCAGTGAGAAAGAATTTCATTTAATATTCATAGTCATAAAATCATAGAATCATCTGAGTTGGAAGAGACTTTTAGGGCTCATCTAGACCAAATCCCCTGTAGTGAACAGGGGCACCTACAGCTAGATCAGACCGCTTGAAGTCTGGTCCAGTCTGACCTTGAACATCTCCAGGTCTGAGTATTCCACAGCTCTCTGGCCAACCTGTTCCAGTGACTCACTACCCCTATTTTAAAAAAACTCTTTCCTTACAATCTAAATATCCCCTCTTCTAGTTTGAAACCACTTCCCCTTGTCCTATCACAACACACCCTGTAAAAGAGTCTGTCGCCTTCTTATAGTCTCCCTTCAGATACTGAAAGGCAGCTCTCAGCTCTCCTTGGAGCTTTCTCTTTTCTAGACTTAACAGCCCTAGCTCTCTCAGTCTGTTCCCGTAGGAGATCCATCTCTTGGATCATTTTTGTGGCCTTCTTCTGGACATACTTCAACAGCTCTATGTCTCTCCTGTACTGAGGACTCCACATCTGGACACAGTACAGGTGAGGTCTCCCCAGTGCAGAGGAGGGGGACAGGATCCTTTCCCTTGATCTGCTGGCCATGCTGCTTTTGATGCAGTCCAGGATACAGTCAGCTCTCCTGGTTTTGTAGGAACATTGCTGGTTTATGTCTAGATGCCACCCACCAGTACTCCCAAGTCCTTTTCAGTAGGACTGTGCTCTAACCTTTCATCCCACAGCTTGTATTAGTTGTGGGAGTTACTTCAATCCAGGTGCAAGACCTTGCACTTAAATTGTTGAACCTCATGAGGTTCTTCTGAGCCAACTGCTCAAGCCTGTGTAGGTCTCCCTGGACAGCATCCTGTCCCTCGGTCATGTCAGCTGCACCACCCAGCTTGGTGTCTTCTGCAAACTTGCGCTTGATATTGCTGTGGAGCATCAGTTCCAGCCCTGACTCCTAAGGGACACCACTCATCACTGACCTCCATCTGGACATTGAGCCATTGACCACCACTCTGGGTATGATTTTGCAGACAGTTTGTAGTTCATTTAACAATCCACACATCAAATTCATATCTTTCCAATTTGGAGAAAAGGATGTTGTGGGGTACTGTGTTAAAGGCCTTAATGAAGTCTGGATAGATGATATCTACCATGTCATCTATCCATATCATGGCATCAATGCCATGACAGATGTGGCTTTCCCCTCATCTACTGATGCACCATAGAAGGCTACTAGGTCAGGGAATTTCTAGAGTCCACTCACAGACATTAAGTCAGTTTCCCTAGATGATTAGTTCCCTGAATTGAGTACAAAGAATGTCATCTGAGTTACCACAGACTCTCTTTCTTAGCAGAATAAAGTTGCAGTGGAAAATAATGCCTAAACCAGTGGTAGTTCTTCATATCCCCAAAATTATCCCCGAAGTTTGAACTGCAAAAATTATAATTTTAAATCACAATTATCTTGTCTCCAGGAAGGCAGGAAAAAAAAATCACAAATAATCAAAGCATATTTGGTGTTATTTGCAGTGAAGATAGCCAGAAAAGTCAGCATGCAGAATTAATCTGAAGGAAGTAAAGATTTGGCCATGAATAGAAAGAGTAGGATAAAGGATAGAAGTGAGTCAGAGATGACCCTAAGATATCAAGCACTGTTTATAATTCTTACAAATTCCTCACAAATAGCAAGATTTTTCTTGGTCTCATGGTGTTCCTGTGAAACTTCAGCTCACTCAGGAATTTGTCTGTTTAGTAAAAGTTCCCTTTCCAAGCAGCTGCCCACCTCTTGAAACGAGAGAGAAGTCTGTGCATGGCAGGAGAAGCAGAAACAGAGCATAAATGATGTTTGGAACAGAAGTTAATTGTTCATTTTGGAGACAGGGCAGCAGATGTGACTGCTGACAAGCAAGAGCTCTGGAAGCTTCAGGGGATCATAGTAACACAGTGTGCTAGATAGGGAAGAGCCTGCTAGTTAATGCAGCACCTCACACATGCTGGGGAAAGGCACGATTCAGGACTCAGACACTTCTCTTAGAAATCTCACTATTGGATAGACTCACAATTCATGACTATAAACAGAAATGCTGGATTTGAACAATGAGGAAAAAAGTGATTGTTGAGGGTTCTAGTGAACTTGTTAAAAGACAGTGTGATCTTTAGCTTACACCTAGTAAGCCACCGGGGGAGTAGGCTAGAGATAAAATGAGACTGGTTAGAGTTGGACAATATACATAAAAATGATATGTGTAGGAATAAAACCATTTTAACTGTTCATAGGAGATCAGCCACATCCACTGTTTGTAAGACCAAATGTTGTTAAACCTGCACAAATATTAACACACACACACACACACACACACACACACACACACACAAAAGTAACAGAAACACACAGACAAAACCACAGTGCTGCAAAGGAGGCTGTAAGACTGCTGAATGATGTTTATAGAGTTTTTGCAAGGTCTCTACTGTACCCAGATAAATGGAAAAGAAATTACCAAAATGGTGGATTAATACAAGAAACAGCGAGAAGACCAGAAGAAGGTGGATTTGCAAAAGCTGTAGATAACATGGTGTGAAGGTTTTTTAGGTAACTTCTGAACATCTGACATCTCCTGCCTGTTGTTGAAAAAGGTGTTTGACCCATAGGAGTTGATTTCCAATAGCCTGCAGTGAAAAGGATTACACTGTACAGGTGTACAGAAGGTAAGATTTCTGTATAGTAGTGACAGTTTTTGTTTGTTTCCAAATCCTTGAGCTGAAGAGCAACTGGAGAACTCTGCTGGCACCATGCAGGTTTCCATGGCCTCAGAATGGAGTGGGGAGATAATGTTTATCATGGCAGGCTAAAATCAATCTCCTTCTTCATGTAACCTCTTAGATAACCTATGTACTGCACAAGCTGCCCAGTGAGGCTGTGGAGTCTCTGTGGGGATCTCCAAAAGCCACTTGAATGTGAGGCTGGGCAGCCTGCTCTGAGTGGCCCTGAAAGAACAGGGGGGTGGGACAAAGTGATCTCCAGAGGTCCCTGTCAAGCTCAACCATCCTATGCAGTGATGTATGGGTGTCTGACAGTATTTAAGCAGCACAAAAAGGCAAGAAACAGCTAAGATCTTGAAGTCCAGTGAAGTATAACAAATTGCTGGAGATTTTGTGCAGTCTTAGTGAAGAAGTAAAAGACAGACTGGAAACAATCAAAAATTGGAAGAGGAGCTTTAAACAATGGCTGAAAGCTTTCAACACAAAGGTAATGTAGATAAAGAGAAGAATGAAAGCAGAGCAGCAATTTGTGTTGTGCATGGAGTGATCACAGCACGCTTGTGCTGACAGAGGAAGAAGCCAGTGAGCAGGAAGAGGTTAGGGGTGAGACGAGTAGTGAAAGGGACTGGGCAGTTTAAGCTGGAAGAAACTGGGAGTTTTGATTGGTTTGGAGAGTATAGAAGGCATCAATTTTTTATTCCAGTTCTAAAATCAAAAGAAAGGAGATGGAGAAGAGAAGACAGGAGGATGTGGCATGTAATTGCCCTTTGTTTTCCCAGTGTGTTTGCGAGGTCTGGGGAGGAGAGACCATAATGAGGAAAGGGATAGCAGTGAGGAACTGACATCTTCTGCAAAGGTGCTTGGCCTGGAATGTGGCAGGAATGTGACTGCAGCTTGTAAGGCATACTGTTCTTGCAGTACATTTTTTCCTCCATGGATTTTGACATATTTTATTTGCTGAAGATCCGTTTTTCAAAACATCATTTGATCAACTCCTTGCTTGCCAGCGAGCGCGCTAGCATTTTTAAGATTTATTTAAATTAATTTTATCTGAATACTCTTGGCTTCAGTGCACTCTGCATCTGGGATAGCTTCCCAGGCAATTAAACTCGAGCAATTAAGCTGGTAAACAAGCGTGTGTTATGCTGTCTAATTCATGCTGTGCTCTTCTGAGGACGAGGCCCACGCCACTGCGGGACGCATGGGACATTGGAGCCGTGCAGCCAGGCCTTGCACAATCCCGGCGCTGATTCTCACCGGCTGCCGTATGGCAATACCTGGGCCACGGCTGACAAACTGTCAGCAAAGCGGAGCCGGAACGCTTGCATAACCACAGCACTGGTTTCGACAGCCGGCCAAGGGAACGCGCGAGTGCTCGTAGCTGCCGCTTGAACTCCCGCAGCCCGGCCGGCGTCGGCAGGCAGGAGCAAGCCAGCACCAAGGACACTGCCTCAGCCTCCTCGCAGCCGGGCAGGGAGAGCAAGGGAAGCCTACAGCACGCAGCCCGGCTGCCAGGCGGCACGTGGGCCGGGGCTGCGGGCTTCGGGGAGCCGGGGGGGGGCCCTTCCAGCTCCGGGCGCTCTCAGCCAGGCTCTCCCGCAGGCACCGCCGCGCGCGGCCGTGTTTACACGGGGCGACTCCCCGTCTCCCAGGCTGAGTGCGGAGGCAAAATTTATTGCTGTTGTTCCGGGGGCAGAGCTCCGCTCTTGTGAGAGGAAACGGACGAAGAAAACAGGAGGGCGAGGCAGCGGCGGGTCGCAACGGCACGAAGGGGCCCTTTTAGCGGTTCTGTTTGTCGGCAGCGCGGCAGCACCGTGTGCTTTTTGCGATGTTGCTCCTTTTCTTCAGCATCGCTGGTTAGTTTCACGTGTCGGCGCCGTAACTCGCGGCCTCACCCCTCGCGGGGCACTGACGGCAGCCCGGGCCCGTGGCCCTTCGGTCCCCGGAGCTGGGGGAGCCGCAGCGTCGCCCGGAGCGCCCCGCGGTCCCCGCGCTCGGTGCGGCCGCGCTGCCGCCTCTCCCCCCAGCCGGCCGCTGCCCGGGGCCGGCTCCCAGCCCGCTCCAGGAAGCGGCACGCTTTGCGTCTTTTCAGCCTCGGGGCGGCAGAAGGCGGAGGGCCTCGCGTTGCCGCCGCGCCGCAGCGCTACCCGGCCCGGCTCAAACCCACGCTGCCTGCGGCGCTCCGCCGCCGTCCCCTCGCCTGACCTTCCCAACATGGCGGCGCGGCCGCCCCCTCCTCCCTCCGCGCGGCCGCCGCAAGGGGCCTCCTCGGCGCGGGGCGGTGGCACTGTCAGGCTGCGGGGCGGGCCCAGCGCGGCGGCGGCAGCGGGAGGAGCGGGGCTGGGTTGGGCTAGGCGGGGAGGGGAGGCCCGGCCCGGCCGGGCGCCGCGCACGCTGACAGGCGCTCGGCTCGCAGACGGGCGAGGAGACGGCGGGGCCGGCCGGGAGTCTGCGTCGGCTCGGTGGGGAGACGCGGGGCTGAGCGGCGCTGCGGAGAGCCGGCCGCCCTCACACCTGTGCCGTGCGGAGGCGCCGCGCGGCGAGTGGGTGTCGCCGCCGCCGATCACCTGGGATCCCCGCCCCGCGCCGCCTCCGCCTCCCTCCGTCCTCGCCGGGCCAGGGGAGGCGCCGCCGCTGCGAGCGCGTTGCTGCGGGCGGGCGGCAGGGCGGCAGGGCCGGGGCCCGCGGGCGAGGCGGGAGCTGCGGCGCCG
>JAPSGF010000005.1:23431013-23447219 GCA_035772895.1 Perdix hodgsoniae
GAGGCGGGAGCTGCGGCGCCGCCGGGACTCGCCTCCTCCCGGCAGCCGGGGCGAGGCGGGCGGCGAGGCGGCCCCCGGCCGGCGGCGCTGCGGGGCGCTGGAGCCGCGGCAGGATGAACCCCAATGTCACCTACGCCAGTCGCAAGCGGCGGAAACCTGTGCAGAAAATGTAAGCGGCTCTCCGCGGGGTGGGGAGGCAGAAAGACCGGCGCGGGGACGGGGGCGGCTTCCCTGCTCAGTCCGTCCCGCCCGGGCACCACGGCGCGGGGCTGCCCCGGCGCGGGTTCCCCCCCGCCCTTCCCGGCGCCGGCTCGGCCGCGGAGTGCCTGTGCGGCTCCCGGCTGCGGGGTGGGCTGCGGGCCCGCCTCTCTCCGGCGCCCCGGGGGTTCCCTAGGATTTATCTTATTTTTCTTGGGTTTCTCGTGGAAATAAAGCTAAGTCGCCGTGCCCTCGCGGCTGGCGGGCGGAGCGCGGAGGTGGGAGCAGGGAGCGGCGGCTCGAGGCGGCTGACCTAGATCGGGAGGCACCTGAGGTGACAGCTCCCGGCGCGGGCGGCGCGGCCCCGCTCAGGTGGCGGCGTGTTGGGGGGGGGTCGGGGCTGTCCCGAGGCCCCCCTGCTACATCAGGTAGTGGCGGTTGTTCCGCTGCGGGTCGCTCCAGCGAGGCCGAAAAACAAGTGTCTGTCGTGGGATTTTCAAACTTGGGCTGCAGCTCAGTGCCTGAGCGCCTTCGCGTTTTGCACCTGCGGTAGGTTTGAGCCCTGGGCTTTGCGGGCTGCTCGTCTCCTGCGAGTGATTTTCAGGACAGCGAAGTTTAACCCGCGCTTTCGACTAGAAGTCGATATCAGTTGCAAGCAGTAGAGGAGCTGAACTTCGGAGCTGCTAGCGAAATTACCTGTGATGCAAAGCTCAAAAAATCCCACTGCATTACTGAGTACTCTTGTAGTAGTACGATAATCACCTGAACTCCAAAAGCATTAAAGAGAATAACGAATATTTAATAAAATCCCAATGTAAGAGTATGTTCTCAGGTTGATAGCAGACAACTGTGCTGGGGGGAGTGAAGTCAGCCTGGGTGCTCACTTCTGCACAGTTGGAGCTATGAGAATGAGTGCACGCACACAGCCAATCTACAAATTGATGCAAAATTCTAAACATACCCTTTTTAAAAAAAGTTCTGGCTGGAAGATGGAGTCATTACGAGAAGAGCGGTGTTTGCTTTTTTTGATTACTCATTTCCAAACAATAATGTAGAAGCAGTGAATCGGTCTTCTCTACAGGTCTGGATTTTAACAGTGAAATTAGTGTTGTCTTTTTGTGAAGTAGAAATGCATTGGTTGTATTTGTCAACTGTTGGTTGCTGACGGCGAGTAATTCTTGTAATTGCATAAGGCTGAGCTGTTCTGCCTTTTTGGTCGCATCGCTTAATGGCTGGCTATATTACATTGTTGGTCTTGATTAGAGGATGTGAAACTTTCCTTTTTGTGTTACTGTTGAATCTATGTCACTAATCTCTTTCTGTAATCTATTTTCTTATATTTGGTGGCCATGCTTGTCATATTAGTTGAACTTGGAGCCTATTTTTGTTACTAATGGAAACTATATCTATTTGGGATTTTGCCCTTTGATACCAAAGGGGCAGATAAATGTCTCCTTTTAGCATAGAACTACTTGCATTTGCTTGCTCACCTGTAGTTATAAGAGGAGGCATGACTATTAGCCAGTCTTGTTGGAGTTACCAGAAATTATTCTGAATTTATCTTGTGTGTACTGCTTTTTCTTCTCCTAGTGGTTATGACTATTGGTTGCCTGTGCTGTTAAACCAACCTTACAGAGCATTGCGGGTGGTGGGAAGGCTCTGATTTCTCACATGGCTAATTGCAGAGCATTCGCTGGGCTAAAACGTAGGGAGAGAGGCTGTAAACTCCTGTTACTGACTGGGGGGAAGGAGGGGAGAACTGTTCCAGCACTTCTCCTTGCCCCACAGTTCGGAACTGCTGTGATTTGAGTCAGTTTGAAGTTGGTATTTTGTGCTCCAAATAGAAATCAGAGCTCTTCAAAGAGAATTTTAAAATGAAAGAGGCGAAGTAGTGCCTTTTGTGAAGAGGTTGCTTCTTTTTGGTGTTTCGTCTGTCGTAAGTGCAGCCGTGAAGGGAGCCTGGTCGTTGTTAGTCTGTAGCAGTGGGCGGCTAACAAGCAGCAGTGCTGGTGTAACGCTGTACGGCTCATGGGTTAAAACAAATGAAGAACTACTTCCTGCTTCAGGTGCAAATAACTTTAAGTCATGGCAGTAACTCAGAGCCAATATAGGAAGCTTCCCCCTTCAGCCACCCTATCTTTATGGGCCGTGTAAAGGACTGGACTGGACAGGGAATTGCCCGACAGAGACGTGTTTTTTTGATCCAGTAGGGAGTCACCATATCACAGCTGAAAAGAAAACGCAATAATGGGCAAACTTAAGCAGCAACTGTTCCTGCATTTCATCTTGTTATCTTGTCATCTGGAGGGGAAATAAAACAACAGCCTCATACACAATGTGCATTCCAGTGAAATGTAGCTTACTTAGAACCTCGGAGCCTTCCGCAGATTTCTTCCCACGGGTGGTGGAGCTGTGCGGGTCCCCCTGGTGGCCGCTCTGCATGGCCCCTGCTTTGAATTTTTCTTCGACTGTTCTACTTTGTTTTTAAGGTCGTGTATGCCTTTTCTCTACTGATTATTAACTGAACTGCTGATTTTGCATGCTAGTAAGATAAAATGCATTGTATTATTGAAGTGAAGTTTGCTGGAGATTGATCCTAACATTAAATGATGGATGTTTTATAAGTGTTGTTTCACCTTGCTGTCTTTAGATTCCTACGCTTTTCTGCCTGCTAGCTTGGTCCTGCTTGATTTGCTTTGTTGTTCTCTTTTTCAGTGTTTGGTAGGAATTGTTTTGCATAACGGAATGAATGTAATAGACAAGGAATGGGGTGGAGGGATTTAAATGTTTCATACTGTACAGACACAAAGCGTAACAGCATGTTTCTTGAAAAAGCAGACTAAATAAGAAATGATACACTTTTGTTCCATGTTAGCATGAATGTATTCATGATGCTAAATATTCCAGAGAAAGACATTTGGCTGGTTGACCTTTAATTAAGGGTACATATTAAGGTATAGTGATTTCAGAAAGCAGTGCAAATATACTTTTAACTTAAAAAAAAAAAAACACAAAAAACAACAACAAAAAAAACAACACCAAAGCAACAACAACAACAAACTCTACAACAATTTATTTATTCTTCCAAGACAAACAAACAAGAAGTGCCAAGAAGCGGAAGTTCATCAGTAAAGAAAAAAAATCATTAAAAGCTTGCTTTGTTTAAAGCGCTGTCACACATAGAGCAGCTTGCACCTTGCGTTTGAAATGGAAGCACTACAAAACTTTTGGCATAGGTAGAATAAACTTATTAGATTAGGTGATAACTGGTACACTTGTTGGTGTACCTGTGTGCTACCTGTATACTGTAAACTGCTACTTAAGATTCATTGTGTTTTTCATTGTGTTTAAAGTTTCATTTGTTTGGTTGATGGCTTTGTTTTTTCCTGTGAGTTTTTTGTTGTTGTTTTGTTTAGTTAGTTTTTTTTTTTGGGGGGGGGGGGGTCTTGGGGATGGGTTGGGGGAGGAGTACTTCTTGCAGAAGTATTCAGTTTGCAAGGAATAGCTGCAGCAACTGAAGATAATTAAATGTATATGCTATGGTCAGCAGCTAGGAACATGCTTTTTTCTTTTTCTGGATAGTCCTGGCTTGTGATCTTAGATATTATTGAAGGGTGTTAAAACTGAGTGTAAAGATTTTGCTCTTGCCTCGTCTTCTGGCTATCCCCATCACTCTGTCAGAGTCGTTTGGACACTAAGCCAACTTGAGCAACTGAGTGACAGACAGCTTCTGGAGAACAAAGAGTTGCACAGCATCAGATGAGCAGCACGTGACTTTTTTTAGTGAATACATCTTTATCCTTTTGCTGCCTAGAACTTCCTTGGTTTCATGGTCTGCTGAAGGAACCACTGGAGAGTGCCTCTTGCCCTTCCAAGATAGGTTGACAAAAGCTTTTGAGCAGAGTGGTTGTTAGTCTGCATTGTATCTGTTTCTTCCAAAAGAATCAGCAGTTGAACATTCCTAACTGGTGAATTCAGTGTGGCAGATAAGACTATTCATAGGAGTCTTTTTCAGTTGTTGAAGTAAATAGAGAATTTTGGAGGGAATCACCTATGTAACACTTGCTCAGTAGTAACTGGTGAGTTTCATATACCTGACCTATGTTTAATTGAATAGACATAAGAATAACATGTTAACGCATGCTGTATTGAAGATGAAATGAAAAATACACACAGCTGAAAAAGATTAAATCTGTCAGTGAGGTGACACGCATGCTCTTCCTTGTGCCTTTTTTTCTAAGCAATAAAGTCATTCTCATGAACTCCTAATATTTTTCTAACATAAAGCTTCTCTTGTATGTTATGAACAAAATAAATCTGTGCTGTATTTCATTTTCTCAAGGAACTGCTTCAGTTTTCCTTTAAAATACAAATTAGCCTATAAGTACTGAAACTTATTTTGGCATTTTAATACTAAGATCCAGATACTTGTGCACTTGTGGTGTTATTAATGTCAGTGAAGGCATGCATGGTAAGCATGTGCAATTGAAATTTCTGTTGTGTGTAGCAGACCTCTGAAAATAGTAGTCAGTTAATGTTGTGGTAGCATATCTTTTACAATGGTAAAACTAGAATTAGCAGTCCTTGGTTGTTATGCATCTGTTGGATCATAAGGACTGTAGTTTACTTGAGAGATACTGAGTGTGTGGCAATCTCTGGCTTTTGATTGATTGGAGGGTTTGAATTTCCTGTAAGTAAGGTAAAAGATGGTGCCCAGAAGGTCAGCTTAAAATCTGTTTTCTTTAGTATTTTTCTTTCTTTCTTTCTTTTTAATAATAAAAATAATCTTGACATAGCATTTAATTGTACATGAAGGTAATTTTCTGCAATGCAGCTAGGGCAGCCCTGAGCATCAACAGTTTATGTAAGAGAATGGAAAATGGTTCAAGTTACTAGTTATTTCCTCTTCATTTCTGTCCTTATTTCTTTTGTCGCTGACAGTTCCATTTAAATCACGGATTTTTGTTGGGTCATAGTAGATAAAATTAGATAAAATCATGGTATGCTGAAAATACTGCCAACTTAATGTTTAATAATATTCTATGCTGCGTTTGGGATTCCTTATGCATTGGGCTACTTGGAAGTAAAAACTTACATGAAAGTAATGCAAAAACAATTATATCTAATGAGTAATTTGTCACGGTAATTGCCCAGTTCCATGTAGTTTCAACATAACTTGTCAAATTGCTAATAGAAATTTTAAGCAAAGAGGAGGGCAGTTGTGAAAATAGAGGTCTGGTATTCAATGCTGCTCTAATTGGCATGTCATGAGCTGTTTTCATGGGGACCTCTGCTTTTTGGAAACATGCTTTGATTTGGTAACTGAGCTGTTCAGTGACAGTTATACAGCTTTTACTTGCTTAAAGTTTGGAATTTATTGTTTTTTTTGCCTGCATTGATGGCTGTTCTATACACAAAAGTATTTGAGGCAACTTTAAATGTTACTGGTGACGTTTGGTGATCTTGAGCTTTATTTATTTTGTTAGAGTTATATTTAAATTATGTTAATCATATACAAATGACTATTTTGCCTGGGTAATATTTCAGAAATGATGCACCTTGCAGAGCCACCACCCCTGTGAAAGCAGCACGAATTGTAACAGATCTGTATGTGACTGTGTGCATGGTAGAGATGAGTATTCAGGTATCTAGAAGCCCAGGAAAACAGCAAGTTGGCAATGTTTACCACATAATTCATAACAGAAAGCTTTCTGAGTTGTAGTTTGTAACATATAAAGGCATGCCTTCGTCATATCATACTCAAGTGAAATGTCATTAGTTAAGAGTTGGTTTATAGAATGAGTTCAGTGATATTAGCAAGAAAGATTTTTACGTGCTGACTGAGCTGTATCTTTTCTTGTGCAGATCTGAGTGCCTTGTTGTCTAGCAAGTTACTTAACTTTTTATTATTTCTAATTTACAATAACCTGTTCCAAACCTTGATGAAGAATTAGAGGTATTTGTGAAAAAATGTAATTCAAGTAAAAAAAAAAAAAAAACAAAAAAAAACCAACAAAAAAACAAATAACCTGAGTGTGCTGTGAAATAATTTGTACACTAATTAGTTGAATTATTCCTAATTTGAAAGAAATCAAGGCATTTGAGTGTGCATGTAGGAAGGTTTTTACAAGTGCTGTATCTGAGTTTGAAATGTCCGTTACGTGTTCAGATAGCCATGGTAGGTCTTACTGCTTTGTTTAACAGTGCGTTGGGGAAAAAAGTAAAATGATCTTAGATAGAATTCCACTTTTTTCCACGAGGAACAGAAGTCACTTAGGAAAAACATTTTGCATGTTAAAGTTTAAAAGGTTGTAATGTTAGACAAATATTTGCCTTCATTTTGGGAAGGAACTTTTCTTTATTTTATTATTATTATTTTTTTTTTGCCACAGAGTAAAGCCATCTCCAGCCGAAGGAGTTAAATCCAATCCCTCCAAGAGGCACAGGGACCGTTTGAATGCGGAGTTGGATCGCTTGGCAAGCCTTCTGCCTTTCCCTCAAGATGTTATCGCCAAATTGGATAAGTTGTCTGTGCTTAGGCTCAGCGTCAGTTACTTGCGAGCCAAGAGTTTTTTTGATGGTAAGAGTTGGGAATTTATTTGGTTTAGGACTGCCTGCACAATGCTGCTTGTACTGCAGGTTGTGTTTGCTATTGAAGTACTTAGAATCATTAATATTTTCTGTATTTTAGTGGAGCATACAATTGTATGGATATATACGGTATAATTGTATGAAGTAGGCTTTCCACTTTCTTGAAAACCAAATGTAAATACTTACATCTTCATCAGTCTTTCAGTGGACTTTCAATGGAGACAGTGTAGCCCTTAATGAGTCTTCCAGTCCTTTTTCTTAAACTTTGAAAAAATGAGAAGCTGAGATTTACCCCTCTGAAAATAGCCCTTAAAAGCCATTACAATTGAGTAAATATCACGAGTTTCAATCAACTGCATGTTTTGCTTAATGATGCATCAAAAAGATTTCATATTATATGCAATAACAACTAATGCTTCTTTCCATAGTTCATTCTGAAGGTGACTTCTAAAGAAAGTGGCTAAGTCTTTCATGTGTTCAAGCCATGATTAAAGCAGAGCATGAGGCATTAAGACGGCACCTAAGGTTCTGCAGTTGTGTGGGCAGTGTCTACTGACCGCAGCCCTGGATAGGGTAATGTAGCAGTGCTCAGGGCTGTAATCAGGCTTGTTCTCCTGTACTGCCTCAGAGGCAGTAGGTGAGTGCTACCCCTCTCTATCATTATCTGAGTTCTTCTGTAGGGTGAAGAGGGGTGCATTGGGTGCATGCTGGTTTCTTCAAAGGCAGGATTAGTTTAGTCCTTTTCTTTGCTGGAATAAAGCAGTGAGCTGGTATTTAAATAAAATTTTCCTTTTTGTAGTCAGAAGTTTTATGATTCTGTATTGAAGGTGGAACTACACTGATAGCTGCAAATAGTAAGGATACTTTTTTTTTTGGTAAAAAAATAACCTCTCTCCTTATCAGTTGAGGATTTGGTGTTTCACTGTCTTGGTAGTGATTCCATACCATGCATTATTTCACGTTGATTGCAATGGAACAAATTATTCATCTTGTTGGTGTTCTTTTTCTGAATTGAAAAGGGAGCTTCAATCTTAACAATGCACTTGAATTTTTCCTAAAGAAAAGTTATGTATTCTGAAATGAATAGAAGATTGTAGGCTTTTTGCCTCACTTGGGTTGGATTGATAATCTCACTTTCTCATGCAGTGGAAATTGATTTTTGATTGTTGATTTTGATGAAGTTGATTTTTGTTTTGTTGTATCCTGTTAACTTGCACCTGAAGGTCCTGGAATAAAGGGGCTAATACTATAATTTCTGTCTAGGAAAATAATAATTGCATTAATAGTTTTGTGCTGTTAAAAACATGCAAAAGCTTGTAATCTCATCACACCAAACTTTATATCTGTTGCTTGTTTCTAATTTGAATGTGAAGTCAGCTTTCAGATGCTTAGAACAGTGATGAATTAGATATGTGTTAGAGGCAGATAAATTGTATATGCATCTCAAGTTGCAGTTTTAACTACTGTGGATGCAAAATTGAAGCAAAATAAAACTGTGTTGCTGCTCTCAACAGACTGTTCAGGTGGAGACCACTTTATACAGACACCTGCAGCTGCTATGAATATACTGGACCATAGCTGTGCTGTGCAGGTTATTTGTGTCGTAATGAATCAAACAGCAGAATTTTTACTTTTGTTGGAGAAAGCATGACATGAGTGTGTATACTAGGTGCATTGCAGCACCTAGTATAAAATAAAAAAAAATTTGCTAGGTCTGGAAAAAAAAATTATGTTGATTATCTTGTTATGTAGTTCAAAATGTCTGATGCATGAAGTAAATTTATTTTATGCAGTCAGATATAATAGCTTCTTGTCCTTTTTTTCTTGGAAAAAGACTTCTTGCTATTTCTTTACAGATAAGATTACAAATTAGATCATTAATCAGTATCAATCTGTATGTGTTTAAAGGCTAACATTGATTAAAGATAAACATCAGGAAGCAATCTGAAACAATGACTAATTCACTATTGCGAATAGGAGGAAAATCTTTTTTTCCTATTTTGAAGTACTTAAGTAGCACAAAATCTATTTCAGTTGAAACTGACCTTCCAGAAGAGATAGAAGTATATTAAAGTATGTAATTAACAACAACGTTAAAATATCCATCCACTTCTGTAGGATAATTGTTTTAATGATCTACCTGTACAGTGCTTCTCACAGAACTGATTTTTGAAGGATCGTTTTGTGCTGTTAAAAAAATAAGTGAGGAGAGCCCTATAGGATAACTGATGAATGCATGAGTGAGTGTTGATTGTCACCTTGAGTGCCTGATCTGAGCCAGCAGGTCTCCATTATTAACATAGCATGCTGAAGTGAGGGGAAACGCTAAATGAATAACAGGATACAAAGGGGGGTGTGTAAATTCCTGCGGAAAGTAAAATATAAATGCATAATCATATGATCTTGCTTGAAAGGAAACCCAGGTTTTTGCTGTAACAATAGATATTTTTTCAAAGAAAACACTTGCATTTTTCCAAGTTTAAATAATCCAGAGTGGATGTCTATTTTGATAAGGTAGAAGTTTGGGAGGAGATGAAAAAAGGAATTGTTTTATGAAAGACATCTCAAGAAGTTGTGTCAATTTGAATAAACGTGCTTCACTTAGATGTCTACAAAATCCTCAGTTCTTACTTTAAAAGCTAAGTGTAAAAGACAAAAAATCTTTCCTTCCCAGGTCTTTAAGACAGTTCAGAATAATCTCTGAAGTTAAAGCCAGATGAGTTTTTCTGTGGTGTCAAGATTGAAGTGCAGTAAGCTTCAGTGCACTTAACGTATTCCAGATTCTAGGAAACTGATGTACATTTTTTTTTTTTTTCCATAGCCTTTAAACATCTTCTGTTAATAACTGATGATATTCTGCTAAGCAGTTGCACTTGGTTGTTGTATTTGTTGTTCAGTTATTCAGTGGCTGCTGTTAAGCCATCCTTATATATGCTGCCCGTCAGCAACAGCAGTTCAGTGATGCAGAAGCTGTATGTGTGGTTGGGTCACTCTCAAGTTAACATAGTGGTAGATGACTTTCTCTGCACTCTGACTGTATGCTGGAATTTGAACATTAAGTTCAGTAGTCAAGAAGGAAGTTTTGATAGGTGCTGAAAGTAACAGTAGAATGACTTGGGTTGGAAGGTAATGTAGTCCCAAGCACCCTGCCATGGGCAGGGCTCCCAACCACAAGATCAGATTGCCTAGGGCACCATCCAGTCTGTCCTAGAGCACCTCCAGGGGTGGGGCATCCATACCTTCTCTGGGCAGCATGTGCCAGGTCCTTGCCATTCTCTCTGAGCACAGAATTGTCTCCTAACATCTGGCCTAACTCTTCTCTCTTCTGGTTTGAAATTGTTTCCCCTTGTCCTGTTGCTAACAGACAGCGTAAAAAGTCCTCTCCTTCTTACAAGCTCCCTTCAAATACTGAAATGCTATAATGAGGTCTCCCCAGAGCCTTTTCCAGAATGAACAAGCCTAGCTCACTCATCCTTTCTTCATAGAAGAGGTGCTCCAGCCCTCTGGTCATCTTTGTGGCTTTCCTCTGGACCCTCTCCAACAGCTCTAGATATCTTTCTTGGGCTGTGAGTCCCAGGTCTGTACACAGTACTCCAGGTGGAACCTCGTAAGTGTGGAGAAGAGGGGAATAATTGCCTCCCTCTCCATGACGGCCACTGTTCTTTTGATGCAGCCCAGGATACTGTTGGCCTTCTGGACTGCAAGAGCACACTGCTGGCTCGTGTCTACCTTTTCATTCACAAGGACATCCAAATTCTTCTCCACAGAGCTGCTTTCAGTGAGTTCTTTTCCCAGTCTGAACATATACGAAATAATGACTCTCAAATCTGCTTCACCATGAAACTGAAGGTCTCGTGTGGTCAGTCAAAGCTAAGAAGTTATTTGGGACACTGTTGCTTTTCAGCTGTGCGATGCTATCTGCATATACTAGATAGATTAACAGTCCTGAAAGTCAAGCAGGTTAGCTTAAATCACTGCTGCAGTATTTATTTTGTGTGTAAGATACTTTCTGAAAGTGGCTTAAGACAAGCTTGTTATTTTTAAGAGACTGGGATAAATCAGGCAGGTGTTTGCTGACTGCCAGTGAAGAATGACTTTGTATTTGTCCTTGTATTACTTCAGTCTGTTTTGATGCTAAGTGCCAGTACGTTTGTGCATTCAACAGTGAAAAATGTATAGAAGTGAAAAATGGGAGAAGTGCAAGTTCAGCATCCGGGGCACAATGGGACAATCATTTAGCCTGTGTTCTTTGTGCCTGCTAAAATGAAAAAAACCTTTTATCTTTAGCTTTGGTCCCTATGATGTTGTTGATTTGTCATAATATCTTACTGCAGCAAGAAAGAGCACTTAAAGCGAGTCTTCAGTCAAAGAGATAAATAAAGAATAATTAAGAATAAAAGGAGAGTTAGCATATTTGCTTTCTTTTATTTATATTTTGGGGAATGGATTTTTTCTTTTAAAGGTATACTGAGAATCAAGGAGAGAAACTGAATGAAGAAGCTGTGCTATGGATACATTAGAAACAAAATTTAACGTGTTGCTTATTAATTATTCTTTCATCCATTTCAGTAAGAATTCCTGTGGTTTAAAGTATGTGACTGTTTTCTCTTGCTTACTGGATAGTATTCTGCAATTACAAAAGAAAGTTTCTGTTCAAAATTAGTTCAGGATTGGTTTCTTATGTTGTATGCAAGTGATTCTGGCAAACACAGCAATAACAAAATACTTAAGAACTTTTTCCAGTAAGCTTGCATTGCCTAATTTTCCTTTGTGATATAATTAACACATATTCTTTGGTTTAACGTAGCTTAAATTTGCAATGCACCCATTGTCATCACATAAAATATATTGTTTGATATATTTTTCCTGTAATGTCTGCTGGTCTATCACACTGCACATTTGAGAGAACAGACTGCATGAGGTTCTCGCTTTGAAGAGTACGGCTTAAAACGTGCAGTGAAAATGTACAGATGATAAAGGCAGATAATATGGGAGACAACTTACGTATTCTTTCTCATTGAGAATATATGGTGTATCTACAACCTTGCAGGTATAGATAACCTATTCACCAAGCACCGTGTTATTCTCTGAAACAGAAACCTCGAATTACAAAACAACTGATTAAAACTCAACCTCCCAAGGCCAGGATACTGCATCAAATTTAACTGGACTTCCTTTCATTTCAGATGATTATATTTACTTGTTTGTGTAATGCACTTTCTTCAGGTATTTTTGAAAGAGCAGCTTCCCTCCCGTGGTTTGCATCTTATTTGGAAGTTGGAGGAACAAAGAAAAGGGGGGAAAATAATGAGTTTTTTTTTCTTGTACAGTTCTCCTACGTGTACCTTGAGACTGTGTGGTATTTCAGGGTGAGACTACCATACTATTCAAATTATTTTCTTTATCAAGCTGTTGTACTTGTCTTCTGTATTCCTGTTCCCTGCTCTACCCCAGCCCAGTTGTACTAAGCATTTATGGCTTGTCTGCTACTGGCTATTTTAGCCTGTATTTTACATAACAGAACATAAGTAGGGATTTAGGCTTTGAAGTCCTAAATTCTGATCCTCACAAACAATGATTAAAACCATGTAGCTGTGACATCATCTTCAATCTCAATATGTGTATGTTTTCATTGTTACATGCTGATTCTTACCTTGATCAGAAATGTTTTAGGAGTGCTGTGTCTCTAGGCAGGGAACGCAGCTGGGCAGCCCTGTTCTGCAATGTACTGATACAGCTGGCATTCAGTACATCCCATAAAAAACATATAAAATGGCAAGTTCTTTTCGTATCAGACAGTAAGATCTTGCCATGTGAGCATGTCTGTAGGATAAAAGGGAGAAATTGGTTGCTAACAGTGACAGTAAATTTATTCTTCAGCTATGTTTTTTATTTTTTATTTTCTGGAACTGTTGGGACTGAATTATTTGAATGGTTACTGTTAATCATTGTTAGAACTGCCACTGAAGGGAAGGAAAGTAAAAGGTTATCTCTTCATCTCTCTTCTATATATATTTCTTAATCAAAACTGTATGGAAAAAGAGTTTGAGTCTCTTATGTTCCACAAAACTGTTGTAATATTTCTTGAAAACCCAGTCCCAGGATGAATAGTATTTAGGTTGCCTTTGTAGCCCTTGTTAATAGGGAGATTAGTTTTAAGTATACTGATATATGCTCTGCTGTGAATGTTGCAGTGAATATTCTGCCTTGTTTGCAAGATCAGAGCCTTAAATATAAACTATTCAGTGTGAACCAGATAAATGTTCTTGAGATTGACATTATTATGTTAAAATGATATTCAAAACCAGAACAAGTAACAAGGTAAAATGTACGTCCTCAGGAAGTTTTCTGACACCATATATTCCAAATCCTATGATTTTTTATTTTATTTTTTTGCTGATATCTTTATTGTCAAACTCTAAATCTGAAGATGATGAGATGTAGAACTTTTGTTTTCAAGTGAACTATGGTAACAGATGAGCCCTCCTCCAAATAGAGCATAATTAGAGATACCATCGGGCTTGAAATATCTGTGTTCTGTGGGCTTCATTTGTGCAAGTACAATTTGCTTGAATGTGACTTAAATAAAAAAAAACAACATCATGTTCTTAAAACTTTAGTATCAATGCTCCTTGAAGTGTACCAATAATCTGTGAACTCTGAAACAGCTTTGATGGGATATGTACCTTTATAACTCTTCCTCCTGCATATACTTGTTGACAGGAGAAAAGCCGTAGCTTTTCCTGTTTGACTTATATATGTGTTCTGATAAGGTAATAAGACTTGCTTGTTTGAGTGATCTCTGTAGATTTTAACTGTTCTAGCTAATTATGAGTGTGTTAACATAACTAACAATTTTTTTTGCTTATTTTTCTTAAGTATACACAGTTTGTGCTCAATAAGTGCTTTGATAGAGAAATTAATAGTCAATGAATGATTGCTTTGTGAATTCTTTCAGAAATCTAACTACATAACTAGAGGTTGGTTCTAGTTACCAGAGCTCTATTGTTGTAATTGATTCATTTATAAATTCTTTTTAAGAGAATATGTATCAAGCAAAATAGCCAATTTCAAGTGCTCTTCAGAGCTTCAAATAATATGTTGGCAAAAGTTTTCTGGGGAAACCTCAGGTACTTCCTATACTTCAGTGTGATGATAACTTGTTAAAGTGTATGTCTTAACAAGACATAACGTTAATGATTAAACTGACTGTAGTTACTCTAGAAACTTAAATGAAGTAAACTGTAAGACCCAGAATGCTTATCTGAAAGTACTTTAAGAACTTGTAGTTTTGCTGTTTGCCAGCTGTGGACATTAAAGGAGGGTACACACAAATAGGAATTAGTTGCCTTCGGTGATGCATGCTGAACTCTGCTTTTAATTGTACAATGAGATGTTCATTTTTTTTTTCTCTGAATAATTGCATCTTAAAATTCAACCCATGTGACATTTGAATTGTTCTGTATTGCACACTTATGCATGGCTATATAATGTCTAATAAGCTAAAAGATGTACATACATGGGCCCTCAAGACAAATTGTAGTTGATTGCATGAAGTAGGAATTTACTGGAGCAAGTCCATAGTCTGCCTAGTCAAATATTTTGACTCTGGCATCAGACTCCATTGTTCTGTGTTCAACACACAATTCCTGCAGACCAGCACAAGGTACTAGCTTTTCTACTGAGGCATTCAGTCTTAGTGTGTTCATTTTGATTCTTTATGTCTGCATTTGACTTGCAATTGAAGGATGATGTCTTTTATTGATGGTGAATGTACAGTGTAAATATTTGTTTATATTTGGAGGAAAAAATAATGGTACCTCTCTATCTTCTTGCTGTGCCATCTGTTGTTCATGCTCTTTTATGAGACAGCGATAAGAAATGTATCCAGACCACTGACACTGAAGGTTTTTTTAATTTCTTGACCTATTTAGTTGGGAAACTTTGTAGACAGATGGAACCTGTGTGTGTGTGTGTGTGTGTGTGTGTGTGTGTGACTCCCATTTACAAGAAAGGTTGTAAGGAGGATCCGGGGAACTACAGGCCTGTTAGCCTGACCTCGGTTCCAGGGAAGGTTATGGAACAGATTGTCTTGAGGGAGATCATGCGGCATGTGCGGGATGGCCAGGGGATCAGGCCTAGCCAGCATGGGTTCATGAAAGGCAGGTCCTGTTTGACCAACCTGATCTCCTTTTATGATATAGTGACCCATCTGCTGGATGAGGGAAAGGCTGTTGATGTGGTCTACCTAGACTTCAGCAAAGCCTTTGACACTGTCTCCCACGGTATTCTCCTGCAGAAGCTGGCAGCCCGTGGCTTGGACGGGTACATTCTTGGATGGGTAAGGAACTGGTTGGAGGGCCAGGCTCAGAGAGTGGTGGTGAATGGAGTTAAATCCAGCTGGCGACCGGTCGCGAGTGGTGTTCCCCAAGGGTCGGTGCTGGGGCCTGTCCTCTTCAATATCTTTATTGATGACTTGGATGAGGGCATTGAGTGCACCCTCAGTAAGTTCGCAGACGACACCAAATTGGCTGGGAGTGTGGATCTGCCTGGGGGTAGCGAGGCCCTGCAGAGGGATCTGGACAGGCTGGAGAGCTGGGCTGAAGCCAACGGGATGAGGTTCAACAAGACCAAATGCCGAATCCTGCACTTTGGCCACAACAACCCCAGGCAGCGCTATAGGCTTGGGGCGGAGTGGCTGGAGGACTGTGTGGAGGAAACGGACCTGGGGGTGTTGATTGATGCTCGGCTGAACATGAGCCGACAGTGTGCCCGGGTGGCCAAGAAGGCTAACGGCATCCTGGCTTGCATCAAAAACAGTGTTACTAGCAGGAACAGGGAGGTAATTGTCCCCCTGTACTCTGCACTGGTGAGGCCGCACCTCGAGTATTGTGTTCAGTTTTGGGCCCCTCATTGCAAGAAAGACATTGAGGCCCTGGAACGTGTTCAGAGGAGGGCTACGAAGCTGGTGAGGGGCCTGGAGCACAGGCCTTATGAGGAGCGGCTGAAGGAGCTGGGATTGTTCAGCCTGGAGAAGAGGAGGCTCAGGGGAGACCTTATAGCACTCTATAACTTCCTGAAGGGAGGTTGTGGTGAGCTAGGGGTCAGCCTTTTCTCTCGTGTAGACAGTGATAGAACTAGAGGCAATGGTTTCAAACTGCGCCAGGGGAGATTCAGGCTGGACATTAGGAAATATTACTTCTCGGAAAGGGTGGTCAGGCATTGGAATGCACTGCCCAAGGAGGTGGTGGAGTCACCGAACATGGATGTGTTCAAGAGACGTTTGGATGTTGTGTTGAGGGATAGGATTTAGCTGGGGAGTATTGGTGATGGTTGGACTGGATGATCTTTTAGGTCTTTTCCAACCTTGGTGATTCTGTGATTCTGTGATTCTGTGATTCTGTGATTCTGTGATTC